>JANITX010000211.1:61110555-61124382 GCA_027564395.1 Erythroxylum ulei | reverse complement strand
AGCATTGGATAGCAGTGAAAAGAATCCTTCGTTACATCAAAGGAACGTTGAATGCTGCATTATGTTACAGAGGATCAGACACAAGTATTTGTGGGTATGTTGACTCAGATTATGCAGGTGATCTTGACAGAAGCAAGTTCACCACCGGATATGTGTTCTTACTTGTTAGCGGAGCTGTAAGCTGGATATCTAAACTGCAATCAGTTGTGGCTACATCAACAATAGAAGCAGAATATGTTGCAGCTACACAAGCTAGTAAGGAAGTAGTTTGGTTGAAGTTGGTCATGGAGGAGTTCGAGCATGTACAGGAGATAATTTCTCTATTTTGTGACAGCTAGAGTGCTTTGCATCTTACAAAGAATCCAGCCTTTCATGCCAAGAGCAAACATATCCGAGTGTAGTACCACTTCGTTCGTGAGAAAGTGGAGGAAGGGATAATTACTATGAAAAAGATCAACACAAAGCAGAACGTGGCAGATTTCCTGACTAAGATTGTCAACACAGATAAATTCATATGGTGTCGTTCCTCTTGTGGCCTGATAGAGACGTAAGCAGTATGGAGCCGAGAGAGAAAGAAGGGTGAAGATTAATTAGTATCTAATTCAACCTTCAAGTGGGAGAATGTTAGGAGACTTATCCAATATTGGTGGGATGAGAAAGTCAAGAGGGGAGTGAGGCCTATAAAAGAAGGCTCACTCCTCTTCATTTATTACACCAACCAAAACAAATATCCTCTTAAACAAATTAGAGAGTTAAATTTGTAATCTCTATTTTGTTATAGTAAAAAATTCTTCTCTCTCCGTGGTTTTTACCCTATTGGAGTTTTCCACGTAAATCTTTTGTGTCCTTTAATTTTTTCTTATTACCTATATTTTCCAACATTTTTAACGTTTTTCATTTAATTGGAAAGAAAAAAATGATTCTATCGAAATATGAGACCCATACAAACTGATATCGTCTTTCAATTTTCTTTCTAGTTGAATCACAGTAAATTTCTAAAATAGCAATCTGAAAAACGTTTCCCACGTTCCTGTCATAGAGATGGAAGAGAAAAAGATTTTAACCATCTGGTTTGGAGACCCCAGATGGATTCCTTATCATTGTTGCAATCAAAGGCTTACGTAGAATGTACCACATACCTATTATTTTCGTAGGTTCTACTCTTATGCTTGTTAATATAATTGTTATTTTATGAAAGAGACTGGTTGATGAATCTATTTTAAGTATAAAATGAATTTTAAATTACGAAAGATAAAAAAAGACTTCCATTAATGAACATGCTCAACAAGTTTATGATAGTAAACCTGTGCAACTAGGTAGACATAGATTTGAAGGTCAAGATCAAAAGGAAAATTTCATCAAAAGAACCGCAAGGTTATTTGTTTGTACCTTTTCTTTTTTTAAAGATAAAGTTATTTGTACTTAATATCAATTAAAATATAAGCAACATAAAATACTGTAGTATCTCAATAAGGACACGTAAACGTGGTGATGACGAAATGCATGATGGTATGGTTGAGTAAGCTTGCAATCACAGGGTGGATTTTTTCTAGGAAAATGGGAAGAAGTAAGCTGTTTTTTATCGAGCCTTTCGGTCCTTAAAATTTTAGCTTGGTCCTATTTGTCACTTATCATTCACCTTCACTCATTTATGTCTCAACAGTCTACAGTCACCAGAACAAGCCATTTTAGTTCCCATGTCATTTTCTTAAACTAATGGTGGAACCCGGAATCTCCTCCCTCTCTCTATTTCTGTATACATGTATGTAATGTTTGTGTGTGTACTTAAGGAGAATTAGGAAACTCAAGGTGAGGGCATTATATATAGGTGGGTGTGGGGCTTTTGAGTCTTTACAAGCTGTAGTTGCGAGAGTCTTGACAAATATTAGTGATTTGTGCAAGTTTTCTGTAGCGATATGGGAAGACAACCTTGCTGTGACAAACTTGGGGTCAAGAAAGGTCCATGGACGGCTGAGGAAGATAAGAAACTCATCAGTTTTATTCTCACCAATGGCCAGTGTTGTTGGAGAGCTGTACCAAAGCTCGCCGGACTCCGGCGATGTGGCAAGAGTTGCCGGCTTCGCTGGACTAATTATCTGCGTCCTGACTTGAAGAGAGGTCTCCTTACCGAAGCTGAGGAACAGCTGGTCATAGATCTTCATGCCCGTCTTGGAAACAGGTTGATTACTTGAAGCTCGTAATTAAGTCTATATAGAACTGTTGATGATCGTACTTTAATAAAGTACATTATCGATTTTTCCTCGGTATAGCTAGTAACCGCGTGGACATGTTTTTCTTCTACCACACTACGTTGATATATTAGTATTGAATCTCGTCTCCCATCATCTTCATGTGAAAGAAGATAAAAAGTCTTTTGGAATTGGTTGACAAGATGTCTTACCAAACATTAAGCAGTCTGTTGAATGTCTCAGATCATATCTGGAAAATGGTTTGTTTTAATTGTCAAAATGATGCTCGGGTAGAGTGGTGCGGGGATTTTTTTGATCTTAAACAAGGTTTCGAATTTTGAGAATCAAATTGCATTAAAATTTATTAAGGAGAGTTTTTCCTCTCAAAAGGATTTTACTCAATTCGAATCTAATTAGTCGACTGCTTATGGAACGTTAGATATTGAGTAGTTTAACAAAAAAAAAAGAAAGAAAAGAGATGCAATTACATTTATATATATGCATTTTTATCTGAAATAATCAAAATTTTACGTTGGATAACATTTTAGCAATAACATTTTCTTCTTTCCTTTCTATTTTGTACAGGATAAACATTAAAAAGTAGTTTTATTGATTCCACGAGACTCATTATATTAATTTATAATTCTAATGTGTTAATAAAACTTTGGTAGAGCAAAGGCTCGTTGTTTGGGAAAATTTTTTAGTTCATTCACAAAGCAATAAGTACATAGCTAATGTCACTCTACACTAATCTTCACCTTCATGGAAGTGTTTAGGTTAGGTGAGCAAAGGTGCCGTGGCATAAGTATGGACAAAAAGATGGCAGCGGGGTTTGGAAGTTTGTGGAGAAACTAAAAGCTAATGATGTAAACGTGTTGTGACATTTTAGTGTTTCATAATAAACTAGCAATTCCTTGCGGTTCATAACCTTTTTTCATGACGTCATTTTCTTTGCATTAGGTGACTAAATTCCTCTAAGAGTCTACGGTCTACCGTAGCAATGCCTTCCAATAAATACGATAAAGATTAGTTATTTTTATTAAAGAGTTGGACGCATATATCATCTAGAATTTCTTCATAATTCTAGATGAACTAAAGTTGACAAATTGCTTCAATTATTTGAAACTGGTACTTGGAGATATTTTCTTTGCTGATGGTTGCATGGTTCACATGATCAAATGAAGCAAGATAGTGACATTTTTCCTTTAATAATATTACTTGCAGGTGGTCTAAGATAGCAGCCAGACTGCCAGGCAGGACTGACAATGAAATCAAGAATCACTGGAACACTCATATAAAGAAAAAGCTTCTCAAGATGGGAATTGATCCTGTCACGCATGAGCCTTTGCACAAAGAACCCAAGGCAGAGGACAGCTTAACTCATGCTGGTTCTTTGCCACCTGAGCCTAGCAACATTACCGGTCAAGAAAATGAGGTCACCGTTAACTCATCATCAGAGGAGAATTCAACTGAAAACTGTTCCACCGACGAGTCATCTCTTTTGTTGGACAATATTTGCAATGACGATATTTTATTGAATAGCTTGTGGATGGATGAACCTCCCCTAATTGATGCCTCCTGGAAAAATACAGACAACCCTCCTCTGGTATTACAAAATACTTGTAATGGTTACCAATCATGGGACGAAGATTTGACTTGGTTACTTGAGTGCCAAGATTTTGGTATCCAAGATTTCGGTATTGATTGTTTTGACAAGTTTGAATTAAACGCTCTGAAATCATTAGAGATGGAGGACGACAAGCATTAGAGATTTACATTATTTTATGGTAGAGAGGAAAGAAATCTTAGGCTGTGAATGTGAACAATTGAAAAGAGCGTCACAGTCCAGCTTGAATGTTATAGGTTCTCAGTGTTGAATTCTGTGTACTATTAGTTGTTACGTTACATAGTTTTAAGGCTGTTGTTGAGGGAAGGTGGAAGTAAACCTGCCGGCTTTCAAAAGAGGGTTTCTCACCAAACCAAGTCAGCAGTGACACCATGAAATGACATTACTTTGAAAGTGTCACAGATGTTGTAATTTTATGTAAGAAGTAGGGACAGGTCTGGCATTATCAAGGATGCTAGTGGTTTATTTTTACAGACTGTTATAACATCTGTATATATTTGTATTTATATGGTGCAAGTCAAGTGCATAATGCTTTCTTGTTGTTGCTGCCCTGCCATTGTGATTGTGAGCATATAGAATAATGTTGTCCAATAATTCTGATCCTGAACTATTGGTGACTTTCCCCAAAATAAGCCCAGCATAGAAATTCAGGTGATGCTGCTAAAAAGAGAGAGAAATTATCACGATTGATTTGGCCGTAGGATTCTGAAGTTCAGTTTGTTTGGCACCTTCTTCCTTTTCCTTTTGTTGGAGCCATCAGCTATCTCATCTCACCTCCTTTCTCTACAAATGTTAAAATTCATTCTCCAGCCAGTTCAACTTTTGGTGAGCCTTTGGTTTCTAAGCTAAGAGCTATAGTTTTTAAAGCCCAGAAATTTTATCATTTTGTATTAAAAAAAGTGACACCATTGAAATATGGATAACATTAATGTAGCAGTAAATTTTTTTTTAATTGAATTGGACCAAGTCGATTCAGTTGCCATTATTCAACCAGCAAATTCATAAATCAATCAAATTAGAGTAAATAAGATACAAAAACAGTCATTAAAAGATTGGGAGACATATGAAGTATGTCAAAACTCAAATCACAAAACATATGAAATACAAATAAGACAAAGAGGCTGAAATGATGTGTGCCTTATTTTCTCTACTAGATATGAATTAGTTTGATTTAAAAACAGAAAAAGGCAAAAGAGAAGAAAGCAGCTGGATCCAAGAATATGCCTGATCGAATTTTCAATGAACATATCGTGCTTAAGAATAAAATAAAAAAGAAAAACTAAGCCTTGAAATCCTCTATACGACAAGATAACACGTGTATATTACATTTATATGTACCCGCACAAAAAGCTGAAGTCATGTACTGTTGGATACGGATTAAAGAAGAAATAAATTAAAGCATGCTAATTACACGCCTCTATGTCAGCTTGACGCACTTCTTAAATTGTCTACCACCTCACACGTTTAACAATCATGACACATAGGGCAGGGTTAAGGTCAATGTTTCTATAGCACCCAAAACATGAGATTTTTCATTGAAATTTTAGATTAATGGCGATGATGAAAAGTAAGCAGACTCGCACTCCATTGGGTTGTTTCTCAATGGCTTTAAATATTCAAATGCGCACCGTAATGTAATTACACTTTAATAAACAATCCTGTCCAGCATGATATCTCCCCATTTATAATGCTTTTTGTTTGTTTAGAGCCCTTCGTGCTCGTGGGGTTAATTATCACCACCTAAAAGTGCGTCCTTTCTGCTCCAAACTCCACCTGCCGCCTGCCGGCTAATCTATCGCCTGCTTTTCCTTGGATAATGCGAAGAATCACAGATTTTGATTTGGTGCTTTTTTTACGAGTTTCTTTTTATATTTCTAAATATTTTAGGATGTGTTCAGATTCATTTTTATTATATTTGTAGCAAATTGTTATCTAAGGTCTAATTCCCAAAAGCTTGCCACCATATTAAGGATATTAAGTTTCAAACTCACAAATCTAAAGGAAACATTTCAAATAATTTTTTTCATAAATAATACAAAAAACAAACATTAAAATCTCAACTAACTTTTTAAATATAAAACAACTATATTTTATTACTCTTTAACAATAATTAAGTGAAATATGATTCATTCTCTTTTTAGCAACTCTATTAAATTCAATTTATAAAACCACACTCAAAACTCGTCTAAATCTTCATGCTCTCTATAAAATTTCTCATATAAAATTAATTGTTATAAAGTAGCACATATCAACAAACAAACAAATAAATAAAATAAAACTCTATTAACTAGTATTAAATAATCAACACCTTATGTACCTATATGACATTATATCATCTCCAAAATTTTGTCAAAGAAATAATTATGTAATACACTCATCAAGATTATATACCATACATATCATATGTAAATGTACCTATTATAAATAGGTGTCGAATACAAGTTCTAGATACAAATTGATTTCTACCTCAATTTGACATTAAATATTGGTTATTGATTCGACTATCACATATAGGATTGGACTACTAAGATTCAATATTAATATAACAAGATCAAAAAGCATTCTATCATAACAAGTTTAATCTAAGAAAAACATACACAAAAATAAAAAGAGAAGGATATCAATTGCCACACTCATAGGAGGGACAAAAAAAAGATTAAGAGTGATAAGATTCTAGAGTTGATCACTACTAGCAAGATAGATAAGATTGCTAGTTATTAGAGTACCTAGAATAGAAGTTTATCTAAGAATAAGGATGAAGGAACTCTCTCCAAAGTAATTTCAATTAAACCAAAAACATAAGTTGTTTGTTATAACTGTAAGAAAGCCTCTTATAGATATAAAACCCTAAAACTAGAATCTTAAAAGGCAATAATAATCTTGACATAATCTAATTAGGAAATAATAACTTTGAAAAATAAGGCAATTTCTATCTAAATAAAAGTTTAAAATTTGAAATTAACAAAAATAGGAGTTTGACGTTGGTCCAGTTTTCAAAGTCAACATTGACTTTATTTTAGAACTCTACATAAACATAATCATAAGTTTGTCATTGGTTGTAAGTTCAACTTCAATGTTGGCTTACTTTTATTACTCTAGTCACAAATCTAGCGAAAGGCCATCATCAATTTACTTATGAGTCTGACGCTGGTATATTTTTTAACCTTCTTTTTAAAGCTTGCTCTTTCACTTGAGTCAATAATGTAGGGTTGACTTTAGTCTTTTGAAGAAGCAAATTTTCATTACTTGCATAAAGATTCACCATTAGTTCATTGAGTGTTTCTTTAGCCTTCTTTGCTTTACTTTTTGTCGATGATCCTCTTTAGCTTCTTTCAATGCTTCACTTGAGCTATTAGCAACGTGATCAATTCCCTCTACACGACTCTTATACTTTGAAGCTTATGTAGCTTGAGTAGATATTGATCGTCACTAGTTATTATCTATCATGACATATCATCCATACCTCATCATATGAGATCCTACATCGGTTGGAGAGGGGAACGAAGTACACTTTATAAAGATACAGATACCTCTCGCTTACAGACGCATTTTCTATGGCCTAATACACCGGATCCCATTGGAACTCCGATGTTAAATGTGCTTAGGTGAGAGTAGTTATAGGATGAGTGATCCAGCCAAGGCCTCACAGTTTTGCTTTTCCCGAGGCATTCCCAGGAGGTCACCCATCTTAAGGCCAAAGCGGACAATAACTGTAAGCGGGTGATCTGGAATGTTACACACCATATCTATCATACAAAACACAACTTGCTTATACGCATCCATCAAAATAACACACACCAATTATCCATAAGCCACTAACTTTATGGCTAAGAGTGGAAATGGGCCGATCGAGCTCAAACCTAATAGCTTCTTCTCAGGCTCGGGTCTGAGGCAGTCGAGCCAAAGCTAGACCTATTTTAAAAAAATTTTATATTAAAAATAGAAAACAACATTGTTTTCTATAAATTGACATTATTTTCAGCAAAATGATGTCATTTTTCTTTTAGCTTTTGACTTTAAAAAAAATGGCACAAGGTCGGTCAAACTAGGCCTGGGTCGCTAACTTTGGGCCAGGTCAAGTCAGATCAAATTGGACTTAGGCCTGATTGCCAACTCTATCTATGACTTAAAATTATACACAATATCATGTAATCTTTGTATAGGGTTACAATCATTCTTTCCCATTTATAAGAAACTAAATCATGAAATCATTAGTTAAAAATATAATACAACAATCAATAATAAATCATTAATCATACACACATTCCTAGAAATCTTAATTGAAGTTTGCTTCGTATGTCTCATACTAATGTGCTTTAAATCCTTTTTATAGTATAGAAACTATATGAACATTACTTGAATCCATATTGTTGCTATTAAATCATATTAAAATCACCTTCTTTTTCTTTGGAATTTGATCCTTACCTATCATCCATCACCTTTCCTTGAAATTTCTTTGTGTTCTTTTTTAATTTACATTAAAACTAATGATTAAGCCATTGAAAATTGTTTCTAAAAAGTAGTTTTATTAGTCATTAGATGGAACATAAGAGGAGGGAGGAGTTAATTGTGTGTGTGAAAATCTTATTGAAGTAAATCACTTGTTAATATAGAATTCATGTAACATCCCACCCCCGATGGGAAGGGTAGAATAGTAATTTTGGACAAGGATGAGAGTGATTGGGACTAATTAGGAATTTTCAGGTATACTGGTATTTGTGAACAGTGAAATTTTTGCACATGAAAAATAACTGTACATGCATTCATGACATTCTCAGTATTTGTGCCTAAATGAAATTCTGTTGTGAATAATGTGGTATTTGTGTTTCAAAAAAATTATTTGGAGTGATTTTGTGTGTTTTATATTTTAAGGGAATTTTAGGAATTTTTCTGGAAGTTTTCGGGGAAAATTCCCAGACCGGGAAAAATCGCCAAGTGGCGAACCGGTTGATTTTCGGTATCGAAAATTTCTGTCCAATGGCACTACACTATTAGGTACATGATTTTGGGATTGAAATTAGGGCCATTGGAATTGAACGGGTCAAATATCCAGTTCATTAGGGTTAATCTTATTACATATTTTGTCTTTTTCTTACCTTGACAAGTGTCTTTAAATTCATTAATGTTTTTGTCTTCTTCTATATTTCACCCACGACTCTTCAACTCATTTGCACCAAATGATTATTTCTTTGTGTTTTCTAGACCTCACCACCGAAACCTCTTCACATGTTCTCCTTCTTTGATTTTCTTCATTGGTTTTAGGTAAATTACCCCTCTTTCTCCTACTTTAAACGTTTCTTTTTATGCCATGCAAGCTTAAAACCATTTGTCTCCCTTGATATGGTGAGTGTCGTGTGTGAGGTTGGTGTGAGTGGAAGTTCATGATTTGGAGTATTAAGTGAAGGATTGAAGAGGTGGAAGCTTAGGTAGGTAAGTGTATGTTTTAAGCTTTAATTATGCATTTAATGAATGAATTAGTAGTTGGATGCATTAAATGGAACTTATTGTGCATGAATTATGATGTATTGTGCTTTAATTTCATAAAGCATGGCTTGATTGTTTGGGTACAAATTCATGGTTGTTGATGATGAATGAATTAGATTGGTTTTGACTTGGTTTTGGATGGAGATTTGTAAGGTTAGATTAATGGCAATTTAAGGAAAACCAAATGTGTGTATGCTGCCATTTCTAAGGCTAGGTACTTAAGTGAAGGTCTTGAGGACCTATTGGTTGAATTCTTGTCTCATTAGGATGCTTATGGATGTGTAATTGGTATTGGAAGTGATAGACTATAGGTGTAGTAGCAAAGCTGGAAAATGCAAGTTGATCATGTTTCAATGTTTTTGCCATAACTAATTGTGTGGTTGAGAAAATGAGGTGAGACTTGTCTTGAATGAAAATTGAGACATTTTTCTACATTTTATATGAAGTAAGTTCTACTCAATTGTGATTAGAAGAGTGTTGAATTTTGTTTTAAAAGTGAACTATAGGAGCTGTGTGAACAGTACCCGAATTAGATGACCTGAAACTTTGGTGCAATTTTTTGAATTGATTTAGGAGGAATTTGTGGAATTGGTCTTCATGAAAGTTGAAGCCTATCTTGTTATCTTTCCATTGCCACTGATTTTGCAATTTTTCGATATGTATATTGGGAGTTATGACTTGTTGAATGTTGGCTGGTTATGTACATTTTGTTGGAACCTAGCTCTAAAGGTAGATTTGTGAGTATTGTGATTGGAAGCTAAATTAGATATTTTTGTGATTCGATTTGGCTCAAGTGCTCTTCTGGAAAGTTTTAGAGGAAGACATTACCTTGAAAATTAGATATATCATGTTAATTTTGGATGTCATAATTGGGAGTTATGAATTTTTAAAACTTGGACTTAAGTTAGGTATTGTGCTAGTCAACAGGACAGTCATCTTCATGGAAGAAATTGACCTAGTTAGAAGTGAAATTGGCTTTTAAACCCTTCATGAAAATTGAAGTATGTTATCTGATCTTTCCAGTGATATAAAGTGGGAAATTTTTTGACATTTGGACAATGAGTTTTGAGTTTTATAAAATTTTTGTTCTGTTCAGGTCAAATGTAGGGGCAGCATCATTCATTGAATTGTTTGACCTATTTAGCAATTGAATTTGGTTCTATGTTGTTCATGAAAGTTGTAGGACATATTCTGATCTTTCATGTGACATAAATCTTGTAATTTTTAGCAAAGTAAATGGGAAGTTATAGATTTTGCAAAATACTGCACTGTTTTGGGGAGTTATTGTGAATGCAGTAACTTTGAGTGTATTTTTGACACCCTTAGGGGTGAAATTGGTTTTTGTGCCCTTCATGAAACTTGTAGAGTTTTTCATGATATTTCCAACTAGATATGATTTGTAATTTTCTGATTGGTATGGAAAGAGTTATGCATGTTTGAATTTCGGACAAAAAAAGGGAAAGAAGGTGGAGCAGAGCCTCGCCCATTCGCGAGGGCGACGCCTCGCGTTTCGCTCGCCCTCGCGAGAAGGCGAGGTGGCTCGCCTGGCCGATTGGATGTATATATATTATATTAATTGTTTTGTTTTGATTTTTGCTTTCTTTTGGGAATAACTTTTCCGTCCGACGTCCGATTGACCTAATTTTTGAGGCATCGGATTTGTGGAATATTTAATTTAATTTTATGAGAAATTGGGAATTTTTCTAGGTGAAATTGACGTGGGTCCGGGTAATCGTTCTCTGATCATTGTTTTATTTATTTTTAGACCTATAGAGGCCCGAATTGAGTAATTTCGGTGCCGTTAGATTTCTAATTTTTTAGATGAAATTTTGTGATGGAAAATTATGAATTTAGACCGGGAATGTCACGAACATGCATTGTACACATTTTAAATCACTACATGTGCATTCGTAAATATTTCTGATTGGACAATTGGTAATGTTTACATACTATAACTATTATAGAGGCATATTTGGAGCGTCGATCCACCAACGTTCCTGAGACTTCTAGGTATTAGCTCGGAAGTACAGGTGAGTGACCTAGATGGCTTTCGCTCAATTACTATATGTTCTCTGTGGAGATAATGGTGGGATTAGTGATTGTGTTTGATTCTGACTGGATTACGGACAGATGGTCCGATGCATTGGGAGATATGACATAGAAGTGTTATCTGGTTGTGAATCTATGAACTGGATGAATTATGTGTATATCTATGTGACTGTTAAAATGTGTATTTGGATATGGACGAAATTGTGAAATGCTCCGTTTTTGTGTACATCTGTGACTGTTAAATGTATATTGGGACATGAATGAAATTGTGTAAAACTCCGCTTCAATGTGGAATGTCGGACTACGGTCCGATGACATGAAAAAGTGACTGTGAATTACTTGCTTCTGACGCAATAAACTGTGATATGTGATTAATTTTGTATATAGTACTGTTTTCATAGTGGCATGTGGACAAATTGTGATACGATTACTGTGTAAATTGGGACATATGTAGTTCATACATGAATGCATGACTATAATGGGAGTTGTGACCAGAGTAGCCACCGATCAGAGCTGAAAGCTCAACGAGTGGAAAAGAGCCTCGAGCTCGAAAGGGGACTAGTGCATACCCAGAGGGCTCTCCTACCCCTACCGATCAGAGCTACAAGCTCAGCCAATGAAAAAGAGCCTCGAGCTCGAAGGGGAATAGTGCATACCCAGAGGGCTCTCCTACCCCTATATGAGACAGTTTAGGCGTTCGGTTACAACAAAAGAACAATTGGAAAAGTGGGTCTCATGAGCATCGCATATGCAGAATATGAATAATTTCGTGTGTTGAACGTGAAATATTATGAATGATTCAGTGGAGACTAAATATGGACTTGTGACTTATAATATAATAACCATATGGTATTTCTGGATGTACTTTTGTGAAATAACCTGTGAAATTGTTCAAATACGATTATGTAGTACTTCTGCATGTGAAATTGTGGAATATCTATAATATATGTGATTGTTGCATGGATTGGGGTAACTGCTTGGGTATCATTATGTGGTACTACTGAATGTGAGATAGTCAAATAGCTGTGGTATTTTGACTGCTGCATGACTTGAGTGAAACATCGATGATGGTCCCTCACTGAGTTCGCAAAACTCACCCAAACTTTGCATCTATTTTTCAGGCCTTGAAGAGTACCCCGTTAGACACGGGAGTATGCCTACTGCATGCAAGTGAAAGCTAGAGATCGGGGTCAGTTCACGTCTGCATTAGTGTCATTCCTTTTTTGTATAAAATTGTATTCCGCAATCTCTGTAAAATGATGCTTTGTATTTATAGTGGGCCCAATTTGGTTGTGGATTTTTCTGTACATTTAATGGCTATGGTAAATTATTGTTGAATGTTTGTAATAACTGCAAATGCTTCCTTTTAACGTGGGCTCAAATTGTCTACTGTTTTCCGTGCGTATGAATGTCTTAAAAAAAATAGACTGAGTTTTATCTGAGTGATGTAGCACGCCACCCTCGCGGGGCACGGACTCGGATATCACTATCGATGTCAGGTTCGGGTCACACGGGAGTGGGGTGTTACAGGAACAATGACATTGGTCAACCTCATCATGTATAAATTAAAAATAACCTAAATTTATACCGTAATCAAGTTTCACATCGTGCAAGACATATCAATAAAAGATTCAGGAACATACTACGGGAAGTTCATCCGCAAGCACATGGATAAAGAGCAAAAAAACAGTAACAAAAACATAAGCACTGACCTCAATCGAAATGTAGAGAAATGTTGTTGAAGTACAGCACCAGAGAATATGATGATAGAGCTACAATGAAATCCAACAATAAAATCATTCATAGCTTAATTGGAAAGTGAGATATATGAAAACAGTTTCCATGAAATATTATACTCAACGCATCACATTTATTATGCTCAAATAATTAAACCATTAAGTTATCCTATATAATTTCCATAATTATAAGTCTCCTCCAAAATAAGATCATCAGTTAAAACTAATGAGCTCATATTTTAATTCAAAAATCATCTACTACGAGGATCCTATTAAAATTTCGGCAGCATTTTCCCTATAATACGGACATCTCCCTTATGAAATAAGGGTCCTCCTGCAATAAAAACACACTTCTATCTCAACCTGTAACCATAATGCAAATTGGGTCTCCATACTATATGTGTCTTGTCAAGTTTCACATCGTGCAAGACATATGAATAAAAGATCCAGGAAGATGATATGGGAAGTTCATCTGTAAGCACATTGATAAAGAGAAAAAAACTGTAACAAAAAACATAAGCACTGACCTCAATCAAATCGCAGAGAAATGTTCCTGAAGTACGTCACCATAGAAGAAGATGATAGAGCTACAATGGACAAGCACATTGGATATTGGTCAAAGTATTTTTTTAAATGATGAATCTTCTTATAGTTTAAATGATTTAAAACCAAGTAAGAGTTCTAAAAAATATGATTGTAAAGAGTATTTCAAGTCAATGTTAAATCCCAAACTTAAGCAACT
>JANITX010000211.1:61100049-61110455 GCA_027564395.1 Erythroxylum ulei | reverse complement strand
TTCTTGATAACTGCTTCTTGTTTCTTGTAGAAACCGTTATTCAGTTGAGTTCTGTAACTAACTCCAACTGACTAACTGTCCGATGTACTAGAGTATCTTCATCTCTGTATCATCTGTGTTTTCCTGCTTCTTCTGTGTTTTTCACTCCTTCTGTGTTTTCCGCTTCTTCTGTGTTTTTGCTTCTTCTGTGTTTTTCGCTTCTTCTGTGTTTTTCACTTCTTTTGTGTTTTTTTTGCTTCTTCTGTGTTTTCGCTTCTTCTGTGTTTTCTGCTTCTTCTGTGTTTTTCACTTGTTCTGTGTTTTCCACTTCTTCTGTGTTTTCTACTTCTTCTGTGTTTTTACTGCACGCTTAACAAACTTATCAAAATAGTTCATTTATTTCTAATATTATTATTATTTGATTGTCACCAAAATTAATAGATGTAAAGTCTTCTTGACTTAACACTTTTGTCAATTTAAAACTTTATAAATGAATTCTCTATACTAATATATGGTTATGAAAAATTCACATAATGTGATTACAAAACAATAAAATAATAGTATAAGAGAGTATGAGAAAGATAAATAAAATTGATTTATAATGGTTCAACCAAATGATTTTTAGGCTATATCCACCTCTAAGCTCTACTTAGGAATTCATAATCGTCTTCCTTTAATGGGTGAAGTAAAACCCTTCATATAACATATTCTTTGTCGTAGAGGAAGAGGGACCATTACAATCATCTTTCTTTTTCAGGAGTAACGAGAAACTCTTTATAATATCCACTATTTACTTAATTGATCTAAAAAAATGCTCAAATATAACATAAAAAATTCTCTTTATTGTTCACACCAATAAAATAGGGTTCAATATATGTAATGTAATTCATATATGTACTTAAATGCTCTTGATAACAACTTAAAGTTCTTAACAACTCTCCAACATATGAAAGGTTCGTCCATAACTGAGCTTATGATGTTTATACTAGTAACTCTTGTGCCTAGTTGTTAAAAACAAAAACTACTTGTTATAAACTAGCTACTAGAAATAAAACTTTTTTTTTTCTATGTATGAGCATTAACCCTTTGATAAACTTACAAATTTACATTAATTTTGTACATATTAAAGGACTTCAATCTTCTTTGTTCTTGGTCTATTTGACTTGTTTTGTCTTAAAACTATCTTGAATTATATTTGCGCTTTATTTTTGTTATTTAATTTATCCTTTAATTCCTCAATTGATTTAATTAACTCATTTCCTTCCTTGAACTTGATCAGTCACATATTGCTCTATTATATTATAACTGAGCTACTAATATCACTAAAAATAAATTCATTTATACCAATAATTTTTCAACAAAATAATAAGGTAAGACCTCACTTAGTCCAATAATCTCTTCTTTTTCAATAATGATACAATATTTAGTGATACTGGAGAAAACACTATATTG
This sequence comes from Erythroxylum ulei, assembly GCA_027564395.1. NCBI lineage: Eukaryota > Viridiplantae > Streptophyta > Magnoliopsida > Malpighiales > Erythroxylaceae > Erythroxylum > Erythroxylum ulei. The sequence goes on along the minus strand of JANITX010000211.1, from coordinate 61,109,024 downwards.
ATTAAACTTCTCCTATGTAATAATATGTATTATTTGCTCTTCATGAATTCATGCATCATTGATTTATTAAAATCAAGAATCAATATCACCATTCTATTCACTTCTTTTTTCAACACTAAAAAGTGTATACGATATATAGTTGTTATTATCAAAATAGAAAATTAGGTATTTTCTCTCTCCCTTTTTAGAAACTTCTATTATTTAGACACTGTACATATAAAATGCTTGTCATAATAAGCAAATTTTGAAAAGCTCATGTACTAATTCATCGATCAATATTTCTCTCTCCTTAGATATGCAAAAATATTTTATCTTCTTAAATATGTAAAAAGTAACTTCTCATTTTATGTACCACCAATGATTACCTCCTTAGCTTGTTCAATAATTGGTCATTTTATACTTATTTTTTAATCTCACATGAGATATTTTGGTGATTTTCTATTGGGATCAATTATTAGATATACCATTGATGTCCCTTATTTGATATTAATAGAAGTGGTATCAATTATTGGCATTAATTAATGCCACTTAATATTGACGTAGAAGGAAATAAAATATGTTCTAAGTATCTACACAAATTTTAGTCCTTGAGTTCAGTAATATAACTTTTTAAACCCACATTCTTTTGACTTTACTTAATAAGCATTATTTCAAAAAGCAATTTCTATTGATATGTCCATAATCATAATAAAAATAACATCTCACTTGATGGGATTCAAAGTGTTACCACTATGTGAGAAAGACATATAATAATATGACAAATATGTATTTTTTAGATCTTTTTTGCATGTTTTGGTGTATGGGAGCTCTCTTTTTAGACATATAGGGGATAATAAGCTCTTTTAATGTGACAGTGAGGCCTAATAAATGAATTAGCATCAAACATCTTCTTTTGATGAAATTATGTCCCATATTGATTGTGAACATGTGCCATTTGCTTGTATGATGACCTATGATGATTGTGAACTTGTCTCATACCATTTTTATGAAAAAGAGGCTTATATAAATAAGAAAGATGTTGTATGCTCTTTTTACATGGATTTGTATGAAAACGGGATTGAATGTTATACCCTTTAGGTTTAAAATGTGAACCATATATGATGTATATAATTTACCTTTTGTTTAGGTCAACAAGGATGATAGATAAATATGTGATTTTTATACGTAACATGCCCATATAATTATTTAGGCATAGGTTCATCATATAAATACTTATCCCTGAAAAAGGTTTTCTTTAATTTGAATGATGTTCTTCCATAAGTAAAACTAATTCCATACTTATTACAATAACTTTGTTAGGCTCCAATTATTAAATTGTCATTAGTAACAATTTGCCCTCTTTTGGTTCATTGATCGATCAATATATCAACCAATGTGTTTGCACTTTTTCTTACAACTGTTTATATAAAAACTTCAAATGTTTTACTTAGTTTGCTTGACAAAAACACTCTTTTGATTGATCAATATAAACAACAAAAATTAAAACAATCCTCATTCTTTCATATTTCCTTAATCATATAACTTCCAAATTATTTTCCATTAGTCATATATAAAAATTAGGTAAAAGACATCAAGCTTCCTTGTGATTTAAAGCCTTTAATTTTTAAAACTATTGAGAAAATTCTTTGTAGTTTTTAATTTTATAAAAAATATCTCTTCTCTTAGACTTCAGCTAAAAAAACAATTAAACACACACAATATGAATATCACTCATAGACCAATCAAATGCTCTTTATATGACTATCCAACCCAAATCTTTAACTCAAATTAAACTAACTAAACACAACATAAACTAATAGTTTCTTATAATTATCTTAAATTATTAATCTAAGTTGAGTTTAATCAGTTTAAATCAAGTTTAAAAATTGAGTTGTATTACTGTATTAGTAATAATTGATTAGTCCATGTTTAATGTTTATACTATGCATATTTCATTGTTATTTTTTAATTGAAGTTTAAGAGAAGTTCTTTTTTTTTTGAAAGATTGAAACTAAAATTTTAAAAGAATTTTAAGATTAAAGGATTTTTCTAAATTTCTTAAACTACAACAGAAGTATATATCTTTTACCTTATAAAAATTTTCAATTTAACCTTTTCTAAACCTAATAATGTCACCCTAACTCACTAAATGATCAAACAAAAAACCAAAGCTTTAATTATAATATAACATCCATAATTCTAAAGAAATGCCACTCATAAAATCAATTTATACATAAGGCGTAAAAATAAAAATATTTTCAAAGTCTCGTACTTCTACATTCTCTTATACGTATATCATTTAACTTACTATCCAATAACACAATTTTCAGTCAGACTAAGATTCTCATTTTCAACACAATTATGATTTTGATGGACATATATATTATCAAATTTAAAATTTTTATTCAAAATTATATTTACTCTAATGATTATCGTCAAAGCTTACAATAATGATACGATTTGTAACTCTTTCAAAATATATGTATGATGATTAATTGAGGTCAAATATACACATTATATATTCATAATCTTAAAATATAAGTTGGATATAACATTATTTATTCTGCAGTAGATCTTGATGTGTCCAAAATGAGAGCCAAATACTAAATATTAATAGTATGTGAAAGAAGTTAAATTATAAGAATTCAAATAAAAGATAAAATATAAATTAAAACTACATATGAATTAAACATACATTTATAGTAACAAATATTGAGTACAAAAATGAAATTTAAATTTATTTCTAAAATCAAGTGCATTTTCACTAAATTTGACATATCTTTTATTAATTTATGAGAAAATGACCTTATTTGATTTAATTTTGAATATAACATAATATGCTAATTTAGTATTTTTAAGATAAATAAAATTCAAAATTTTATGATTAATTGGCCTCAGGAGTTAAGGTCAATATAAATTTAACCACAATAGCTAACATAGACAAGTACGTATCAATCCCATGAAGATGGTAAGTACTAATAGTCACCCTTTTTCTAATATCTAGCCTAAGAATTGGATTTTTGGTTTTCTAATTAAAATAATGCTAAATGAATAAACTAAATTAAGATTAAACAATTTTAAACTCAGGATAAGTAAAATACAAAGAAAAATTAATATTAAATAATAATTTCTAGGTAATGAATCCCCCTAAGAATCTTCAAATTATGAACCTTTTATTATGCAATCATATTATTGATTATTGGATCGTGAAAATTCCTATCTTATATTAATAACTCTCTCGAGACTACTAACGACTAATCCATCGGTTGATTAATATAAATCTTTTTAGTTAAAACCCCTAGAATTGCATTATTGATTTATGAATTCCATTATTAGGTTTGAACTTAATGCAGAGGAATTATGTTGGCCTATCTCTAAGTTGGCATGCAATTCCTTTTAATTATAGTAAATCTATTCATATAAGAAAATTTCTTAATCTCAACCATATGAAATTAAATCTTGTATTAATATTCTACATATATGAGAACAAGAATAAAATGCATAATTGAATCACAATAATCGATCAATTATAATTGCTTTGAATAAAAGATTAAAACCTATTGTTATTACAAATTGGAATTCATAGCACCTAGACACTAAACACGTTTAGTTACTCATGGAAATCAAAATCAATAACAAACATGTAGCAAAACTAATAGAAAATAAAGAGTTCATAATTCTAAATCTCCCTTTATCTTTTATTGACTATTCTTGCAAATTTGAATTGGATGTAGCCTTCTATCATATATCTTTGATGTTAGCTTCGTGTTTTCCTAATCCCTTGTTCAAAATTATCGCCCCTTTAAGTGTGTTACGTATCAAGACTGTTTAGTAATTTGACTCTCTTCAATTTACCTATGCTTATGTCCTTTTATAGTAAAATTTAGGATTTTAATGGGACACATACGGTCACTTACACGGGCATATGAGAGATTGTGTATATTAAAAAACACTTAAATCCTGACTTTATACATTCATAGAGACTTACACGGCCACATACACAGTCGTGTATCTCCAATTTTCTTCAAAACTTTGTTTTATGTCACAAATTCATCCAAATTTGTCTCCTTTTAGTCCATGAAGGCAATTATGACCTATAAATGAACATAGAGCAAATTAAGTACTAAATATATACCAAACTATAAAATATCAAGTAAAATATGTTAAATATTGGTGTATACTTATAGCCAAATATGTATTTATCAATGATCATAATTAATATTTTCTTAAATATTCTTATTTGATCCTTATTACTATATAGGTTAATATTTCAATATGATTCTTATTAGCAATACAACTAAAGTTTTATCTAATAAATGTAAAATATTATATTTTTATTTGTTACTGCATTTATTCAAAATGTTAACATAAATGATCAATATTAATTGTTAAGTATTTTTAATAAAAGTATCATATTATTCATTATTTCAAAATCTACTACAACTTTAATTTAATTTTAGAACTTTCTATGAGAATATAAATGAATTTTTAATTCGTATAATGTCTATAATTGTAATTCACATTTAGTTTATTTATTTCATACACAATTTATATCTGATAATTGAAATGAAAAGAAATTCATAATTAATATTTAAACCCATAATTATGAAGCACTTGGTTTGTGAATTAACTTTTGACATGCATTTTTTGTAGTTGATGCGTGGCGCAGTGCTTTAGGTGTAGTTTCTTAAAAACAATATCAATATTGAGAGTGTACAAAATAATTAGGAGAAACATAAAAACCTATCTTTGATTGGCCTATGGCATTTAAAGCTAAAAGTTATGGGTTCTAAGAGTCAAGATATTTAATGACTCGAATATTAAATCTATTCATTTATTACTTGGGTGTTCCTGTCTCTATGAAAAGCCTTCTCAAGCATACTTCAATCCCATAAGTGAAAAAATAAAGAAGATAATTAATAACTGGTGTAACATAAGTTTATCTTATAATTGATAAATTTTGTTATCAATATATTGCTCCCAAAGAATCTAGTTAAAAACTTATTAGAACAAATATTGTGGACACTACAGAAAATTTATTGGCAGAGGTTAAATACTCTGGTATTTGCTTACCTATGGAGGAAGGACATTCACGTATTAACTAGATTAGAATCACAAATAAAATCTTACTAATTAAGCGTATATGGAGAATTTTATTGGATAAACAAGCAATCAGGATGAGATGGATTCATGCTCATTATATAAAACATAAGAAGTTCTAGAGTATCAAATTAAGCAGTAGCACTTCATGGACGTATATTCAAGATTAAGAACTTAGTAAGGATTACAATCAAGCATAAGATTGGTAATGGATCCAACATAAACTTTTGGTTTGATGATTGGAGCTATATGGGTCCTCTCTTTAATCTTTTATGGAATTTAATTCTTGATAACGCCTCCATCAATGAGGTACTAAATAATAACTAATTCAATCTCACTACTAGGGATTGGTTAAATATTTTGGCAATCTCTCCTACCCTTTTGGTTAAAACTAATGAAGACTCAATTCTTTGACTATGACATTAATTCTTCAGGTTACTTTAACAATAAATCTTGCAGGGGATCTTATATCCTAAGCTGAATTGGTACACATCAATTTAGTTTAATAAGACCATTCTTAGAACCTCATTTGTACTTTGGCTTGCTTGAGACCGAATACTCTTGAAAGAATTAAAGGCAGTCATAATATCCCCAACTTACGTGCATTATTTAATTGTGAGCCTAAGAATATCAATAATCTCTTCTTTCAATGTAACTTTTCTAGTGGCATTTGAAAAGAAAATTTGAGACTTTGCAACATTAGTTCTACTCTTAAAAAATGGTCAGGGATAACCTTTTGGCTGCCTTAGAGACATAATATTAAAAAAAGGGACTTTCTTTTACTCAATATTGCTTTAGGCAACCTAGAATGTGCTTTACGAAGGGGAAAGGAACTTGAAAAGTTTTCAACAAAAGGCCTCACAATAGCAGCATCACTTTTCTGACATGAAGAACCTACCTAATAAGTAATGGTCCACAAAATCTCAACAATATGTAGAGGTAAGTAGCCATCAACTGGAGAATTATTTGAACTTCCCTTAGGCCTTGACAGAAAGAGGGTTCATATAGCTGCAAAGTCGAACCTTTATAAGTTGAGTATAGACAACGAAATTGGACATGTAAAGCACTGGAAACTCTATTATTTCATTCAGGAATTTGATTTCAGATATTTAATCTACTCTCTTCAACAAAGGGAATTTGGTGGGGAAGCAAGATTTCCACGATAGAATTTTATCATAATTGTGGACTAGCATAACAAACATAATTGTGTACAAACCCCGATTAATTAGATGTCAATGGTAATTCTCTCTTTAACGTGTCATTGGGCTTGTGTTCATGGGCTTGCTATGATGGGTAGGCTTGGCCCATGTATTATAAAGCACAGGAGGCCCTACTGCTAGCCAACCTTTAAATACAGTCGCCCCATTGAAAACTGTACGAGTTCTTTTGCTGATTAAGGTTCGAAATAGCAGTAGTAAATCCTCTGCGTCTCGATCACGTCGTTTCACAGAAAACAACAATGGATTCAATGTTTCTCCAATTTCCAGGTATTTATCATTTCAATTATTGAATATAGTATGTTGCAATTCTAAGGTTAATTATTTGTGTTGATTAATTATGCAATTAATCTGAAAATTTCGTATAAATTTTCTTTCAGTACTCACCTAGCCAAACAACTTTTAGCGTAGGAACTAAGCTGGTCCACGGCACCAGGATAAAAAGCTCCTTCTTTTTCATGCCTATTCTTGCGTAAAGCATTAGCGTAAGAACTAAGCTGGTCCTCAAAATGTTATCCAAGCAAAGATGAATCTTGTATCTTAAAACCAACAGAATCATAGCCAAACGGTCTCCACCATATTCTACATCATCTGTTATAAAGCACTTTCGTACTACTCTTCAGAACCATTGAAAAATCTTTGCTTCAATCACTCTCCTTTTGCTAAGGTGCTTCATGTCTTTCCTAAATCTGAGGTCTTTACCTGCCAAGAAGGCTTGGAAGAATTTCACTTCCAAATTACAAAGCAAGCTTCATAAACTCCACAAGTCCAGAGCTATCAAGAAAGCAAATAAAAGAAGTAATCTTTGTACTTGTACGTCTGCAAAATCCATCTTCTTCCAGGGACGTGATCCCAAAAAAAAGCTGGCTTTTCATATATCTGATACTCACAGCCGGTTCCAACTCCAGAAAAAGTCTGAACCCGTGTTTGTCGACAAGCTTTTTGCCCATGCAAGTCCAAAGCAAGTGAAGCTAGTTGATCAACGTTCTGCAAAGATGGTAGGGAAAAAAGAGGAAGATGGGAAGAAAATTGAAGTAGCTTGTAGTTCGGGAGATGATATGTGGGAGTCGTTGGGATTTGCCTCCCCCCAGATGCGAGGAATAGATGAAAGAGCTGAGAAGTTCATTTCGAGTTTCAGGGCAGTGATGGAGTTTCAGGAAAGGATAGCCCGTGATCTATAGCCAATGGTGGTAGTGTTCAACTTGTAGTCCTTTTCAGTCAGATTGTTTGTTATTGTTAGGTTATCCTTTTACTGGATTTTTCATTTTTTTGTATGAAAGAAGATGTGTTCTGTAAATGAATTTCACGTTAGTGTTCTTGAATTCTGCACTTGTTCGATGGCACGAATTTAAGTTTTACTACCCAATGTATTGATGTGACGTTAATTTAATAATAAAATTTAATTTAAAAATTTAATTATTTAAAATTCTCAGTATCATTCTTATTTGTAAGAACCCCAATTCCTAATATGAAAATCAAGCCCTCTTCAATGAATCTTCGGTATCATTAATTTTTTCCTTATAGATCAATGGCTCTCACACGCAAACCACAACTCATTCGTTAAACACTTAATTATCGTCAACTTCACTCTCCTTCCACTCCACGCTGCCACTATTCGTCGGACCACTATCGTTCGATTGGGTGGCAACCTAAGAACCTACTCTGGTAGTTTGTGCAAATGACATTGGAAGCGAATGCAAGCGAAGAAAGTAAACAGCTCCTCAGAGCTCGGCTATGTTGTGAAGATAAATTTACAACATTAGAAAGAGAGTTGAACATTGAGCAACATTATGAATTTGTTCAATCTTAATAAATTCCCCTCCTACTAAGCCTTATGGTTGAATTTTTCTCTCAAACCCATCTTTATTTCTCTCCTCATTTTCATTTTCTATACATAAATTCATCTTCTCCTCGTCAGAATCAACAAATCCAGAAATTTTCTCTAACCAATTTCCCCTAGAACTGAACCGCAAGTTTAGATTTTTCTCTCAAAACCGTCTTTATTTCTCTCTTGATTCTTATTTTCTAGCCCAAATTTAACTCCTCCTCAGAATCACTAAACCCAGAAACTTTCTCTTAAGGCTTAACACTATGAACAAGCCCTTTAAGAAAACCTTAACTTGTTCTTCGGTTCTAACAGAGAATAAGTGTGGAGCTTTTTTAACAGCCTCCTATGGTCGTTCAAACTCCAAAATTGTTGCTAAATGTTCAACTCTCTTTCTATTTTTGTAAATAAAAACTAAAACCTGAGGAGCATGAGTCGAATGCGAAGACGGCAACACTAAGACAGTAGGAGGACAAGAGAAACCAGAAATTGAGGAGGAGGGCAAAAACAGAGGTAAAAACAGAAAAACAGAAGGACAACTTAGGAAGCGGTTGGTTTGTACGAAAGAATGATAATAGAAATAAGAATGAATATAATGAGTAATGATAATGGATATTATCATTATAATTATAATAGTTGATTAAAAAAATAATAATTACTATTACCATTGATAGTGGTTGGTTTGAAAAAAATAATGTAATTAATTAATTACAATATTGTAATTAATTAATTAGAATATTTTAATTAATCAATGAATTATATTTCAGTTAACTGTATTGAAACAAATCATTTATTTATTTTTAATTAATTATAATTAATTATAATATTTTAATTAATTAATTATAATATTTTAA
>JANITX010000211.1:61071859-61090939 GCA_027564395.1 Erythroxylum ulei | reverse complement strand
TATCGAATTGGTGGTCAAAGATAAAGTTGATAAAGATTAATGTTATGCCCAGTGACCACCAATTCGATAACTGGTCCGAGTTTCAGAACACTGGGCATAACATTACTCTTTATCAACTTCATCTTGTAGGCTAGGCATGTATATTGAAACCGGTGTGACATAATAATTATGCAATAATTATATTTAATTATATATAATATTAAAAAAATATTTAAAAATAAAAAAATGTCTGACTGGACCAGTCCGACCGGTCAATTGACCGGTTTAGACTGGGTTAATTTATAGCCGATTTTGAAGGATAAATCAGACCGGACCACCAACTGGTCACCGGTCAGACCGGCCGGTCCGGTTTAAGTTTAAAAACAGAGTTTATGCCTGGTTCTTAATAATCAAAAGCCTCACAGAAGTTTTACGAGTTTTGTGCAATTAGTTACTTAGCCAATTAATGAACAGGGCTATGCAGAAAATGCACCGCAATGAGCATGCCAAATAGTCAACAGTACCACTCTCCAATACCCACAATTCTGTAGCTCTAAGTGCAGCTTGTTCTGCTAACTCCTTGCTGCCCTACGCCACCCAAAAAGATGGAAAACCTGGAAAGGATCAAGCAAGACGTTGAACAAAAAGAAAACAAGACAAGAGGCTATTATAACCGTCAGACCAGAGAATTATCTAACACAATTTCATGGCTCGTGTCATCATATCCATATCTTTTCTATCAGTCAAAGTTTGTAAAATAATTTCAAAGTTTCTCCATATTTTTAATTGTTATCCATTTATTTTTTGAATAATGATATTATTTTCTTTGTCATCTATTCTTAAACCTGCATATTCATGTATATTATTTCAATTTCAAATTTTCAATAAATAGAAAATCATTATAAACTTATATATATTATGTTTCCTTAATAAAGTAATTGAATGTTTAATTCATCTTTATTTTTTATTTTGTCTATACAGATTAATTAAGTTATAACTAGTCGACATGATCAATTTTTATTAGTTTAGAACATCAACAATACCAAACGTTCAATGTGCTCTGCTCATCGATTTTAAGTTGACCGATTTCATCAAATTCGAAGGGAGAATAATTAAGAGTAATAATGTATAGCACTAATGGAATTTGTCACATTTCAACTAATTAATTCAACTTTAAATGCGAGCTAATGACATTCTTTTCTCGCTTGTTCCAAGGTTTTAAAATTTAGACCGGACATCGAACCGAAAATTTTACTGGTCATCGGTTCGATCGGTTCAACCACTGGTCGAACCGGTGTGATGTCATAATTATGCAATAATTATATTTAATTATATATAATATTAAAAATATTAAAAATATACCAAATAATATAAAAAATATTAATAAAAAAATTCATTGAACCAATGGTCAATTGACCGGTTCTCACTGGTTCAATTATTGACCAATTTTTAAGAGTCACCTAAATCGAATAACTAACCAGTTGTTGATTAAACCGGTTAAATCCACCAATCCGGTCCGGTTTCAAAATAATAGCTTGCTCCATTTGTAGAAATTCATAAGTGGTCCTGGATAAAGAAACCGGGACATTTCAAGTAGAATATAGGCTTTTGATCCAGCCTCTGCCCCTGTGAGAAACTGCGAAGTAAGTCAGTTTTAAGCTGTACTTACGCGTCTGCATAAATACTCTGACACATTAGTAAGAGAGAGTGCAAATTTGTAAGTACTTTTAGCCAGGCAGTTTTGTAAGAATATTGAATTTTGTCCGACATGGTAGGTCTTCTCTCTCTCTCTTTTTTTTTAATTTAATTCTGGTGCAATGTATCATAGTCTGAAGCTAAAACATGCATGCATCCGAAAGATATGTTAAATTAAAAAAAAACCTTAAAATGACCATAAAACTTTAAAAATAATTATAAATTATTTTACGTCACACTGCCAAATTATTAAGTTTTGTTGGATGTTAATTTTGTTTTAACTTTAAATTATTTAAAAATAATAATATACTTTTAATAAAAAGATTACATGTATACAAACGTTTTATTAATTCCAATGCACTAAAAGTCTAAAACACGTATATAATATTAATTGAACGAGAACATATAGTCAATAAGCAGAATTTGTGGCCCTTAGCATAAGAATAATATTTTTGGAGAACAACATAAATCTCTATAAAAAGCGATTAAAAACAACTTGATGCTTGGCTAAGTTAGCGGTTTTTGAGGTGGCATTAGTATTCAAAAAGCACAGAAGGCTCAAGTTTGAGCTTGTTACAGAACTTCCTTCGCCTAAAATTATTTTGTGTATTTTGTAGGTGAAGAGAGAAAAGAGGACTAACTAAACCAACCCTTAACTTGATTTAGCTATGCCTCCATTTTCCATAATAGGACTAATACAAAAGTCCTTGAAAGGTTTAGTAAATTCCTCCTCCTTCTTCTTCACTGCCTGCCAGCTCTCTGGCTCTACTTGCTTCAACTTCCCAATCTGTTCTCAGAAGCACCACCACCATGATGGTGGCGCAAACAAATTGGGCTGCCAACAATCCAAGCCACAGGCCTAGAAATCCCAATCTCACCGCAAAGCCCATCAACAAAGCCATTGGCAGTCCAACACCATAGAACGATCCCAAGTTTACGTTGGCCCCAAGAGTTGGCCTAGCAGTGCCACGCAGAACACCGCAACCGGTGGTCTGAGGGAAGTTGCCTATCTCACAGAGTCCGACTATAGGCATTGCGGCGGCTGTCAAAGAGAGTATCCCAATATCGTCAGTGAAGATTTTTCCCCATGGATATTTCATTATTGTCATGAACAACAAGGCCATAACACTCATAAAAAAGGCACAACATAATGCTGTAATCGACGAAGTTTTGGCTTTGCTAGGCTGGTTTGCTCCTAACTCATTTCCAACTCGAGTTGACACTGCTTGGTTGAGAGAAGAAGGGAAGATATAAACAAGCGAAGTTGCCTGTATAAGAATTCCCATGGTGGCTACTGCATCGGGAGCATTTGCGAGCAGACCAGAAAGGACTATCATGAGCTCGTACCACCACCATTCTAAGCATACAGAGATACAGCTAGGAATGGCTAGGGCTAGAATAGGTTTCCATTCATTGAAGCATTGAAGTGACCAACCTTGCCATGATCTTTTGCAAATGCCAGAGAAGAATAGATAAAGTAAAAGGGTGGCCAGAAGATTGAAGTCTGTGATGGCCACAGTCACAGCAATGCCTTGAATGCCGAGACTGAAGTAGCGAACAAGGAGGTAGTTGATAGGAACATGCAGAGCTAGAGAAAAAGCTGCGCTGAATATGAGAGGGAGAGTTATGTTTTGAGCTCTAAGGTAGATTTTGAGAGGGTTGATGAGAGATTGGAGAAGTAGATCTGGGAGCAAAAATGCCAAATAAGTAGAGGCAATGGATGAGATTTTGGGATCTTGGCCACAAAAGACAAGGATAGGTTCACAGTTGAGCCACAGAAGAGAGATGGGTATGCACGTTAAGGTTAGAATTGCGATTGTCCGTTGAAGGGTTTTTCCCATTAAAGGCCATTGTTTGGCTCCACAGGCTTGAGAGGAGATGGCTTCCATGCCCGTAGCAAGGCCAGAGATGACAGAATAGCCTGTGATATTGGCGATTCCGATGGAGAGAGACCCTCCTGCTAAAGCCTCTTTCCCCAATTTTCCCATGAAGGACATGGATATCGCAGATTTTCCATAGATGAGGAGGCCTGTGATGATCATTGGGAATGCTATTGTGTAGAGCTGTTTAATTTCTTCAACCATCTGAAAGAAAAAACAAGAGAAACCGAAGCGAGTTTCAATGGGCAAAACTGAATCTACCCACTCCCATAAAAACAAGTGCTAAGAATACGAACAAAACGACAAGAATGACTGTCTTCAATGTAACTAACCTGCGACATGAAAGGTCTGATGAACTTTTGATAGTAATGGGAGTAAACAGAACCCTTCCCGTTATGTGACACATTTTGAGTATTACTTCCTCCCTGTGGTTTCACAGACTCATAATTGACGAGCAGCGGAACAGAAACTGATGAAGAAATTCCCGGATGATGATGATCCATTTAACAAAGACCAAGATTCCCGTTCAGTTTCAACTACCTGCTTTGTAAGTATCACTTTCTACGCACGCACAAGCACACGAACACGCACACGCTCACACAGTACTCTCTCTCAGTACTCAGAGACTGGCACCACCAGCGAACATTCTTTTCTCTAACTTTCTAAGTCCAGTCCCACCATTCAACTATATATATATAAATATAGATATAGCTCAGTCCCACAAGTACTTTCACTACTGTATAAATCAGTGCATCTTCTCTTCTAGAACTCTATTGTTTTACCCCTCCTTTTTCTCAGTTTCTGTGTAATTCTGTCTCTATCTAGGTGGGTTAGTTAGGGTTTGGTGGTAAAGAATCGACGAGCTAGTGTGAGGAGGATAAGGAGGAGAGGTGTCCATGCGGATAGTTCGTCCTTTTGCTCTCAGTGAGTCTAAAAACGTTATTATATATAAACACAAAAATTCCACTTGCTTCTTTTTCTCTATTTTCTTAATTTTTTTCAGTTTCATTTCTTTTTAAAAATGATTAAAATTCGAATATCATTATCTAGGAAGAAAGAAAAAGAAACAATGAGTTAATAAAACGGAAAATGCCAAACATGGAAAGCTGTGATGGAAGTGAGCGTAAAGGGTGTCTGAAACGGGCATTCTTGGACCTTCTCCTTGAAAAGACAGTCAACAAAACCATTCCTGCCGGGAAATATCTACATTTACTAAATTGATGGATCTTTAAATTAGTATAATTCACTGAGTTGCACGTGTATATTTCACCTGCCACGTGCATGGAAGAAGCCATGCAAAACTGGACTGTCATTTCCAATTTTTCACATGCTATTTAAGCTTAGGACAAAAGTCTTTGGCTTGGTCATCTGTTTTCAACATGAGAGAGCATAAAAGACTTTTTTAAGGTGTACCATAGATTTGGTAGCAAAAGTACGAAATAGACTTCTTTGTTTTTATATTTGTATATATATACATTGCTTCCATCACCTGCGTCATGTTTTCACCGTTCGGCTACAAAATAGAAAGCTTTCTTCCGAGATAGATTGCCAAATGGAAGCTTAAGCTTTTCTGTTATTATTGTTCTCTTCGTGAAGAAGGAAGTACATTCATTATTTTTATTCTAAAATACTTGTGAAATAAATTTATCAACTATATTTTTTAAATAAATTATTTAACTAACTCATGATATTATTGTTATTGATGATGATGACGACCACCACGAATATGATGATTATTTTTCTAAAACATCGGAATTGATTTAATGAGACATGATTGAGGAAAGCTTAGCATCATATTGAGAAGAAATGAGCTTCTTTTTTTTTGTTAAATGGAATTTAAAAAAAAACTGTCAGTAATTGCAAGAAATTTAAAAAAATTAGAATGTAATATGACCATTTAAGAAAGGAAGGTCCAAGAACTCATATATGAACTTTTGTAACTCAATAACAATGATATTGCGATGACCTTGAAAATATTGGAACTTTAAGAAGAGTATGTGGTGTTAGTTTTAAGGTAAATTATTTGAAATATTCTGAATTATAAATAAAATATTAAATATAATCTTATGGAACATTATATGTTATGATCCCAAAAAAAATACACGCTTGTATATTTCAATGTTAATACTATTAATATCATAATTTATTTATTATGTGAACTTTTTTTTTTTTTTGTGACAAGATGTGAACATAATATATTAAGGATTATAATAATTATGTGAACATAATATGTTAAGGATTATAATAATTCAACATAATTAAAATTTTATCATTAAAAAGGTTGACAATATCAATATAGCGAGTCAAAATAGAATGGCGTATAATAAGGGGGTGACTTATTGATCAATCTCATTTGTGCGTGACCAAGGATGCATTCATCCATCTATCCATCATAGGAGAGCCCACATGAAGGACAAAATTTGAACCCCAAAAGTAAATTTCATCTCTATGGCTAACTTTCCTTTTCTTCGAAGCTAATGAACCGAAACTAATTTATTATTTTTGTGTCACAGGGCTATTCCGATATTTATGGGTGACCATCAAAAACAAACGTTTGTAAGGACCATCCTTTAAAGAGTTGCTTCCCTTCAAGACAAAGACAAGGCTTGCTAGTTAAACAATAGAGGTCAAATTAAAGCCAATCCATTCTATCCCTATTTCTCTTTCGCACAGTTTGTTTATGGGTAATAAATCAAAAGGGACCACTGAAAGAAATGGTACAGACCCACACCTTGTCACCTTTCTATACACTTTTGTCAGGGAAAGCAAGGATGGGTAGGGACATGGTAATCTAATTAATAAAAAACACATACAGAGTGCTTAATAAATATGCATACAACAACAAAAGTCATGTATGTCTGCTTTCTTCCCTTCTTTTAGACATGGCCTTAACCATTAAACAGAGACAGAGGCGGATCCAGAAATTATTTTGAGTGGGGTCAAAATATTTAAAGTACTCTTATGTTATTGAAAAATACAAACATTTGTATATTTGATAAATAAAAAATTACATCATTGTCTTGAACTTTTTACATATAACCTATTACAATCATTCCCTACGAGTCTTCACATTTTGATATCGCTGTAAAATTTTCTCATTGTTAATATTATTGAAGATATCTTTTTCAATATATGTGATCAAACAGTCATTCATCCAATAATCTCCCATTCGATTGCGCAAGTGATTTTTCACTATCTTCATTGCAAAAAATGCTATTTCCATCGATGCAGTAACAATAGGCAAAATCAAAGCTAATCTTACAAGTAAAAACACCAAAAGATACACAACATATTTTTTTTGTTTCAACCAGCTTCTTGGCAAGATCACTAATCCCATTTAATATCGAAAATCGATCATCAGATTGCACATCAACAATATAATTATCAAGTTGATCACCAAGAATAATAAGCTCTACTTTAGAGAAATCAGAAGGGTAAAATTTAGCAAGCTGAATCAACTTTTGCTTATCAAAAGCATAAAAAGAGTCACTTGGATTCAAGCATGCCACACAAATAAGTAACTTGGTATTTATCTCATTGAAACGATTATTGAGCTCTTTGAAGTTGCATATCAATCACAATGTAAAATAATTCCACTTGATAATGATACAAATTTGTCATTTTTTGTGCATTTCGCCTTGACATTGCTCGATTTACAAAACTTTCATCCATACTTGGAATGGCAATATCATGGTTCTTACAAAATGAAGATGTTTCATCAAATAAAGACTGCCACCCATTATCCCTTATCATTTGTAATTGTTGTTTGGAAACTTTAATCAAAGAAATTGCATTGATAATGTCTTGATCCTTCCTTTACAACGCTTGAGATAATTCATTTGTGATGCACAAGATTTTTTTCATCAAATGCAAGCTAATCACAAATTCATAAGATTGGATAGAATCAAGCAAAGCATATGCTTCACCTTTTTGCTTTAAAGTTGTGCCTTCTTCCATAATGATCTTTAGAACATCAACTATGGAGTCAAACATCACGATTAAGCTTGATAATGATCCATAATGTATGCCCCAACGTGTCACCTGGTCTTTGAAGAGAAGTTTCTTGATGTAAACCTTTACCACTTGAAAGTTGACCATTTTTTAACCCTTCAACAATCTTACTAAATTACTTCTCATGAAGAAGATCTTTTCTTTTACAAGAACCTCCAACTATATTTGATAAATTTGAGACTATGTTAACAACAAAGCAACATGTACATGATTCTTGGCCACCGCTACAATAGCTAATTGCAATTGGTGAGAGAAATAATGAACATAGTGAGTTGAATTATTTTCTTTTAAAATCAAAGTCTTCAAACCATTAATTGCTCCTTGCATATTGCTAGCTCCATCTTAACTTTGCCCACGTAGAGATGATGTACTCAATCCATGCTTTGAAAACAATTCATCTATTGCAAACTTTAGTGATGTACGTTTTAGAATTTTACCTACAAATTGTTGACAATTATGATGTACGTTTTTTCATCAACTCCCTTAGCCCCAAGCTGGAGGTCGCCTCCTTCATCTACAACATTTACCCCTGATATCTCTGTCGGTATAGGGATGATGGATGGTGAACTAGGGCTGGTGGATGGTATAGCAGTAGATATAAAAGGTGATGCATAATCTGGATTTGCAGTAGCATATGCAAAATGTAATGCTTCACCTGAAATACACTGGCTTCTCCAAATTGTTATAATTTAAACCTTGGCCGCGTCATATCTTGTTTTCTCTTTAGTGACATATTTTTAACTTGAAATTCACATTTCATCAAATTTTCTAGTAATAAAATGCTATAAATTCAATATATAACAATATATTGTTGATGCAATCATTGATTTATTCATACAATATTCTATTATAAACACAAATTAATCACTATTAGCACTTAATTGTAAATCAAAATCATCATCATCTTCTTTTTTCGAAGAATTATAATCAAACTCAAACTCCTCTTCAGAAGTAATATTTTTCATTTTCCTTGAGAGCCTTGGTAGGAACGACATTTATTTTTTCCATGTTGATAGGTTTTCCTAAGGTTTTCATTTTGGAGTCTAATGGTTGTTTTTTAAGGCTTGCTTATAATGAGGTCTTAATGATGGTTCTTTGAATTCAACCAAGGCTTTTTCTGCTTCAGTGCGATTTGTATAGCTTCGATGAATAATTGAGGGTTTACCAGTAACATGGATGGCAGCCTTATGCCATTCATCATATATTCCAGTCATAAGTCCATTGACTATGAAATAAACTTTGGATTCTTTAAGATCGTCTTTTTTCTGGGAGACAGGTGTAGTTAGGTTTGATAATGGACTGGTAGTTTGAATAGTATGTTTAGGAATGTTAGGTAGAGCTGTTTGGGTAATTTGTTAAGGAGTAATTAGTTGGATGGTTGATTGTACACTGGGTGGTTGATCAATAGATAATTGTTGTTTTTCAAGGAGGGTAATGGTTGTTGTCAACTGATTAATTTCTTTAGTTACACTTCCCACTTGTTGCTAAAGGTCTAATAATTCAGTTTTCTTCTTATTGAGTGAATCCTTTAGGTTGAGGATAGTTGTTTCCATTCTCTGGTTAATGTATCTGTAAGACTGTTAGTAGAAGATTTCATATAATGTATTTGAAAATTATATTGATTTAATTCTAATTGCCATTTGACTAAGCATCCTTGATTGTAATTTGTTTTAATATTATATTTACTAAATCCACATAAATGCTTAGAATCTGTCTAAATTTGAAATTCGACAGGTAATAAATCAACTTTCCATTTTCTTAATGTTTTAATACATGCAAGTGTTTCCTTTTCATGAATAGGATCTTTCCTTTTAGTGGGATTAAAAGTCTCATTGATATATTTACATAAGAGATAATTCTTTGAATTGGGTGGTTGTGCTAAAAGGTAGCCAACCCATGTATCCAGACTTGCATCAATTTGTACTATTAATGTATCCTTATATAATGTTGGTAGATCGTTGCAAAGAGTTTTTAATATACGTACCGTTGCTGTATCTTTTTCGGTCCATGTCTAATGATTTTTTGTACTGCATTTAAGTTGTAACTTTTTTCTTTCTTTAGCTAGATTTTAAGAAATCCTTGATCAGATATATAGTTTAGTAAGCTAAGAAAATTTTGAACTTCAATTATACTTTTTAATGTGTTAGAAAAATGTTGTAATTTTCAAGTATGTTAGGTTGTAATTTTAAGAATCCGTTATGAAATTCTATACCTAAATATTCAATATTTTGTTATGCTAGTTTAATTTTCTTTTTGTTTAAAATTAGTCCTTTATGTTGACATCTGATGAGAACATTTTTTTTACCTTTTTTAAATGGTCTTACTTATCTTTATTTGAAAATATAATAATGTCATCAATATAGGCTAAATGTAAATTCTTCTAATCCCTCTAAATTTTTATCCATAAATCTTTGATAAATACTAGGAGCTTTTTTTAATCGAAAAGGTGATACATTCCGTTGGTAATATTTTTGTAGTGGATAGGTAAAGGCTGTTAAAGGTTTTGTATTGTCAAGTAGTCTTAATTGCCAATAACCAGATTTTGCATCGAGTGTAATGAACTAATGATGTACTTTTAATCTACTAATAATATAGTCTTTTCTAGGTAACTTATATCCATCACTTACAGTAGCTTTATTTAATTCTTTATAGTTGATTACCATTCTTCTTTTACCCCGTTTTTGTTCGAAATGATTATTTACATAGAAGGTTGGGGCTAAATGTTTACTTGTGCTTGGTGCTATTAATTGTTATTGTAATAATTCTAAACATTCATTAATAAATTCTTGTACATCTTGTTATGTATATGGAATATTATTTTTAATATTAATTTCCTGTATAGGATCTTTAAGTTTTATTTCAACCAATTGATTATTAGTATTCTTTTTAGGATCTAGTGGATTTCCACTACAAACTTATTCTATTAAGATTTCTATTTCAGTTTGTAAAGTAAGATTATTAAGAAGATAAAATTGTAGTAGATTTAATTTTTCTATTATAAGTCATAAATTTTTATAATAAGTTGTATGGTATATAGGAATTTTGAGGATTATGGTTTTTTTATTTAAGGATTTTATTATTGGTATTCGTAAAGTTATATAATGTAAATATTGACAAAAGGATTATATAATTTAAGAAAATTATTTCCTAAAATTAATAGTAATCCTGATTCTTATTGATAAATTGAAGCTATAAAAAAAGTGTAATTTTCAATAATGATATTATTATAATAGCTTACATACCAAATAGATTGAATACTTCCATCTGTTATTCTTATTTTTAGAGGTTTGTTTAATTTTTTCCAATTGTGTAATATTGTTTAAGATGCTATACAAATAGTAACACCTGTATCTATGTAAGCATTAACTTTTTTATTCTGAATAATCACTTGAATGAATGTTGTATTCGGATTCAGTTGTTGATTATGAAGTTTGGACTTAATAATGATATAATGAAGAAAATGTTGAATCTGTTTCATATTCTGACTCAATAGGTTATAAATTATTTTTAAATGTTGAATTTAAAATATTAATAAACACCCTTTCTGAATTCCTAGCAAGATTTTTCCTTGCAGTAAAAAACTACAAGAAAAGATTTGCTAAAGAAAGAGAAATTTTTATCAAGGTTTTCAACAGTTATCCTATCTTCAAAAAGTAGATAGTCTCAGGGAAACCAAAGTATTGCTATCACGACTAGCATATGTACAAATTGGATTAGCAATGACATGTATCCAACCATAGATGACCCTCCCAAGTATGATTTTGATTGGGATCTGATTAATCAATTCAATCTACATTACATCGCAAAAGTTTACTAACAATGCCTAAATATCACCCCCAGAATCTTTAATCAAATTAAACTATAAAGGAGCAAATATGTTGATGACCTTAGCATATAAAACAACTATCTCTATTGAATAGTTCCAGCTAATAAAACGATTTGAAGCATCTTTTTCAACCCTATCTAGAGTATTCAGTGATTTATCATAATAGTGGAAGCAAACTCTCTGTCAACAACTGCATCAATATCCACAACATCAATATCAAAAATGTCCCTCGACATCACAAAAAGAAAAAGATGATAGCTCGTCAGTAGATATCATCATTGAGGAATAAAATCTTCAAAAGTTTTCAATAATGTAGGCCTCTTATTAGCCATTATCTTCAATTATGTAAAAATATGTAGGTCATCTATTAGCTACCTGAACAGTCAAAAGTAGATTCTCCTTTTCCTTTAGTTTTTACTTTTGCTTTTTGGGTTTTGGACGCTACCTAATGCCCTTTTCTATATAGTGTAAACTCCAAGCATAGCTCGATATGAAAAAAAATAAACACTCAGTTATAATATCCTTGTCCAAACTCTTACAATCTCACTTTAAGCCTAAGGATTGGCGTTCAAGAGAAAAAGAGCAAAACAGGTATGTTTAATTGTGTTTTTATCTTTTCATCATAATCATTGAATACTTAATTCAATTTATCATTTAGTTAATTCTATCCAATCTATTTTCTAGTATCATATTTTTTTTAATGTCTGATTAATAATACATATGAAACGAAAACTTAAAATTAGTCAGAAATGTATTAAAACTTTTACTAATACTCATAAATTTCTAGAATTAGTTAATGCCTCTCCACACACCCTTAACAAATTCCAAACATTTCTTAATAAACATGCAGAACAATATAATCAAGAAAAAGGAGAAATAAAACAACTTTATCAACGATTTCAAGAACATTATAAAACTTATCTATGAATAATTGTTATATTATTTGTAATCAACTATCTACAGAATTTATGCATTTGGAAAATTTAGTCTCTAAATACATAATAGAAAGAGATTATTATGAAAGAAGATATACTTATTTACAATTCTGTATTAATAATAATGGGTTAATACCTCTTAAAGAAAGATTAGATATTGCCACAACTCTTTATAATTTATATAATCAAGATTTAATATATAAACACAACGTAATAACAGAACATGAAAGACTTTTCCATTAATATGACCGAAATAACTACAGATCTGAATACTAATAATATTTTAGACGTAGATACCTTATAATTAACCGAATCAATTGGCATTTTTCATATTAATACATTATTATCAAACGAAAAACAAAAACAAATAGGAAAACACAATTAAATCTTATCTTTTTCTTTAAGATCATAAATGCCTTAAAACAAGCTAAGGGAAAAAAATAACTGGGCAAAACCTTCTTTAGTAAATCAATCAAAGGTCGAGCTATTTTGAAGAAATATTTTATGAATCATTTACATAATTTAAGATTTCCTAAAAAGCTTTTAATTTCCTTTACAGATGTAGATGGTGGAAACTTTTTGAGCACTTCAAACGTAACCTTATCTACCTCAATGCCTTGATATGTAATTTTATGACTTAACATTATACCTTCTTCCATCAAAGTAACATTTTTCTAACTTAGTGCTTATTTAGTCTCTTCATATCTTCTAGATTATGTAGGTATCTATCATAAGCGTCACCAAAAAGTAAAAAGTCATCAATAAATACCTCCATTACCTCTTCAATCATACCTTTAAAGAATTTCATCATGCATTGTTAAAATGTTGCTAGTAAATTGCATGATCTAAATGATAATCTATAATAAGTTAATATCCTATATGGATAGGTAAATGCAATCTTCTCTTGATCCTCGGGTGCAATTGGGATTTGAAAATACACCCATATAAGAAATAATAGCACATACTTCCTAAGTGTTATTCCAACATTTGGTCAATAAATTAAAATGAAAAGTGGTTGTTATATATTGAATCATTTAGTTTCCTATAGTTGATGCATACTTTCCACCTAGTGACAATTCTTATTGGTATCAACTCATTCTTCATCACCCCTCTATCATATGTGAGTCAAGAAATTCTACAATCTCTTCTTTTAAAACATCTCTCATATTTGAATTTAATCTTTTAAGTGGTGCACTACAAGTTTATACCCCTCCATCAAAATTTTATGGGAGAAATATAAAGTACTAATATATTTTTTGTCAAATAGTTTCTATGATAAAGCTTTCTTATGCTTCCATAACATAAGTAGTAATTTTTCCTTTTCTTCATTTAATAATCATAGTGTAATCATTACTAGTAATTTTGAGTTCTTCCCTAAAGCAAACATACTGAAGGTGTATTAGTAATTGCTTCAATTTAAATTCTGGTGGTTCTTCTATATACGGTTTCATTTTCTGTTAGGTAATATTCACTTAATCTTCTCAATCCTTCCTTGTTGAAAGTTTTTCTTTTTGCTTTTAAATAGGTTACTTTCTCCTACAACTCTTCATTTTTTGTTATTTTTTTTATCTAAATAATACAATGGTTCAAAGTGTGTTTTTACATGGATTCCTAAAAAGAATATGATATTTTAATATCTAACCTATTGAGGGAATGATAAGAATCATCACTCACAATGGAGTGTTTCAATATAATCTAAATTTTGAATATTATCGCTTCCTCTCCATCCTTAATTTTTAATTACCTTCGTAGATATTTGTAATAGCATTTTTAAGAAATGGTCTACCTGGAATTAGAGGTACTTTAATGTCTTCTTCTAAGTTTAATATAACAAAATCAACTAGAAAAATAGTTGTATCAACCTTAACCACTACATCTTTAGTTATGCTCTTAGGATAATTAATCGATCTATTAGCTAGTTGCAAGATAATCCTAATTAGTTTAGGCTAATTTAGTCTTAATTTCTTATAAACATTACAAGTCATCAAATTAATATTAGCACCTAAATTAAACAAATTTCATATTGATAAATAAAATACCAACAACATAAGGGATTTTGAAACTCATTGGATCTTTCAATTTTTTTGGTATCTTATTTTGGAGGATAGCCAGGAATTCTTCATTTAATATAATGGTTGATGGCTCTTTTAGCTTCTTTTTACTGTTTAAAATCTCCTTGAGAAACTTAGCATATTGAGCCATCAATAATAAAGAAATTTACCAAACAATTTGCAAAAATCTATTTAATATGGGACTTCTAGTCGACATTCACTTATTGACTTCTTTATTTTTCTCTTATCTTCTTATTTACTTTCTACCTTAAGCTCCTTTTTATTTAACTGGATAATTCCTTTCCACTCTTTAGGTTGACCACTTAATCATATTTCTTAGGTTGGGTATAGTCTCATTGCATGGTGTTCTTGTCTGCCCTTCATTGATAGCTTTTACAAGTTAACCCATTTGAATTTCCAAATTTTTCATTGAGGCCTTATAAAATTCTACATCCAAGAAAATGCTTTTAGCATAAACTCTCTCAACATTTAGTAATTATCTTTCTTCTTCTCCTTGTAATGTACTTATAGAAACATTTGTTAAGGTGAACCTTAAACTTGTTGCTTATTCTAAGAGAAATCTTTACCCCATATTGTATATCATATTGTAGGGATTTTTTCTCCAGAAATTTCTTATAAATTCAACTTGATCTAATGATTTAGCATTGAGATTCTATGTTAACATTCTATTCCTTGGTATCTTCCCTAACAAAATTCATAACATAAGTTATCCAACATGGTGAGCTCATATTATCAATTTTCCTTACAATTTCTTCCATTGGAGTTATCAACGCAATCATGAAATCTATATTTTGAATTTTAATTATTTAGTTAGTGCTTCCTCTACTTGATTGTCGCTAATAATTGTTCATTATCATCTCTCCTGTTAATTTCAAAACTGCCTCTGGAGTCTTATTATTTAGTTTTCCACCTATTATAACATCTTTCATCTACCTTGTTGGATCATCCAATATATTTTAGAAACTATATATTTGCATTCATATGAGAATGCTAAGGTGTAGACACTTCCTCGGTAGATCTTTGTATCTCTTATATCTCTCGTATAGACCTTTACTATCAAACTGTTAAAAAGAAGAGATAGGATTCTTCAGTTTTGCTATAATAGGTGGTGGAAAGCATTCCACAAGGAACTTTTTGGTAAGATTCTCACATTTGTTGATTGATTCAATCACTAATGCTTTTAACCAGTGCTTTACCCAATCCCTCAATGTGAATGGGAGTACCTTAGCCTAAAGTTGTCTTTCTCGCTCCATTGTTCTTAAATATGTCACATATCTTTAACAAATACCCAATGTGTGCATCGAGATCCTCTTGTGGTAAATTTCGATTATTTTATAGTGCTTTTAGTAGTAGCTTAATTCATTGACATCTCCGTCGGCGAGACTTTCGTCTGAATCGTCCCGTTCACGATCAAAATAGAAGGGCAGCATTTAAAAAAAACAATCATTAACTTTAAAAGAATTACAAAAATGTAAAATAGAATGTCATTTACAGGAGAGCAGTGTTTTGGATTAAGAATATATATGTATGCAAAATTTCTACCACTCACCTAATTCTATTAGGTCGAATTTCAATATATAAGAGACACGTAGACAAATTATGTAAGAAAACGAAATTGATTAGCATAAAAAATGCCTTTAGCAAAGTAGATTAGGAAGTGATGGATTTAGGAATAGGTATGTGTGCTTTGAGTTATTTCTTGGAAATACGTTATTAACTACATATATATAATTTCGCATTCAAATGTATTTTTTCAAGAATATAAAATTTTGAAAAAAAAAAGATAATGTTAATAAATCGTGTGGTGACGCGGTTCTGCCGTGGAGAAGTGTGGAGGACTAGATAGTAACTCCCTTATTTGGAAACATTGAGAAGTGGATCTTTACAAAACGCCTCATTAGATCCGCACTCAAAAAAATCCCTTTCGATTCGCATAAGCAAATTTGTCTTGCGTTGACAAGGTAGTGTTTGGATACCACTTCGCCTCTCCGCCGAATCTAAGACTCATCTCTATCCACAGGGTGTCTGTTAATTTGCCATGGCGTCCATCTCCAGTTTTCTTACAACCGTCGAGCCAGTACTTATCGTCCTCGCTGTTTTAGTGGTACTTTTCTCTACATGGGTAATTTCAAAATCGAACAAAGCTAGCTCACAACTTCCACCAGGTCCCCGTGGCCTTCCGCTCATCGGAAACCTGGCTTCTCTTGACCCAGAGCTTCACACATACTTCGCTGCCTTAGCACAAAAGCACGGACCTATCCTGAAGCTTCAGCTAGGTCAAAAGCTTGGCATAATAGTAACATCTCCATCTCTGGCTCGCGAAGTACTCAAAGACAATGATATAACCTGCGCCAATCGGGACGTTCCTAACGTGGCACGTGTCGTCACGTACGGCGGCTCCGATATCGCTTGGACCCCATACGGACCCGAGTGGAGGATGCTTAGAAAAGTATGCGTTGTCAAAATGCTGAGCAACACCACCTTGGACTCCGTATATGCTCTCCGCCGCCATGAGCTCCGGAAAACAGTTGGCCACCTATATTCTCAGATGGGTTCGCCGGTCAACTTCGGGGAGCAAATATTTTTGACAATACTTAACGTTATAACGAACATGTTGTGGGGTGGCACGGTTCAGGGACAGGAAAGAGACAAGATTGGGAAAGATTTCAGGAAAGTGATTTCAGACATAACGGAGTTGTTAGGTACTCCGAACTTATCGGATTTCTTTCCCAGATTGGCGAGGTTTGACTTCCAAGGTCAACGCAAGAAAATGGCAAACTTGGCCCTAAAATTTAATGGGATTTTTGAGCAGATGATTAAGAAGAGAATGGAACTTGATAAAGAGGGTGATGAGAGCAAGGACTTTTTGCAGTTCTTGTTGAAGCTTGAAGACGAGGGAGATTCCAAGACACCGCTTACAATGACCCACGTCAAAGCCCTGCTTATGGTAATTGATGTTCCTCCTTTTGTTTCTTTCTTAACTCTCTTGTTTAATAAGATGGGCTAAATCTGTTAACAGGACATGATTGTGGGTGGCTCAGACACGTCATCGAATGCAATCGAGTTTGCCATGGCTGAAGTTTTGAACAAACCAGAAGTTATGAGAAAAGCTCAGAAAGAATTAGATGAAGTGGTTGGCAAGGACAACATAATTGAAGAGTCTCACACACACAGTCTACCATACTTATATGCCATCATGAAAGAGACCTTAAGGTTGCACCCAACACTCCCACTTTTGGTCCCTCACTGTCCTAGTGAAAACTGTACTGTAGGTGGCTATACTGTTCCCAAAGGAGCTCGAGTTTTTCTTAACGTTTGGGCCATACACAGAGACCCTACAATCTGGGAAAATCCTCTTGAATTCAGGCCCGAGAGGTTTCTGGATGAGAAATGGGATTACAGTGGAAGTGACTTCAATTATTTCCCATTTGGTTCTGGAAGAAGAATCTGTGCTGGGATAGCCATGGCTGAGAGGATGTTTATGTATTCCCTTGCTACACTCTTGCATTCTTTTGACTGGAAAATCCCTCGAGGACACAAGTTGGATCTGTCCGAGAAGTTTGGGATTGTCCTGAAGTTGAAGACTTCTCTTGTAGCTATTCCTACGCCAAGGTTATCAGATCCCAAACTCTATCAGTAAGGTCTAGAAATGATAAAGGTATCAATAATTATTACACTTTGCCATCTTTGGATACCGGTCATTTTTAGATCACAGGTATTAGTCAGTCTAAAAAAATAAGAAATGTTATTACATAGTTGCGACCAATTGATAATATAGTAATCGATATGGTATAGATAAATATATTAATTAATTAAAAAATAAATTAATCTTTTTTGTTCCTTTTATTCTAACACAGGACATTGTTTAATGAGTGTTCTTATGCCTTTGGAAACACACATTACACAAATTGAAGGAATTTATTTTTTCGTTAGTGAAAATCCCCGTCTAAAACCACATCCTTAGTGCATCATCAAATCTCCATATTCATCTTAATTTTGGTGGTTCATTTATCATAAATTTTTTTACTTGTCTGATTAATTGTTTAGAGGAAATTTCTCATCAAATTATTAGTTTGTTTTATTGCTTTTCATTTATTAATTTCTAAATTTTTTATTAATATTTTGTTTATTAATTTCAATAAATTCATGCACTACAAGAAAAAAAAAGTGAATAGCAATGGAAATTTAGGGACCGGTAACATTTCGTCTGTAATTACCGATGAAATTAAACCGCGTCGAAAAAATAAGACGGTAAGTAACCATTTACCAACGGCGAAAATTTCGTCGGTAAAATGACGTCGGTAAATTAAGAACCCAATCGTTGTTTAAAAAAACGTAACAAAACGACGACATTTTGGTTCACGTTTTCAAGCAGGCGCGCAACCCTCCTCTCCCATCGCGCGCCTGCTTTCCTTTTCTTCTCCTCTCCTTCACCGTCGCCGCCTATGTCTACCGTCTGCAGCCATCGCCGTCGACTGGTCTTTCTTAACGTTTGGGCCATACACAGAAACCCTACAATCTGGGAAAATCCTCTCGAATTCAGGCCCGAGAGGTTTTTGGATGAGAAATGGGATTACAGTAGAAGTGACTTCAATTATATATTTGTTTAATATTTAAATCAAATGTAAGTTATAATTTATATATTCTAAAGATATTTTCAATTTAATTAAAGTACTTATTAA
>JANITX010000211.1:60922816-60933726 GCA_027564395.1 Erythroxylum ulei | reverse complement strand
AAAAAAATTCAAACTAATAATCTGCGACGTTTAATCCCAAACGTCGCAGATTGTAACGCTACAACGACGTCTAATAAACGTCGCACAAAGCTTAAGTGTTTCCACGACGTTTACTCCAGACGTCGCCCATTCCCTTAACCTTTTATGACGTTTTTCAAAACGTCGATATATAGGCAAGGTTTCTTCGACGTTTTCTACCAAACGTTGCCGAAACCATTTCCCTACTCCACCTTCAACGACGTCTCTTGCGACGTTTTAAGAAACGTCACAAATAACAATCTACGACGTTTTTGAACATTTGTGACGTTTTTAAAATGTCGCTGAAGGGGTATTTTTCTTGTAGTGATTTGTCAGAGATTAGCAAGTTGAACACCAACTTAAAAACCTATAAGCGGTGACACTGTCGAGTTGAAAGTTATATTTATAAATCTAAAGTCCTTGCAATTATTACGAATTTGGTGTAGACGGTACAGTTATAATCTCACCGACTCAGATTATAGCTGGGACCTTTCTCCAATTTGTACTTGAAATAGTTAACCCACGTTTGCTGTAATTTTCCCTCATACAAAGAAAATTCTCCATCTTTGTCAATGGACCACTGTCACTTTTAAGAATATGA
Organism: Erythroxylum ulei; assembly: GCA_027564395.1. Lineage (NCBI taxonomy): Eukaryota > Viridiplantae > Streptophyta > Magnoliopsida > Malpighiales > Erythroxylaceae > Erythroxylum > Erythroxylum ulei. The sequence goes on along the minus strand of JANITX010000211.1, from coordinate 60,933,107 downwards.
ATATATTAGAGAACGAAAATACGAGAAAAATAAAAATAAACTTGAATATTAAAAAAATATAGTTATTTTAAGTAGTTATTAGTGACCATCTTTACTATCCTGCGCCAAGGTTATCTGATCACAAACTCTATCGGTAAGGTTTAGAAATGATGATGGCGTCAATAATTATTACACTGCCGTCTTTGGATTCAGGATAAAATAATAATAAGAAATGTTATATTATAGTAGCATAAATAAATATATTAATTAATTAAAAAATAAATTAATCCTTTTTGTTCCTTTTATTCTAACACGGGACATTGTGCTGAAGTTTAAAATTGAAAATTACCAAATTCTATCTGCAACATAAGTTTACAAGGATTTGATTAAGTATCTTAACATTGTCATCCGTAATGAGATATCATTTATGTGTTATATAAAACTTATTTTTCTCTATGAAGAGTATTGTTAATGAGTAATATGTTTTTTGAATTTTTTGTCGACCTTATTATTGTAAGTCTTATATGTAAAGATATTTGTTATAAAATCTAAAACAAAAATATAGTTATTAATATGACTCAATTTGGTTAGTATTTATTTGGAGGAAAAGTTGGTGTATTAAAGAAAGAGGAAGAGTTTGAAAAGAAGAATAAGGAAGAAAATTGTCCTTATTATATGAAAATCCATCTGAAATTAGCACAAGCAATATCATTCTTCATTAGATTCCATATATTTTTTTATAATCTATAAACAAGATAATTATATCCCTCTTTTAAGAAGTCGTTAACATTATAGCAAATAATGATAAATTAGTGGTTGAAGATTTGTTTCAAGTCTCTTTAATTTTTGATATTATTAAGGGCTTAGATATGATAAAAGCTTATATTTCCGCCTGTGATCATATTTGTGTCTGATGGGTTTTGATTTGCATTTTGATTTTTGATTTATGCCTCTAAATTGGCTTTAGAGCCATAGCCACTTGGTGTGCAACTTGTGAATATCCATCTACATATTTAAAAAAAGATATTTGATAGCCATTAATAATAAATAAATATTAGAAATAAAAAATTATTATTCATAGTTGAGGACTTGCATCACTGTTCTAGTAAATACTTTACTAGATTTAAAAACAATAATTTTTTAATATCAATTAGAAAATGAGAGTTATAAAGATGAGAATAAAAAGTTACATCTTAGCTTCTCTGAGCATTATAGATTACATCTAGATAGAGATTCTTAGAGATTTTCATCTTATGCTGTTAATTATGAGTGATGGTCCTTATTTTTGCTATTTACTTTTTGAAATAAATAAACTTAATACTCGTGTACAAGAAGCCCATTTTGAAATATATCTTCATAAAATAGATATAATTATATATTATTTACATATTGTGATTAAAAGACTATAAAAGCAGTTAAAGCAATGATAGATGAATCAGATAGAATATAGTAAAGATGTAAAAGCCTGCAGATAGAAGCTCGTTTAGAAATGAGTAGACATTTTAAAAATTATCATTTAAATGGCCAAAGATAAGCATCTAAGATTAAGACCTGAAAGATTAAAGATAGAAATTGTTTTGCAAGAAATTCAAAAAATGATAGAATATTATGAAAATAGCATTCTTTTCCATATAGAAAAACTTTTTAAAAATGGATTTGTGAGATATGATGAAAAAATAAATATCTATATTATTATTACCATATTTATAATCAAGTTAATAATACACAAATTTATTTGAAGATGTTTTATTCAAAGATACCTGACCCGTGGGTAAGTAAATTAGAGGAAACTTACAATCCTGGTCTTGTAGATACCTTAAGAAAAGTAAAGGAATAAAGAAAAAATCTTCATTATGTTGTTATGATCTAAGAATTCCCCATAATTATTTCAAAAGAAAATGGATAATATCTTCAAATATCATAATGTCATATATGTTTATGTGAATGATACTTTAATAGCTAGCAATAATATTGCTCAGCATATTATATATCTCAATAATTTTTCGGATTTATGTGAGCAACATGGTTTAGCTCTCTCTAAGGAAAAAAGCTAAGATTTGTCATACAATTCCTTGGTATGGAGATAGAAGGTAAAAGGATTAAACTTCAGCTTCATATCCTAAAAAAAATCTCGCAATTTCTTGATAAGTTTATGGCTAAAAAAAACCAAATTTTTTAGAAGTATTAAATTATGCTTTAGATTTTATTTAAAATCTAGTCGAGATAAGAAAACCTTGTCAAATGCTTTTAAAGAAAAAAATCAAAGATTTGAATTTTCACTCTATTTGATTGAATAGGTAAAGAAAACTAAGATTTTAGGTACTACATTACCAAAACTTTCTTTACCACCTGATGATGTTGGTTTAATTATTGAAACTGATTCTTCTAATCATATATAGAATGGAGTATTAAAGAAGATAGATTAACATAATTATAATATTAAGATGAATTAGTCTCTTTGCAGGTATGCTTTGGGAACCTTTACATATGCTCAATAAAGATATCACAAAAATGAAAAGAAATTATTAGTGGTAGTTAAAAGCTATATTTTATTATTATTTTAATTAAAAATATATAACATTATAGGGAATAAGTGTCAACAAATAAAAACATCAAAGATAGACTAGAATTAGTAAAATAAAAAATAAAGAGAAATTACTCTTATAACCCATTACAATTTTGGGATAAAAACAAAGAAGCAAACTTAGAAATGATAGGAAAACAAAAATATTACAGTTACTGTTATGAGATATAACTTAGAAGATTGAGAGAATTTAGAAAATAACTTCTTTAAACTAGAAAATTTAAAGATAATTATGCCTATAAATCCCTTCATTCTTCCCCTATTAGAAACCATACATAACTAATTAGAAATAAATCTAGAATGGTAGTAAATTACAAAAAATTAAATCATAAGAGGAAAACAAATCTTCTTTAAATTTGATTGTAAGGGTGGATTTTGGCAGATAAAAATGAATAAAGATAATATTTCATATACTACTTTCTCTACTACACAAGGTCATTACAAATGGTTAGTAATGCCTTTTGGTTTAAAAAATGCCCATAAATATTTCAAAGAAAAATGGATCATAGCTTCAAATATCATAATTTCACACATGTTTATGTGGATGATATTTTAATAGCTAACAACAATATTGCTCAACATATTATATATCTTAATAGATTTGCAGATTTAAGTGAACAAAATTGTTTAGCTCTCTCTGAGAAAAAAACTAAGATATTTCACACTGAAATACAATTCCTTAATATGGAGATAGATGGCAGAGGAGTTAAACTTCAACATCACATCCTAAAAAAAAACTCATAATTTCCTGATAAGTTAATAGATTAAAAACATGTTCAAATTCTTATAGGAGTATTAAATTATGCTTCAGATTTTAGTAAAAATATAGTCAAGATAAGAAAACCTTTTCAATTGCTTTTAAAGAAAAAAATCAAATATTTGAATTTTCACCCTATTTGATTGAACAGTAAAGAAAATTAAGATTTTGTTTACTACATTGCCAAAACTTTCTTCACCATTCGATGATCATGATTTAATTATTGAAACTACTGCTTCTGATTATGTATAGAATGGAATATTAAAGAAGATAGATTAACATAATTCTAATATTAAGATGAAAGAGTCTCTTTACAGGTATACTTCAAGAACCTTTATAGATACTCAACAAAATATCATATAAATGAAAAGGAGTTATAGGCAATAGTGAAAATTTGTCAAATTTTTTATTACCTAAAAGATCTCTATTAAGAACTAATAATACTCAAGTTAAGGTTTTTATTCAAAATAATTTACTCTCTAAACTTGAACATAAAAGATATATCAAATGGAAAACTTTATTAGCAGAATATACTTTTGATATTGAGATTATCAAATCTAATAACAATCTTCTTGCAGATTTTTTAGCTAGAGATAGTCAACCTCAAAGAAGAGGTATTTGACTTATTGGAGCAGATGTCTGAAGATATCAATACTTACCAAGCACGAATCAAAGAGTTATTAAATATTGCTAGTTTCAACTTAATACCAAAAGAAGTTATAGAGCTACTTCTTTCATTTTTCCATATATGGCAAGACAAGATACACCATTATAATTATTCAGAACAAAAACTTTATAACCTAATAATCAAAGCCAGGATAGTTGAAGATTTATCATCTACAGTTTCTTCTTCCATGATAAAGGAACCTAACAGTCAATAGATTAAGCCATAAAAGGTTACTTTTGACAATATTTCTCTAAAGCTTGATATTATACACAAATTGATGGTATAAAGTAATATCATGGTTGATAGTCTTCCAAAAAGTCATCTTGCTATTCATGCACATTATGAGGTAGTGAGAAACTTATACACTCTACAAAATAGTGATACCTTCTATATTGATTTTTTGGGATATATCTTATATTAAACTTTTTATAAAGAGCTCATCCATAAGCTATTAAAGATTGGTATGGTTTTGGAACGTTAAAGGCTATATACTTGACTAATCTAGAGTTTTCTGAGATATCATTAATTCTTAAATGGATTCAAAAAGGGGTTAAGGATTGTTATTTTAATAACCCTACAATGACGCCTAAAGATACCTTGGTATTAAAGATATTATCTACTGGTCCAATTTTTCATTAAGATGAATGATATGATGCCTATCATTTCATTACCTTAAGAAAGGTAGAACATTTTCGCATTAATGTGGATACTAAGCTAAGAAAAGAATTTTCTAAACACGTTGAAAATGATATTTAATGTAGAAGAGGAATTGGGATCAAAAATATGATTTATGGCCTAAAGGTAGCATTCAAGAAGGGATTTTAAACCTATGCCAAAAAAAGCAATTTTTTCTTCTTTAATGTTAGCTCTAGCAAAAAAGAAATCATTAGTTGCTGAAAATTTTGTAAAAATGAAGATAAGCATGATTGAAAGAGGAAAGATAAGATCATGTTAGACCTTAACATTTCAGAATGGTCAAAATGAATCATAACGTTTGTAAAACATTCAAAATGATCCCTAATGTTTGGAAAACATTCAAAACAGCCCTTAACTAGACGGGACAACTGACAAAGTTAGGCCTTCGTCAGTTAAATACTAACGTGGATTTTTTTAAAATTTTATTAAAGTCGGACTTATAATGATGATGTGGCATTTTTTTACTTTATTTTAAAATAGAAGTGGGTCCCATAATTATATAAAATGGTGCGTTTTAGTTCATGCTTCTTCTTCTTCTTGAATATCATTTACCGCCAAAGAGAAAATACCACCTTCTGAAAACCCCCTATGTTGGACCTTGATTTTCTAAATTTGCATAAATTGTTTAAATAGTTATTTATGTTTGTTTATTGGTTTAAATGTTTTTATGATTTTGAGTTGGGTCATTAATTAGATTTGAGGGAAGGATTAGAAATTGAAATTTAAATGAAGTGTTAGGTGAAGTGGGATTAATGTAATGTAAGTGAATTAAATGGAAGTGTAGAGCATGTAAGACAAAATGAGGGTAATTTTGGGAGAATAAGGTTAAGGAGAAGAATGTTGATAATACCCACATGTGAGTATCTCATATTGAAAAAAGAAGGGAAAGAATACCAACATATAAGCATAGTGAGTTACTCCACCTATTGTCAATTGATTTTAGAATGACACCTCACTTGGGCTTGTGTATGCTCTAACTTTCCTTCTCGTGTGGGCTCGTAGGCTTATTGCATATTTCACAGGAGTAGCCCATTAGGCTTATATATTAGTCTTCTTTTCCCTCTTTTTTCAATATGAGATACTCGCATGTAGGTATTGTCAACACTCCCCCTCAAGTGTAACTGAAACTGAACATCCAGTTGTCACTTGAAATAAACATAGGGGTAATCGGATCGGGACGCTGAGACTAGATATCCAGACGAATAACCAAAAAATTAATAATCAAAACCAAATTTACTCTAATACCATATTAGAATTTTTAATATGGGCAGAGTATAGAGTCTATTAACAAGAATTAAGCTTGGATCAACCATTACTAAATAACTAGACTAGTTATTTGTATAGTTGACCCTTACTACTTATAAACTATTTAACATTCTCATATTTAATAAATATGAGATATTCTAACAAAGAATGTAGTTATTAGGGACTATAATAAATATTTTAATTTTTTTGTTAATTATGTCGTTCTCAATGTATATTTTCAAACCATAAGTCGTTTCAAATGTATATTTTCAAACCAAACATTGACTTACATCATTATTAAAAATTCATAGGGATAAATCAAAGTAAGTAATACTTATTTTATTCTATTACTCGATTATTCTATTTTTAAGAATAATTATTTCATTCCTCGTATATTCTATGTTAATACAAATCCAATTAGTAGAATAATTTCTCAAAAAAAAAAAAGGGAATTCATTCTTTCATAATCTTAAGATGCTCATCAACAATTTCATAATTGGTAAGGCATTGATGTACAGTTGCTATACTCTCATTAGTTGGCATTGTCTTCAATCTTGCTGTCTTTTATCTTTGTTGTTGTTGAGGTTTAGCAAGGTCTTTGAATCTTTACCATCATTGCTGGAAGTACAGTCACTGGAGTCCTCAACTGGTTTACCCTGCGCGAAAGGAGATGTCAAGTCTTGAAGCTTTTCCATTGCAAGAACAAGAAATGAAAAAACTTGAAGAACACCTGGTAACCGTATAACTTCGCAGTTCAATGTACTAAAAATCAAGTAAAATCGTGCTTTCAGCATTTCAGAATATGAAAAGAAGCTCTTTTTACCAATGTAAATGATTGCACCTGAATTGGGTAGATGCATCAAAACTCACCTTGTTCCTGTCACGCCAACCAAGGCCGAATAAGCTTATCCTTCTTCTGGGGCTTTCTATACTGGTGCTTGGATTGCGCATAGACCTATAACATGAAAAAAAGGGTTGCTTGTAGTGTGTAAAAGCAACCATGCTATAGACAAACTAACTTCACTGGGTACCAAATTGAGCAAGTAGTGAATAGAAATTGTTGGAAAAACATAGTTTTAAAAGCAAAAAAATCGGTAGTTAATTTCAACCGAGAACTGCATTATGAGTCAAACCACATAAGTAAATCGTGACTAGGTGATACTGTTAGATATTGGTGTTTATTTCATATTAACATCCACTAGCAACAAAAACATGCTCCAGAGTGCGTAGTTCGAATATGGGGATAATAATATTACTTCAGGTACAACAGCAGCAAGCTTGATCATACCAAACAAGAAGTTTTACTAGATAGAAGTTCCACAATACCACAGGGATCACTCAGCAATTAGTTTCCAAGTTTATAAAGTACTTTACCCTGCCTAAGGCATTAGAACTATCCAAAGTTGTCCCTTTTATTGGATGGTTACGTATTAGTCATCTGACAAGATAAAACTGTGTTGGCCTGTCAACATTCAGCAATTCACAAAATACTAGTTTTCCATTACCTTTCCCTAGATTATTTCAGGGTCAATAACGCTTTTTGGTAGGTAGACTAGATATCAAGTGTCTCACTGAGGCCTCTCAAGAACTTTCATGATATCTTTTGTGTTTCTGTACGCACTCACTGAATTTGGCAAGAAGGTACAAAGTAAAATTTTTCATATTAGACTTAACAATGGCATTTATTTGGGGAAGAACTGTCCATCTTATATTCTATAGGTGTTCCCATACAAGAGAGAACCTCAAAAGAAGCAATGAGGATGTCAAACAGATCATACCGAGGAGAAGATACTGCTCTAGCTTGGCCAGACTCATAGTGTATGGTGGCCTCCAGCATGGATTCTGCCATAACAACCCTCTGTTCCATCTGAGCAACTTTAGCCATAGCCTTATCATATTTTTCCTGGACAAATTACATATCATTAGTATGAATTTGTGAAATATCAAGATGAAAGTGAAGAATGGATTATCTCTACACGTGGTTTTAGGCTTTATTCATAGCCGTGCAGTCACCACCAGTAGGTGGGGAACGAAAAAGGATAAGGAGTGTGGCAAACCTCTTATAGACAAGACTGCATATCAATTTCAACCGTTGCTCTTATCTTTTCAGTAATTGATTTAATGTAGAAATTCTCAACTTTCAGAACTATGCAAAACATGAACCATATTGCCAGATCTTTCATACTTTGGCAAATTTGGACAAGATATAAATAATCCAAATTAAAATAATAATTTCCTTAATTTATAAAATTGAATAAGTTTTTTCAGTTAAAAAGTGATGACACTAACCTGAAGCACACATACTGCATTTTTCTGTGTGGATGCTACTTGCTCAGCATTTAAACGGGCTTCTTCAGTTATTCGCTGTTCTTGCTCAACTCGCATCAGGACCTACAGCATTGGTGCACAGATTACTACATGATGCAATGGCTGAAGACCTAATCATTCATCCACAAAGGATTTATATGTTAGGTGATCCAATCATGAAAACTAAAACCTGAAGCATTGCATATTCTTGTTCTTTCTTATCAGCGAGGGCCTGTCTCAGTTCAGCCACCTCTTGTTCCAACAGCTCAATCTGCAAACAATGCTAAGTTCCCTCAGAACATTGAATTGGAGGAGCTTGAGGAGAAAATGGAAGGCATGTCTATAAGGCATATATATAATAACATTTTTTCTTGTTTTTATTGCCAAAAAGAAGAATTAGTTCAATGTAGAGCATCTTAGTATCAGATTTCTCCCTGTTAATCAATGAATTGGGATGGAATTACTAACTAATAGGGTTCAGTTGTTTAATTTGTCAACTTTATGAAATCAAGAAATACTTGTGGGAAAATGTACTCCAAAAGCCTGAAGCATGGATTAGAGAATGGTCAGAGACAAATCTTACAGAGAAAAACTTCTATCAACCTTGCAAATATTCCTGTAAGCTAGTGACTTATAGATGCACGACGCTACAAAATCTAGATTATGATCCAAACAGATTCAAGCGCAGAAAACACTTCAAACTTAGGAAAGGGGAGATGTGTTTTGCATTTTCTTCAAAGTTTATACCACCAAATCCATGTACTTTCTTAGGTAAATCAAATAAACCAAATACTTCCAGTTAATTCAACTCTATATGTACCTTTGCAGTCAATTCCCGTCTATTATCTTCTTTAACCATCTCCATGAGTGCTGTCTCAAGCTCCTCAGCCCTAAGCACAGAAATAACATGCATAAATATTGAAATTTCCATGTAAGAAACATCAAATTAGTCACACTACAAGCAATAAGGTTTATCAACAAGGAGTCACTTCATAGCTGAAACTGATTGCTGCTCATTGTTTGTTATCAGATGCCAGCCAACAGAATAAGAAAGCCTTAGTGAAGCCATTTGATACAATAAGAGTATTACAATGGAAGGCTGGATATGTATATTTAGCAATTAAATAATAAAGGAATAAAAAGAAGATGATGCCATATTGCCATGGGAATAAAAATTTCAGCCAAGGATGATGCTTAAAGTTACACAAATGATGGTCAATCAGCAAACTGATTAGACAAGCAAAAAAGAGAATTCTGAAGCAACCACAGTTACTATTAGCTTCCGTACTTTCTTTTATCATAAAGAACCGATGTTCTCATCATTTTATCTACACCAGCTGCAAGCATAATAGAAAGTGCAATCAAATGTTTGATGGTTGTAGACAGTTAGATGCCACAAGAAAGCACCAACCTGAGTATTGCAGATCTTTTCTCATCCAACAACCTGCACAATTCAACCTTCATCCAAACCACCTGCACAACAGCTGTTAATGGCTGAAATTTAAAATGAGTGCGAACAAGCCACATACATTTTATTTAGCTTAAGATTGACAGACTATTGCTCTAGTGATCTATCTAGCTTTCATGTTAACCATAAATGTCCTCCCATTGTGTAGTGAGTCATATGCCCAATTAATATTTTGCAGTCTGTCAAACACATTGATTAATACTTATGATACGGTACCCAAGTACCATGGGATGTCTTGGATATAAATCCCTTGCATACTTAAAAATTTGTGCCATGAAAATTCTTTATCTCACATGACTAAGTGTTAGTACTCAATCCCAGCCCATAGTGCATCAGCCTAAGCCCATCCAAACCTACATTAGTAGGGGTAAGATGGGGAAAAGTAGCTTGGCCACATAGGCAGGCTGTTAGGCAGTCTGTTGAGAGTTTGTTATGGAGAGAGAGAGATTGTGTAGAGGCAGCTGTATATGACTGAATATAGGAAAACAGAGGGGAATATCGGTTGATCATGGTCTAGTATATTGGCCTGGGATAATTCCTCAGGAGGGTCTATAGCTGTAACTCTTACCTTATACGTAAATAATACAA
>JANITX010000211.1:60847212-60865802 GCA_027564395.1 Erythroxylum ulei | reverse complement strand
GACTTTCTGCACTTTGTTACGCTTTTTGTTTTCCGTCTTTTCCGGTTGGGGTCCGACTTCGAGATCGGGTCCCAACAAATTCAACTCAACATCACAACCAAAATCACGTCTTGTCCCTTTTATCACTAACATTTATACATTAAAATCGTTTTCCAATCATAGAATACCCAAATTAACGAATGTTATTAAATACCCAAATACATCCAACATATGTTGAAATAATAAAGATGAAAGGTTGCAAGAATACCTACGTTGAAGGACACAATGACAGTGGCTGGAGAAGACAAACGCCGACAAGCAGAAGAGTTCATGACAGGGAAATCGGGGAGGGGAAAAATGCTTGAGAAAACGCAGGGGAGAGAGGAACAACAAAGAAGACGACACAGGGGAAGGAGGCTTTCGGGTAAGTTAACATCAAATGACGTCGTTTTCGTTTTATTTAAAAAACTAAAGCCCAAGTAGACGACGACGTTTACCTTAAAAATTTACCGACAGAAATTTTTTCGTCAGTAAATTCAAAACTTCTTTATTCCGTCAACAATTCTCTTTTTCTTTACTGATGGGCATTTTATACCATCGTTAAAGTCCGTCGAAAATTTTGTCGGGATAATTTCCCTTCATATTTACCAACAGATATTACTACTGTCGCTAAAATTTTTTTCAGACTATGTTACTAACAGAAATTGATTTCTGTCAATAATTTACAACGATTTTTTTATAAATAATTTTTTACCGCTAATTTCTAACTTTCTTTAAACATGTGAACAACGTAGAAAACAACGAGTTCAGATCTCCTGTCCAATATTATGGTGTCTTATTGTGTCCAATAAATCTCAGCCGTTTATTTATGTGGGTCCCATGCGGAGCCCACGTGAGGTCTACAAAATAAATGGCTGAGATTTCATGAGACAGAATAAGACAGAGTAAAACTGGACAGAGAATCTGGTCTCGAAAACAACACTACTTGTCCCTTTCAATCTGCCCAAAAACAGACTCAGTTCCTCGAAATTCAGTGCAAAGAACACAATACTGTTCGTCTCCCTAAATCTGTCCAAGACAAATTCGGTCACCACAGGAACGTGGCTTTGCAGCGACGCGATGGCGCGAGAGGCTTCAGTAGAAAACTTGCTTTGATACCGTGATAAAATCTTGGGAGAAAAATTTTATTGTGGAATTTCTGATTGATGTACAAATAGTTACAATGAGATGTTATCTATACTAATCTACCAAAAAGGAGATAACAACCACAGACACTAACTTAACACTAATTACTTTTGGGTTTAATAAATAAATAAAAATAACGAAAGTCCAATAATGAGATTGATCGATTGCGTCTCGTGAAACTATCTTTCTAGCCCCGAGAAGATAATAAAAACAAAAGATCAAGTGGGCAACAAGGGACCATTCAGTTCAGCCCACACCGTGCTCATTTCTAAGACACGGCATCAACGTGTCCTTGTCTCCTTGATGCCAATTTGTCCCGTATCACAAACTCGGTGGTTTGTCTCTCAAGAGCATGACGAAATTGACAAAGGCAACCTCCAATCTTTTAGTTGCTAAATCAGTTTTCTTCTCTCGTCTTGCCTAGAGTGTCCCTTTTACAACTTCAAATGTTTACGTGTGAAAATGTTTAATAACAAGTTTTACTTGAATAATGCAGTGACCCAGACCCACTCTTCAGCTTTGTGTACGAAAAGCTCCTACCTTATGTTTGTTTTTGTTCTGGAATCTGAACTCTGGACAAGCGTCATTTGTGGCCGTGGTTTGGGTTTAAGTATTAAATGTCGCGGTCCTGTGGGGAGAGGATTTCGCGGGTCGTATCCATTATAAGGGGAATGTACACAAATGGAAGCATCTAATTAAAAAAAACGTAATTTCGATCTGTAACTCAAGTTGGGAAGTATCAGGTTATCTGAATATTGAACTTTTCTCCGGCAACTTAACTCTTAGATAATTAAAAAAATAAAGTAACTAATATATTAAAACACTTTCACAAGTAACAATATTTTAAGAAAATATATAATAGGAGAGAATTTTCAGAAAAAGAAAAAAACTAAATAGGGAGAAATTGTTTGAATAAAGAGAGAATAATAATAAGAATAAGAATTAATATATTGAAAAATAAAAATAGACAAAATAGAGTCATAAGCGTTAAAACTAATCCCCAATGATTGGAATCCTTCCTCATGCACTGAATTTAGCAGACGTCTGTTGTTCACTTTCAAGATAACTTAAATTAGAAAACAAGAAAAACAAAAAACAAAACGGTTGCCCAAACTCAGTAAACAACAACAATCCAAGGATTGGAATTTTATAATTTCAAGATCATCATGGTATAAATAATAAATATGCATCTCTTTGTTTGTAATGACTCTTCTTAAAATTATGTTAGCATGCAATTTGAAATTCTGTGAATTTCGAGACTTTGTGCTCTTTTTTAAAAAATTGTTTTTGATAAGCTCTTGGAGACTTACGAACTACTACCTTATAAACACTTCCACATTTGACGAAAACCACTAAACCCCGACAAAAACATAAAAATCAGCAAATTTTACTCAACATCCCAACAACCTCCCCGTACCACCGTCGACGGTGATCCCACATTTCAGCGATGTCCACCACGCCGCCGTCGACTCCAGGCAAGTTCAAGCCGGAAAAATCCCCACCTTACTTCTACTCTTACAATCGCCCTCTGAGGTCATACCCATCTTTCTCCAAACTAACTCTATACTGTCTCTTGTTTATCTTTCTCGTCTTCTTCGTTTACCGTGTTTCTCAACCTTCGCGGGCCGGTCGCCGCAACAGCCTCCCCGGAGGCCGCTACTGGGAGAAGAAGGTCCTGAAATCGGCTACCCCCAAGGCGGAGCCCGGCATCACCGTCCTCGTCACAGGCGCCGCCGGCTTCGTTGGAACCCACGTGTCGCTCGCTCTGAAACGCCGTGGCGATGGGGTTCTGGGTCTCGACAATTTCAACAAATACTATGCCACCAGCCTCAAGAGAGCTCGTCAGCAGATTTTGGAACGATCTGGGGTTTTTATTGTTGAAGGAGACATCAATGACACAGAGTTGTTGAAGAAACTCTTTGAAACTGTCTTTATTACGCATGTAATGCACCTCGCTGCACAAGCTGGGGTGCGTTACGCAATGCAGAATCCGAGGTCTTATGTCAATAGTAACATTGCGGGTTTTGTGAATTTGCTTGAGGTGTGCAAATCGGTGAATCCACAACCCGTTATTGTGTGGGCGTCTTCTAGTTCTGTTTATGGCTTGAATTCAAAGGTTCCATTCTCAGAGAAGGATAGGACTGATCAGCCTGCGAGCTTGTACGCCGCCACAAAGAAGGCTGGTGAAGCAATTGCTCATACTTATAATCATATTTACGGTCTTTCTATTACTGGATTGCGGTTTTTTACAGTATATGGACCTTGGGGCAGGCCTGATATGGCTTATTTCTTTTTCACCAAGAATATTATCAAGGGAAAGGAAATTGGGATCTTTGAGACTGCTGATCGGAAGAGTGTAGCAAGGGATTTTACCTACATTGATGATATTGTGAAGGGCTGTTTGGCGGCGTTAGACACGGCCAAGAAGAGTACTGGCAGTGGAGGGAAGAAGAGGGGTGAGGCGCAGTTTCGGTTGTACAATCTGGGGAATACATCACCTGTTCCTGTTGCTAAACTTGTGAGTATATTGGAGAAGGTTTTGAAAGTGAAGGCTAAGAAGAAAGTGTTGCCTTTGCCGCGAAATGGGGATGTTGAGTTTACTCATGCCAACATTAGTTTGGCTCAGAGGGATCTTGGATATAAGCCTACTATAGATTTGGAGACAGGGATCAAGAAGTTTGTGAGGTGGTATCTCAGTTATCATTCATCTTCAAGGAAGAAGACCTCCTCCTGGTGAATCACAACTTCCAAAAGTTTCTATATATGGGTTTATCTTTTCAACGCATTATTCTGGACTTGTTAAACTTTTCGTGATAAAAGGAGAAGTTTTGTCTTGCATTGCATTCTTTTTGCCGACTGATTGGCATAAGTTCCTTGCAGGGCATAGTTGATGTGTATATAGTACATTCATTTCTCCTCGGGCTTCTGTTTCAGTTATTGTAGCTTTGCTTCGTGGCTTATCTCGTGAGCAACTTCCTCTTGCTTCGTTCTGCATTGATCTTTCTGTTCCATGGTATACTTATTCTCAGTAGAAGACTTAAAATGGAAACTGAGGATCTGCATTTTACAAAACATTGTCTGTGCTAATGAAGGCAATGGATTTCTTTTCACTGAAACATCTGAATTAGTAATGTTAATTCTGACTATTGAAGATCATTTAAGTTAGTTCCTATTCTTTAGTGAAGTGGGATGATGCACATGATGGGCAGTCTACTTTCCCTCCATAAATCATCCTGTTGATCTAGGCCCCTTAAAGGTGATGAGATAACATTGACAAAGATCCTCATCTAAAGTTTCAACGGTGCATTCAAAGCCCATTTCTTCTCTGGGGCCTAATGGATACCTTGATAGTATCTTTAAGAAAGGGATTTGTGTGTTAAGTGATGCCTGTTTTGGTGTCTCCCGCGTCTCTGAAGGTTTTAATCTTCTTTGTTATAAGTCAAGCATATTATCATGCTACTTTGATGTCAGACTTTGATTCCAACAATTTATAAACAGGAGCCAATTTTAAGCATTGGTTACTTCTGCACTATACGTTGATGTGAAGTACATCTTGAATTGCTCTTTGTGATTGCTTAAGAAACATCTTGTAGAAAGCTGGAAAAGAACTTTGTTCCTTTCATGCATGTAGTAGTCAGTAGTAGTAGATTCAGAAAAGATAGAGAACATATATTTTGCATGAAATAGATGCATATGCCATTTGATTATCGCTTAGGGGATGAATTATGCCTCCATGTGATGTATGACAGTGCTTCTCCTAAAGTCCTCTTGTGGTGGATTGGATCATTTTGTATGTCTTCCAACTATGTTTCTTCGACCCTCTGCACTATTTTGCATACGGGCTAGACATCTATTAAATAATTGCTAATGTAGTCAATACTTGCCAAAAACTTGATCCTTTCCTCTTGAGTCACGCCTCATCTTTCAATTCTTTATATCTCTTATCTTTTATAATATTCTCTTTGTTTCAGTGCATTTGAAGTGTTATTAAAATTAGTAAAATAGCTCATCATGATACAAGTGATTAACTTTTAAATTTTTAATTAATAATTATTAAATTTATTGCAAATTAAAATATCTTTAAAATATATGAATCTCAAATAAAATTTAATTTAATAAATAAAACATATTAAAATAAATAATAATTTAATTTATAAGTTATTTATTTTAATAAAATAAAATAATTTGTTAATAAATATTATATAAGAGATTAAAATAAATTTATTTAATTAAAAATAAATTACCTTTAAATTTGATCTAATATGAGTGATACAAATATAATTACATTGATATTATTAACTAAACAATTAAAACGAAAATTTGTACGAAAATTTGTTTTATATACAAACTCGTATCAGGTTATGGCCATCTAAAAACGCATTTAAGATGGTAATTTATTTGATATCTGATAAGGCAAGATCTTATTTCATTGTATAAAAGGAAAAGTCTATAATATCTTGATAAGTCAGGATCTTATTCAATTGTAAGTATGGAAAAGGAAAAAAAAAAAAAAGCTCAACAACTTAATATTATTGGTGAAAGGATCAAAGCTAAATTGTAAAGAAGTAACCTAAGAAGATGTGTAGTGAAAAAGTTAGATTCTTAGATATTGTTTACATGTTTCTTTTTCTTTAATTAAATTATTTATAATTATTATCTTACTGAAAATATTTAATAATTTAAAACTTTTATTAAAAAGTGACTAAAATATTTTGTTGAGCAAATTATAATGAATTTTATTTATTAATGAATTACTTACATGTTTATAAAAAGGTCAATCTTCAATTACTCCTCTAAACAATGAAATGATATGCAACTCAAGATTTATGTTTTAAATAGATTTTATTAAAAATAATATCATTTTTTACTAAAGTAATCCTGCGTATCTAAAGATTATTGGTTTTATGTTGGATATGCAATCTTAATATATATAGATACATGATATATTTTCCCTTATTATTAGGGATGACATATTGACATTTGTGTAAATTCGAGGTTAATTTGCTTGCTCTAGCCTGGTATAAAACGATATCATTTTGAATAAATTAACGTTGTTTTCAAATTTTAAATTAAATAATAATAATAATTAGAATTGTCTCAAGAACAATTGGATTGAAAACCTAATCGATCTTAGATTCAAACCGCAAATATCAAGCTTGTTTAATTTAGATAATTTTTGAATATTTTATTCTTCTGGAGTACTTCGAAGAATCTTTTAACTCTCGTATTACTCCCTCCATATCCTTCACTCAAAAGGATCATGATTGAAACTTATTTTGATACTGTTTTATTACGTTCATTTTCATTTTTTATCTTTCCATGATATAAAGAAAGGACGTATATATGTAGAAGATCCTCGAGAAACAATTCACACCTCTTTCCTTGGACCAGAGTAGTTTGGTACAAGCATCTTAACCCCTGAGCATCCACAATTCTGTGGATGGCCATAAAATGCAATCTTCCCACAATCGATAGGATTTGCAAATAGCTCCAAGTTCCCAACTTTTCTGTGTAAGAGGGCTGAAGAAAAATAAAACATCTTTTCTTTTAGTATGACTTCACCAAGGATGGCTAGAATTACTTACTTCACTTATTTCATGTTCTCATTAGAGATGACAATAAATTAGGCCAGGTTTAAGATCGGGCCCAAAGCAATAAGTCCGAGCTTGAACTTAACTCGACCTTACTATTCTTTTTAATTTAACATATCAAAATAACGTCGTTTTATGTATAAAGATCAAGCCTTAGGACAGTTTAGAATTGAGCAACTTGAAGCTCTTTTTTAAGAAGTTAGAGCCCAGACTCAACTTCAGGCCAATCAGGATTTGACCCGATAACTTCGAGCTAACTAGGACTAAGCCCAGATGCCATCCCTAGTTTCTAATGTCTCAAACAACTGGAATGGAACAACTGAGCGGTGTTGTTCTGTTAGGCATGAAAGCAGCACTATGAGACGGTGTTTTTGTATTGTATTGTCATTTATTGTAGCGCCCATTTCAGATGAAAGAAAAAAAATAAATTTTTATGATGATAACGGAACAAGGAGATATTTAACAAGGAGCTCATGCAAAGAATTATACTGTGTTTGGTTCACATGTTACAATAAATAACAAATAGAATATTTATTT
The DNA here is from genome assembly GCA_027564395.1 of Erythroxylum ulei. Classification (NCBI taxonomy): domain Eukaryota; kingdom Viridiplantae; phylum Streptophyta; class Magnoliopsida; order Malpighiales; family Erythroxylaceae; genus Erythroxylum; species Erythroxylum ulei. The sequence goes on along the minus strand of JANITX010000211.1, from coordinate 60,858,510 downwards.
TTAGAAATAAAATAGACAGAGGAATGTAATGAAATATATAGTATTTAGTTTGACTTATTCCTAATTTTTTTAATAATAATATATGTCAATGTTTGATTTCAAAATATTAATTTAAAATAATAAAAAAATATCTAACAAAAAGATCAAAATATTTATTATATTCTTGCTAATGACATTATTATTATTATTATTATTATTATCATTTTTCTTCTCTTCTTCTTCTTCTTCTTCTTCTTCTTATTATTATTCTTACTATTATTATTAATTTTCTTCTTCTTATTGTTTTTATTAATTTTTTTTATTATTAATAACTAAAGATAGAAGAAAGGGTGTCTTTAGATATCTTCCAAATTCAAGAATAACTAAACTTTATGATTATATATTTCATATAATTTTTTCAACCAAACAAAATAACAATCTATTACTAAGAATAGACGAAGAATGAAATAATCATTCTTTCCAACTAAACACCACATTAGACTTCATATCAACCTATTTATAGACAAATTTGAGGACACGAACTACATCAGCAACACGTGGAAGTTGTAATTTGACTCACTATTGTAAACAGCTAAATTTCATTCTAGGATTCAGCTTAGTTATTCATTTTTAACAACTCCGACTAAAGGAGTATGCTTAACTTCTTGTTACAATTCCGTTGTACTTTTGCATGCCTTGAAGGTTTTATACAATTCAATTTCTTCAAACAAAAAGAAAAAAAAAGGGCGTATATATCAAATATTCTTGACATTTTTCCTTCAATGTACATGTAAACTTTATGAAAAGAAATTCATTCAGTTCTTATATATATATATATATGGACTTAAGGACACTGTAAAACTGAATCCGCCGCACCTAGGTATTGGTGTTAATTGTATTTTGACTTGTAACACGTCACTAGATAATGATCTAATGTAGGTTATTGTGAATCCTATAGCCTTTGGCAGATTTTCTTTCAAGAGGAATAGAAGTGCCTGCATTTGTTATTTTTAAATTTAGTACTATAATTTTAGTTTTATTAATTGAGTACTAAGTCTTCTTTTTTATTTTATGATAACTAATCATTTTAATTTGAAAATACTAATTCTTTGAAAATTCCAATTAAATTCTTTGGTATAAGTAATAATAATCAAAGTTTAATTATCCTAATAGATTTTGAAATATAACAAATAATTTATATGACACAATATATTGATGAACCTTTTACAATTTAAAAAAATTCTAAACTACTTTATAATTTCAAAAAAATTGTTCAAAACGATACTCAATATTAACTTATACCGGTACCAAACTATATTAGAACCAAACCTAATACGCGACACCATTACCAATATATACATAACATTGCATATGGTCCCGTACCTTTTTTAAAATTCTACAAAGAGGTTCGTAAAATTAAGAGGTGTTTGATTCACTTGAGGCAATGGTAATATAATTCATAATGAATATAGTAAAGCATGAGAATGAATATAATCATTATAATTATGATGTTTAGTTGGGATAAAAAAATGATTATCATTATAATTGATAGTATTTGGTTTATTAAATTCTTTGTTATAATTAATAATAATCAAAGTTTAATTAGAATTTGAAATATAACAAATAATTTATATGACACAATATATTGATGAACCTTTTACAATTTTAACAATTTCAAAAACTACTTTATAATTTTAAGAAAATTGCTCAAAACGATACTCATTATGAACTTATACCGGTACCAAATTATATTAGAACCAATGCGACACCGTTACCAATATATTCATAACATTGCATATAGTACCCATACCATTTTTAAAATTCTACAAAGAGGCTAGTGAAATTAAAAGGTGTTTGATTCACTTAGGGCGATGGTAATATAATTTATAATAAATATAGAGAATAATGAAAATGAATATAATCATTATAATTATAATGCTTAGTTAGGATACATAAATGATTACCATTACAATTGATAGCAGTTAGTTTATTAAAAATCTTAAGAAATAAAAATTAGTTAAAATTTTGTTTTATGTCAAACTTTAATTAATTATATTTAATTATGCACCTCACTTATGATGATGGGATGTTTAAAATTAAGTATATTACGATATTTCCCTTCCAATAACTCTTGAAGAAAAATTAAGCATTTACTTGCATCAACGAATCATCAGTCACATTATGTCCTCAAAATATAGGTTAATCATCTAAAATATTGTTTTGCTAAAAGAAAAACGAACCTGTCATGTTTGTGACACTCCTGTCATGCGCATGACAGATCTTGTCACATGCATGACGCTTCTATCATGCCATTAACACATTTGTTTTAGTGGAATGACTTACATTCCTTTCACAATGGCAAGGAATGAAGTAATGCCTTAATTTCAAATATAAAAATACTATTCATCTAACATGCGGTGATTTTTATTGCTTATATATTCCTTTCTCCCCATATCCATTAACGACGCACCGTCTTAGAAGTTGTACCTCTGGTCCTGTCCATTTCTTTTAGGTGCTATAAATTCTTGTTATGTTTGGATGACTTACACACCCCGTTGACATCTAGTGTAGATCTTGACGGAGAAACGCTGTTGATAACGTATGAAGGACTTCCCCAAGTGTGTTACACCTGTGGCATCGTGGGTCATTCCCCTAGCGTCTGTTCTCGAAAACCAACCGCGTCGGGCGTAGCTACTCCACCGCCGTCCAATATTGGAGAAGGCGAGACGACTCACGAAGAGACGTTGGAGACAGCGGAGGGGTGACAGGGAGAAGCAACAGGCAACGACTATGGGCCATGGACAAATGTGCATAGACGTCGCCCGCGCTCTAGCTTGAAGGGACAAGTCCAGAACGCAGTGAGTGGATCATGTGAAGAGATAGCGAAGGGCGGCTCGAGATTTGCTGCTCTAGTTTCTTTTGGTACGGGTAGAGATGAGTTGTTTTGTCCGAATGTCATTGTTCCTAAGGAGCAATTGGATGGGCATGGACAAAGGTTTCTATTGTCCAATTTAGGTGGACCAAGATCAACAAAGCCCAAGGTAGGCAAGTCTGCTAACAAATCTAGAATGCCCACGCAGGGCTCTAAGGGGAAAGCAGTTATTAATACCCACCAGTTACGGGAGGAAACGGAACGGGCTAGTGGGAACCCAACATAAGAATCTGACCTGACTCTCCCGCTTCAACTACAACCCACGCTCACGGAGAGAAATGTAGCAGTTGCAATCCCATCTCATTTCGAGATGGTCTGTGATAGCCAGCTCATCGAGGACTCGATTCTAGGCGCAAGGGGGCGACCTCAAAGCATGGAGGGGGTAGAGGAACTAGGAACAGGGGAAGGCCTCCCTAAAATCCTACCCTCGGAACCTCTCGATGTTCCGATGGCATCGATTGGGCCGGAGGACACTCCAGACCTGAGCTCGTCAGTGGGATTGGTACCAGAGCCTCCAGATTTGGAGCACCGGGAGGCTCGTGTAGGGTATTGCGGATGCTCAGAGGTAGGTTTCCCTTCTTCCCTTTCGTTTTTATGTCGATCTTGTTATGGTACTACCAAGGGGCAGGAGGATCGGATTTTCAGATCCTCCTGCGTAATTACATTCGTAATTACAAACCAGGCATATTGGCCTTACTGGAACCCCGTATTAGTGGCTCTCGGGCCAAAGTTATTATTCTTTCCTTAGGTTTTGATTTTTCCTTTAGAGTCGAAGCAGAAGGATTCTCTGGAGGTATTTGGCTCCTTTGGAAGGAGGAGTTTGATATTTCGATCGTTATAACGCATAAACAATTCCTACATACTACTGTCAAGTATAGGACGCATTCCTTCAACCTAACGGTGGTTTATGCCACTTTGCAAGTGTCTTCGTAATCCCTGCTCTGACCTATTTTATCCTGGATCGGCTGTAATATTACTAGGCCTTGGCTTGTAGGAGGCGATTTCAATGCTAAACTGGAAATTACGGATAAAAAGGGCAGAGCTACCTCGACCTAAGTAGCAAGTAAATGTTTTAAGGATTAGGTTCATCGATGTGGGCTCCACGATTTGGGCTTCATAGGCTCAAAACATACTTAGCGTAGAGGAACGGTCCAAGTTCGCCTGGATAGGGTGTTTGGCTCATCGGTGTGGCTACAAAAATTCCCCCACACTATGAACCAACATCTACCCTTCCTCGGGTCCGACCACAGGCCTCTGCTTCTTCAGTTATTCTGACCCTAGCCGAGGTTAACTGGAGTTCCGTCTTTTCGTTTCCAAAATGCGTGGATCACTCATTCAGGGTTTTCAGAGGTGGTTGCTAAGCATTGGATCCCCAAGGAGGGGGGCCTGAGTAGCTCCTTAGCCCAGTTCTCCCACAACCTTATGAGATTGGAACACGCATGTGTTTGGTAATATCTTCTACCAGAAGAAGAAGTTGGTAGCCCGGTTGGAAGGTATTCCATGAGCAATGACGACCACCCTTCGAGATTCGCTGCTGGCTCCGGCGGACACTTTGAGCAGAGAATTATTACAAGTCCTGTGTGAGCAGGAGCTGTATTGGCACCAAAAAGCCAGGTGTGAATGGCTTTCGCAGGGGGATCGAAATATTAAGTATTACCATACCATCACCCTAGCCAAGAAGAAGAAGTTACGCATTGAGAGACTCCAGGACTCGACGGGGAATGTAATTTCTGATCCTGATCAGCTGCGCAGTCTCGTCAAACATTATTTTGTTTAACTTTATAGCCTGTATGAAGGGCCTACCTCACAATTCCCAATATCAAACACCTTCCTGGGCCTTACGGTGGAGTAGGCCCAGGAGCTATCTCGTCCAGTCCAGAAGGGGGAAATCTGGAGTGAGGTTTTTGCTATGAATCCCAACAAAGCTCTGGGAGTTTATAGATATAACACCCTATTCTTCCAAAACCAATGGGAGAAAGTTAGGCCGTCTGTGGTGTCTTTTATCCAGCAAGTTGTCAAGATGGAACATTGGGATCATGAGTTAAATCTCACCATATTGGTACTAATCCCTAAAACACCTTCTCTGCTCCAGATTTCTCAATTTCGTCCGATTAGCCTATGTAATGTCCTCTATAAGGTTATCTCTAAAGTGATGGTGAATCGGTTGAAAGCGCACATGGACCACATAGAAGCAACGAACCAATGTAGCTGCATTCCAGGCAGGCATATCACAGATAATATTATTATAGCCCAGGAGGTTATCCACTCTATATAGAAGAAGACTGGGAAAATAGGGTACCTGGCCTTGAAAGTGGACCTGGAGAAAGCCTATGACCGACTTAGCTAGCAGTTTATCCAGGATACTCTGATAGAGATTGGTCCCCCTGAGAATTTAATCTAGGTCATTATGAAGTGTATTACGACTACTTCTCTGCAGGTTGCCGTCTTTGAGTCTTTCAGGCCCTGGCGAGGTATCAGACAAGCGACCCACTCTTGCCCTACATTTTTGTTCTCTGTCTGGAGAGACTCGGGTACCTCATTTCTCAAGAAGTAGGCTGTGGGGTTTAGAAACCGATCAAGCTGAGTCGCACAACACCCCCTATCTTTCACCTATTCTTTGCTGATGACCTTGTGCTCTTTGCAGAAGCAGCGGATACGCAGACGCGAGTCATAGCAAGAACCCTGGAGACATTCTGCTTAGCTTCCAGTCATAAAGTTAACCAAACCAAAACTCGAATTTTTTTCTCTAGGAATGTCCCTATGGAAACGGCGAGGCGACTCAGCCAAAGACTTTAGGTTACCAGTACGAATAATTTGGGCAGGTATCTAGGGGTTTCCTTGATTCATGAGAGGACGAACCAACATACGTATCAACACATCTTTGATAATGCCCAGAAGAAACTAACCGGCTGGAGTGCCAAGATGTTGACTCTCGCAGGAAGGGTTACTTTAACCCAAGCAGTCATTTATTCGTTGACTATTTTAACGATGCAAATGGTTCGACTCCCACACCAGTTGTGTGATGATCTGGAAAAAATTATGCAGGACTTTATATGGGAGTCAACCTTGGAATGCCGGAAAATGCACCTAGTCAACTGGGAGTCTGTGTGTACGCCTAAAGCCAAAGGGGGACTAGGCATCAAACGTATTTGGTCTACCAATGATGCGTTACTGGCTAAATTAGGGTGGGATCTGCTCACTAAACCTAACGCTCTGTGGGTTCAGATACTCCGAGCCAAATATAGACTGGATGCTAATCCGATTCCCCTCAGGATCTCCAGGCTGGGAGCTTTCGTTATATGGAGGGGGATTTCGACTTCCTGGCAAGTTGTTAGGTAGGGAATCCAATGATCCCTAGGCAATGGGAGATGCATTTTATTTTGGTTGGACAATTGGATGGAAGGCTAGGGGCCCTTAATACATGTAGCAACTTCTCAAGTCCCTGACAGTCTGAGTTTCGCTACAGTCGTGACCCTAACGAATGACTAAGGTAGTTGGCGTTGGAATGAATTTCAACAATATCTTCGGTCCATTGTTTTTATGGAACTCGCGCACTACGACCCTATAGCCAAGGAAGCAGGGGAGGACAGATTGTTGTGGGAACCAACCCACCATGGGGGGTTTACAGTGGCGTCTGCTTATGAATTAATTGAGGGACGCTCCATGGTGTCCAGCAACAAGCTGTGAGAGGTTATTTGGAAATGGGCTGACCTGCGGCGGATTAGATTGTTCCTCTGGCTAGTTGTCAATCGTAAACTCCTGACGAACCAATAACGAGTGGCAAGGCATATTGTCATGGATAACAGTTGTCACTTTTGTGGGCATGCAGAGACTACCATTCATGTGGTGCGGGACTGCCCGTGGGTGACAACTTTCTAGAGTCAGCTTCCTTGTGAGGTTGTAGATACGGGTTTTTTCCAACAAGATGAGGAGACGTGGCTAATGTCTAACCTCACAAAGCAAGTTCAGGTGCAGCAGGCCGCGTGGGCCACTATATTTGAAGTCGCCTGCTGGTTCGTATAGAAGTGGCGTAACAGTAGTCTATTTAAGCCAGGTTTTGTTTGGTCGAAAGAGGGTACAAGACTCATTTTAGACTACGTAGACTGGATCGTACAAGCTCATGCGATGGAAAATAGTGTGTTCCCAGCACAGGGCGTACCAACGGGCACCCTAGTGGGTTGGACTAAACCTCCGAAGGGGTGAGTTAAAGTCAATTCTGACGACGTAGTGAAGCACAGTTCCACAAAGGTTTCCATTAGAGGTTTAATTCGAGATTGGCAGGGGAACTGGTGTTGGGGGTTTCAACAAAACCTCGACAAGGGTTCGCCCTTAACTGCGGAACTTTGGGGTGTGTTCTCAGGACTTACGCAGGCTTGAGAGTTGGGGTATCGCAGGGTTATAGCCGAAGTGGACTCCTTCGAGATCATTAACATTCTCTCTGACCCTTACATTGTGCTAACTGGGGTTATTTTTTTGTGACAGGTATCCGGGAGCTTTTCCAATGAATTGGGAGGTTCATCTCCAGTATGTCTTCCGGGACAGAAATCAGTGCGCCGATAGCTTGGCAAACTTCGCAGGTATACTACGTCTAAGCCTTCATATCCTTCAGGAGCCACCATTAGGAGTCCAGGAGCTTCTCCACATAGATGCGCAAGGAATTTTGTTTTGAAGAGCGATAAGTTAATTTAATAGTTTCCCCTTTGTTAAATTACAAAAAAAAACTAATCTAATTGTCTAAATAGGGCGCAGTACTGCAATAACAACCCGAATTAAAGAACTCTTGACGGAATTTTGTAGTACGCGAGATGACTTGACTGGAGCAAATATTATTGAGCGTTAAGGCAAATATCATTTGCATTTAAATCTCTCGGGAGTACTCACGCTGCCGACTTCTGCGAAGATGCGAGAAACTGAACGAAGTCCTGCAACTTAATTCAATCCTGAACTGAATTAGCTGAAATATGGCCACCGTCACAATCCATTTTTTGCCGCACTTCGTATTGCAGCGGAGCATTAGGCTGGATTATTCAATCCTAAGTTCATGACAACGGGACTGTCACCAGAACTGGGTACAATCTTCAAACACATGACCATGCAAAGACACCAAAGTTGGCCAATCTCCGTACCTGATACTAAAAGACGTTGTTACACCTTAACAGCATTAAACTCTACAAATTTGCAAACTTGGACACCAAGGTTTATAAACCCAATCTTCAGATTATAGTGCACAGTGGATCGAGTTATCTTCCAAGTTTCTGAATTTAAACATGTCATGTTCAAACTTCTAAGACATTAATGCATCTCGTGGTTAGAGTAACTATAAATCCTTGGAACTGCAGAGATTGAGACTCCAAAAAACTAAGCCACCAAATACTAGGCATTTGATTCGTCCACAATTGTCAGTAAATATTAGCATTCTAAGATGGGAAAGTAAAGCTCCACTGTTCTTCTAATTTCTAAATAGTAAAAACACCAGGAAAATCGCCAATTAATCACGAGAAAGCAAAACCCCAAATGATGATTACACAAGTTACTATAAACAAAACACCACCTTAACAAGGAACAAGATTACCATTACATAACAGTTTTTAAGCAGAAATCGCACCATTACCCATTACACCACAAACAAACCCTAATTTCTCGAACTAAGAAACCAGAAGCTTACCCAAATTCACACGCCCAAGTTATGTCAACCCAATCATAGAAACAATCACTTAGCGACCATCCTAGCTATAAAATCCTCGTATCGGATCTTGCCATCCGACCCGACATCAACTTCCCGGATCCACTCATCGAACTCCGCCGGTTCCAGCTTCTCACCAATGCTGGTCAAAATGTGACGCAGATCCGCTACGGACACGTAACCTGTGGAGTCCTTATCAAGCACCTTGAATGCATCACGAAGCTGGCGATCGAAGGGTTCGGGTTTCATGTGCTTGGCCATGAGATCGAGGAATCTAGGGAAATCGAACGGAGCGGTTAGGTTTTCCTCGGCGATTATGGACTTGAGTTGTGCCTGGGTAGGGTTTCCCCCGAGAGAGCGCATAAGGATTCCTAATTCCGAGGGCGCGATCTTGCCGTCTCCGTCACTGTCGAACAGCGTGAACGCTTCCTTCATCGACGAGACCTGGTCATCGCTGAGATCTTTGCCCATTTCTTTTTTCCTTTCAGGTTCGGGTCGGGCTTTGCTCTCTCTCTCTCTGTGTTGCTGAGAAGAGAAAATGATAGTTCTGTTTAAAATTTTGAGAGGCGGTTCATTTTAAAGGGTAGTAAACAGATGTCGTATTAGACATGAGGCCTTGAGGACGTTGCGGTTGCGTCAAATTATTATTCAAAGTTTGTGTTGGAAATTGAATTGGAAGTAGTGGAGATGCAGCCGTGCCGGATGATTGGAGGATCCACCTGACTGTTTTTCCCCGATTTCCTGCGTTGAATAAAAAGGCCGTGACTATTTTTTAAAATTATTTATTATTAAAATTTTCTAAAATATTCTAAACAATCTTCTATTAAAAAATTGTAGGATTCGTATTTTAATATTGATTTTATAAAAAAAATGATTTAATAAAAATTCAATAGAAAGTTACTTTTACAAAAATTTTAGTGCTACAAAATATTTTTTAGAAAATTTAAAGTAAGAAATATTTTTAAAAGGATAAAGGACATTAATTTCTTTTATAGCTATAAGCTATGCTAATTCCATAAAAACTCTAAATATTTTAAAATTTTTGTAAGATATCCTCTTACTTTGTGAAAGTTGTTCTTGTATTGGTTTGTGTTATTAAATTTTACATAGGTAGCATTGTCACATAAGTTAAGGACTAATTTTTCACCATTTTGTTTTGCCCACCAAATAATTCGACCCATTTAGAGCTGACAAAAAAGTTTTAAGTTTTATTCGACTTGAAATTAACAGGCTTAGTTTGAGTTGATCGTGTTCTAAATCAAATTTAGACTTTTTTTAATTTGAATTTTAGACTAAGCTTATAACTAGGATTCACGAGCCAAAAATCAAACTTCTTTCTGTATTAATGACACTCTCTTCTCGCCTTCAAATGGGAAGAAAACACAAATGACAAAGACAAAGAGACTTGAACAACATTAACAAGTACTACAAGGCTCAAACAAAAAACATTAGCTGTGAACAAGTGAGTTAGCAACATCAAAAGCGGGCATAGAAAAGGAATTATTATGATTTCTATATTCTCAATTATGATGTTTGTCTTTCCTTTAGTAGAATATATAAATAAATTATTGTGGTTGATTTGGTATTTTGGATTTTATATTGTTTTTTTGTAACTTCATCATTGGGAAACTAAGAAAAGGAAGTGTGACTGTTAAAAGGGATGGAGGATAGTGCCACATTTTCGGACTACTGGAGTTTGATCAAGTATTAGAAACAACTTCTCTACCAGTTAAGGATAAAGCTCCCTAGACCCTACGTGTCAGCGAGACTTTCATCGAGTTGTTGTTGTTGGAGCTTGAGCTCAAGCGAATAACTTTAAATCGAATCATATTTCAATATAAATCGAGCTAAAAAATTTATATCAGACTCGAGTCATAGGCGGCCAGACCTAATCTAACTGGACTTGTGCCATCCTTAGACCTACTACAAAACCATCATTTTTTATTCAAAAATTTGGTTACTCATTACTTGACTTTTACTTCTTATTTCCTTCACATATAAAACCGAATAAACCATGCACATCATGACGTGTTCATCAAGACCCATGCCTATTGAAAATCCTCAAAAATAGAAATTTTCATCAATTTTCAAATGATTTTAGGGGAAAAAAAAATTCGAAGAGTTTTTAAAGGTTGTGATTAGGGTTGAATTAGGGGTGTGAGATTGCGACGTTGATTCAATTCGGTAAAGAACTCCATAAATCAATAGGTTTAGAAGGAAGGAATCTTACTTAAAGTCTCTAATTGTTTGGAAGAGAACCTAAAGATTAAAGCCTACGAGATATGTTTTGGAGACTTTGAAGGCTAACTTTAAGTTGAATAATTTGATTTTTTATAATGTAAATTTAAATAATATATAATATAACTATTTGTATATGAAGAATGGATTATTTGAATTCGAATAGATGACATTTTAGGGTTTCATATTATTTGTTAGAACTAAAGCATATTATCTATTATAGTTTTTTGTTCTTCTAGTGTAATTCATTTGTTCTTGTCAGTAGTATAACAACCATTTATAGTTCTTTGTTAATGCCCAATAAAAATGACATCCTTGCATACAAACCTATTATGTAAGTAATAATATTAAGTATGCTTCAACTTTTATCTTAATGACTCTGATCCTTTTGTGTCTTATTTGATGTATCAATTGCAAAAGATAAATATTAATGATTCTAATCAACTTATGGAGGAACTTTTATACT
>JANITX010000211.1:60823901-60835787 GCA_027564395.1 Erythroxylum ulei | reverse complement strand
GTACTGTGAGAAAAGGTCGAAAACCTAGGAAAAAGCAAAAGGAGGTGTTGATTTAGTTTGCTTTAGTTTGGAATAAATGGATTTAGTCTTTTGGAATATTAGGGGGTTTAATGACCCCAAAAAACAATTAGCTTTATATGCTTGGCTTAAGAGAGTGTTGGTGCATTTTGTGTGCTTACTAGAATCGAGAATTAGGTCCCCTTCCCTTTTGAATACTACTTCCTCCTCTTTGTTCCCTAGGTGGCCTTTTTATAGCAATATTGACAATGCCTCAAATGCCAGAATAATGTTAGCTTGGGATTTGAATCATTAACATTGTCAAATCCTGAGATCTACTACTCAATTAGTGCATGTCGAGTTGTATCCTAGGAACAATTCTCTTCCTTTCCTAGTGACTTGTGTCTATGGGTCCAACAACCTTAACCACAGGAAGAACCTATGGACTGACTTGTCTACTCTTAGACCTCACCTCTCCTCAATGCCTTGGATAATTGTGGGTGACTTTAATGCCATCCTACACCCACGTGAGGCAGAACCTCTTAGTTCCTCAGCTCTCCAAAGTATGAGTGACTTTTGTCATTGGGTTGATGGTAATGCTCTGTATGACCTCAACTCAAGCAGTCCTTGTTTCACTTGAAACAACAAACAAAGTGGGGATAATTTTGTGGCTAGGAAGCTAGATAGGACCCTCATTAATTTTGCTTGGAGCTCTAATTTTCCTAGAGCTTATAGTGTCATTCACTATCCAAACATATCAGATCACTTCCGTTTAGAGGTCAAGTTTGGTAACCCCAGTCAGAAACGAGCTTCTCCTTTTAGGTTCTATAATTTCCTTTCATGTCAACTTAATTTTCTTCAATTAGTGGAGGAAGCATAGACTTCTCAGGTTCAGGGGTCCCCTATGTTTTGTGTAGTGTCTAAACTTAAGATGGTTAAAAAAGCTCTTAAAGCTCTTAATTCAAGACAAATGGGAGATGTTAATGTTAAAGTTAGAAGCTGTCAGGATACTCTTAATGTCATTCATAATAAACTGAGGCTTTTACCCAAGTCGACTGAGTTACTTGCTTAAGTGTCCGAAGCCATCCATGCCCTTATTAGTGCCTTAGATGATCAAGAGTCTTTCTTAAAGCAAGCTTCTAGGATCCAGTGGTTAAAGGAAGGGGATAGGAACACCAAGTTTTTCCATAACTCCTTAATAGCCAACAGAAACTAAAACTCTATCAATTCTACAGATACGGGTACTGGGAGGAGGATAATAGGTCATGAGGAGATCCAAAATCATTTTGTTGAATTCTTTCAATACTCAATTGGAAGTTGAAAATCCCTTCTGCCTTCGAAGGACTTTGTGGACCCTCTTTTTCCTCAAGCCTTATCTGAAAGTCATAGTAATTCCCTCATCGTTGATGTTTAAGATTAGGATATTCGAGAGGTTTTTAACTCTTTCAACTCGAATAAGGCACTTGGCCCGGATGGTTTCAATAGTTTTTTCTTTAAACAAACTTGGCACATTATTGGGGAGGACATTTCTAGGGCTATCTAAGATTTTTTTCAGTATGGTAAACTTCTTAAAGAGCTTAACTCTACCTTTAGTACGCTTATCCCTAAAAAAGCTCACCCTTCCATAGTGGTAGATTATAGGCCTATCTCGTGCTGTAACATGTTGTACAAAGCGATTGCTAAGATCATCGCCAATAGGCTTAGAGAAATTCTTCCTCATATAATTAGTCCTAACCAAAGTACCTTCATAAAGGATAGGAGAATTGGTGATAATATCTAGCTAGCCCAAGAAAATTTTTCAAAAACTACCCCCTTTCTAATGGTCAAAAGAAATGTGCCTTTAAAATCGACCTCCAAAAAGCTTATGACTCCATCCACTGGGATTTCCTCATCAATTCCTTAGAAGCTATAGGCCTTCCTTCTAGGTTCATAGCTTGGATCCACAAGTGCATTTCATCCCCTTCGTATGCCATTTTGATCAATGGATCACCCTCCAAATTCTTCAAAGATAAATCTGGGCTTAGACAAGAAGACCCATTATCCCCTTTCCTCTTCGTTATTTGTATGGAATTTTTTTCTAAGAGCTTGAATGACTGCATAGTTAGAAATCCTTCCTTCAAATACCACTGGAGATGCAAAACTCTTAAGCTCACCCATCTTCTGTTTGTAGATGACCTGCTGTTGTTCTATCATGCTGACATCAGTTCTTCTCTAGTTTTACTCAATTGCTTACACTCCTTCTCTCAATTTTCAGGATTGGCTATGAATAGGTCCAAATGTTAGTTTTTCCTTTCTTATGACATGGCTCACTTGGAAAGCCAGATGGCCTAACTGTCTGGCCTTAGGAAAGGTTCTCTACCCATAAACTATCTAGGTGTTCCCCTCATTACAGGTAGGCTTTCAAGGAGAGACTGCTTACCTTTATTGGATAAGATTGATGTGAGAGTCAATAAATGGACCCATAAAAGCCTTTCTTATACTGGTCGACTTCAATTAGTGAGTTCTGTTCTTTCTTTATTCCAGGTGTATTAGGCCTCTCACTTTATTCTCCCATCTTCTGTCCTTAAGGAACTAAAAGCTAAACTCAAGAATTTTCTATAGGCTGGGAGGGTGGATGGTCGCCATCAATCCATAGTTAAATGGAGTGACCTTACTAAACCCAAAAAGGAAGGGGGGTTAGGGATTAAGCATTTGCCAACTTGGAACCTCGTGTTGTTAGGGAAGAGGATTTGGTTACTTTTCTATGATAAAGACATCATGTGGGTTAGATGGGTGCACATATTTATTTTGAGACAAAAAAACTTTTGGAGTGCGCAGCCTACTAATAATAATTCCTGGAGTTAAAGGAAAATTTTAAGAGTAAGGGACAAATTAGGAAATTAATTCAAATTTAGGATAGATAATGGGTAGTCCACTCTCTTATGGCAGGATCCTTGGCATCCAAGGGGAATCCTGCGGAACTTCTTCTCTCCTAGAGAGATAAATGGGTCGGGCTTACCTATGAAAACCAAGGTTTCTTATCTCATTACTAATAATGTGTGGAGGTGGCAGGATTTTCCTTTGGAACTCATAGCTGATTTTGAGGCCATTCAATTTCAACCAACTAGTTCTCCGAATTATTTGGAATGGCTTCCTAGCTCTTCAAAGACTTATACCAATGGTTCAGCTTACAGACTCTTGAGAGACCCTCATCCCAACAGGTACCTTGGTATAATCTGGTCTGGTTCAAAAATAACAGCCCACAGTGTTCATTCATTCTTTAGCTAGCAGTCCTCGAAAAACTCCATACAAGGGATAAACTTCACTTTCTATATAGTCCTAACCACTATTCCCTGTGTATGTCAGACATAGAATCCAATGAGCATCTGTTTTTTAATTGTCCTTTCTCTAATTCTGTGTGGAACCATTGCCTCACCCATTTCCAAATCCCTATCACTCTTCAAGCCTTCCTTCTATCCTTACTTGGTTCCACCAAACACCCCTACCATCCCCCTTATTCCCTATACTTCTATCCACAACAGTTTACCACATTTGGATCGAAAGGAATTCAAGAACTTTCAAGGATGTAGCCATAGAGGTAGAGAGCTTACAAGTTAGGATAATCTTCCAAGTTCTGGAGCATCTCAGCCTACAAACATAGAGAGGTACTTAGATCTATTTTGCACTAACTTTGTGATGTAGATTATTGTTCAACTAGGGGGCCTCACTTCCCTATGGAAGAATCCTATTGGATGACAACATTTTCAAGGGCATCGACTGCGATTCAAATGCAATAAGGATTCTATGAAGCTTTGAAAAGAAATGGTCTTAGCAAACCATTACCTATAGAAGCTGTTGTTGGAGTTAATTGGGACATTGAATACAGACTGGCAGGTTTAAGAATGTCATGTTCATCTTCTTGATTGAGCTGTGGTTCAGCCAGTGTATTGTGGGCTTATGCTGATTTATTGTGGTTTTTGATGTTGTGTTAATGCTTGGTGTATAACTAGGCATTTGCAGTACTTGATTTTAGCTTGTTCTTGTCATCTTATGTTCTGGCATAATTTTGGTTAAGTCTTTCATGCAGGTCTTACTAGGGGTAATTGAGGGTAGGGCAGTTAGATGCATGCCATTTTGTTTTTTGCGTGATACGAGATTACTTATGGTATCTCTTGCTTGTATATAACTTTTTATTCTTTATAAAGTTATGATTTACCAAAAAATTATTTTTTACAGAGTATTTAAAGATCAAGATGTTTTTCAATTTTACAATCGGCAAAATGAAGATTAAAACAAG
The DNA here is from genome assembly GCA_027564395.1 of Erythroxylum ulei. NCBI lineage: Eukaryota > Viridiplantae > Streptophyta > Magnoliopsida > Malpighiales > Erythroxylaceae > Erythroxylum > Erythroxylum ulei. The sequence continues at coordinate 60,831,514 of JANITX010000211.1, read as the reverse complement.
AACAAAAGAAGATCAAGGTTTATTAAGGTCATTTTACATTTTGTATTATTATTTATAATTGCACTTTGTTAATTTGATGATCCAAAAGGCTCACCATGCATAAATATTATTACATGAGTCTTTTACTCATAAAGAGATATATAAAAGCTCCTTGATCTTGAAAACAAGCTTTGGGGAACAGCATAGGAAATGTTTAATTCATATTTGGATTAATAAAATTGAGTTCGAGCAATTAAAGGTGTTATAATTACGTTTTGCAGTTAGTGGTTAACGTATATGGTAAATGGTCAACCAATATAAGTCAAAGTTGTTAAATTTGATATGCCGAGAGTTTGTAACAATATTGGTTGATGTATTATTAATGACCAATATATATATTGGTCAGCCAGTGTTCCAATAGCTAATAAATTTAGAGCTTTTAATACATACTTGTTGACCAAAATATAGTCATTTTAATGGCTAATTCTTTGCGCCAACGATTATTTTGACTTCCAAAACACTATAAATAGGTGTTTTTCTCATTAGTTTTAGCATCAAGAAGGTTTGACGTTGGCTCATGCACACAAATATGATACAATGATGCTAATTTGGGTATAAACCCTTGGTGATGATTATTTATGTTTGAATTATGAATAAGGTGTTTAATAATTATTTTTAAAGTGTGAACCTTAGTACCTAAACTTAGAGATTATAATATAAAATAAGCACACTAAGTTAGAATTTACAAGGTAATTGGCTCACTAAAAATTTGAATAAGGATAAATTTTACCCAATTAAAAAAGAAGTAGGTATGTTTAATTAAAATTTTAAATGATAAAGATCCTCTTTTATTTTCTTAATTAAATTTATATGCTCCAAATCTCTTTCAAGGTTTTTTTTTAAATAATTCTTGATTGATACTATTATGACCCATTAAGTGTTCTGATGTTTAAATTTGTGTTTCAGCTTTTTAGAACACACTGGATGACCAATATCTTAGTGTGGATGACCAATGTAACCAAAAACCATGTTTTATGCCTTCTTAATGAGTTTGTTACTTATTTGGTCGCTTGTTTAGTAGCCCAGACATCCACACTAGTCGACCGATATCTTCAAGTGGTCAACCGATATAACCTTTCCCTTTAGAATTCATTACTCTAGTAAGCTCACAAAATACACAGTGACTTGTACGGTCACATACTGTTGGCCCCCGAAATTTTTTTTATTAAGCATGATTTAAACTGAATTATGGGATTATGATGGATAAATTTTGGAGTTAATTACAATGTCAAGATTAGTAGGATTTTATTGCAAGGGTAATGAAATTAAAATGCTAAGGTAATAAGAATATTCAAGTGTAGTATTGGAAGATCACTTAAGTTTAGTAAGGCATAAGCTTATAAAGAAGGGAAAATTGGGAAGATGGAGTTGTTGTCTTACATTTTAGAAGACAAAAACGTTAGTGATGAATGGAAGAAGAGAGAGAGCTTGAAAAGAAGATAAGAAAGAAAGAGGAAGTGAGTTTTGGTGGCTGGAGAGAAAAGAAGAGAGTTAAGCTAGGGTTTCTTTTCCTAAGCTTTCTTGTGAAAATTTGAGGTTGAAACATTTCTTCATGTGGTGAAGATTTAAGTTAAGAGCATTTTTAATGATTTTGATTTTGGAAAGGTTTTGGTTCAAAGAGATAGAAAATGTATGGGTTTAAGTATTCTAGGATCAATTTTTATACATAAGTTTCTTTGGGTTCTCATTTGGAATTCCTATTGATTTGGGAATTGTATCAATGTTGAAAAGGGAATCAAGAAAGACAAAAGAAGCAAGAGGAAAGACATTCTTAAGCCAAGTTATTAAGCAAGGAATTTCAAGGTGGGTTCACTTTTAAATTAAGTAATGAGCCATTAAAGATTCTTTCAAGAAATGATTTTTTTCAACTACCCTATTCATGTGCATTTATTGCTTTTTAAATGTTGTAAGATGGTGCTACATGGTTACTACATAAATTGTATTCATGATTGATGAAAAGTTTTTGAAAATGATTCTTTGAAAAGATACAAGTCCATGAAATCATATTTTTGGAAAGGGTTTTCAAGATATAGCAAGTACATGAAAAGCAAGTTTTCAAAGAAGTGACACTTCAGGCAACAAGCTTACAAGTTCATAAAATATGTGTTATGTGGGATTATGGTAGTCCCTCAAGAATCGTCACATGCACGTTAACCAAGTATAGGCTTCTCCCGTTTACCGGCTAGTGGCACGGAGCTCCTTCATGGACTCCCTCAAGTTTACGGCTACATAAGATCATAATATGAAAATGTGTAATGAGTCATGTTTTTGGACTTACCCAAACCATTTGATATGTTTATGTGTTCATGACAAGTTGATAAGAGTGATGCATTCATAATGTGCATACATATGAATTTCAACATTGAAAGTGGTTTATAAATGATTTTTCTTGTTACCAATTATAAAATTATTACCCATAAGCTTTAAGCTCACCCCCCATTTTCCTCTCCATAAGCAGGTGATGAGCAAGAGATCGAGTAGTCAATAGCCAAGGCATCACTCCATTTTTTAAATATTTTGCATTTGAAATAAATTCTGTAAAGCAAGGCTTTAGTTGCATTTTGAGCAACTCATGATTTATGTAATTATTGTATTTCAGGGATTTTGAGACCTTAATGTAATTGCGACTTAAAATGCCCTCTAAAGCTTTGTAAAAACTTTTACCTTTTTATGTCAATGGAATAAGATTTGCATTTAGCTCATGATTTTCTTTCAAGTTAATACATTTCATCGTTTAGTTTGCATAAAGCAAAAAGTTAGTGTTCGAATGTCAGGGATAGCCTTGGATTAACTTAAGCTAATTTAGGCAAATGTGCCTTTAGGAAGTTGTAGGTCTTCCTTCTAGCTTCCAACGGTTGATAGTAGGAATATCCAAAGTTATGGTCCTTAGAAGAGAAGATGTTTAGAAGTATCAAGTGGTATCGTCTGATATGACGTCACTTCGTCTGTGATGACGTCATATTGTTTGTAGAAATGTATCGTCTGTAAGGACGTTTCGTCTGTAAAGGGGTAAAGTCTGATATGATGTCACTTCGTCTGTATAACATCATATCGTCTACAAAAATGTATCGTCTATAGGGACGTATCGTCTGTAAAGGCGTATCATTTGATATGACATCACTTTGTCTATGATGACGTCATATCGTCTGTAGAAATGTATCGTCTATAGGGACATATCATCTATAAAGGCATATCATCTGATATGATGTCACTTCGTCTGTAGGAACCTTTCGTCTTAAGAGTTGCATCGTCTTAAGTTGACTTTGTTTCATCTTAAGCGTTGCACTGTCTTAAGTTGAACGTATGCGTCTTAAGCGTTGCATTGTCTTAAGTTGACTTTGCTTCGTCTTAAGTTGACCATGCTATTGTTTGCCTCCTGCATTTGTCTACTTTCCACATTCGTCAGCTTCTTGCATTCGTCTGCCTCATGCTATCGTCTACGCCTGCATTCGTCTACTTCTTGCATTTGTCTGCCTCATGCTATCGTCTGCCTCCACATTCGTCTACTTCTTGCATTCGTCTGCCTCCCGCTTCGTCTACCTTCCGCATTCGTCTGCTTTCTGCATTCATCTGCTTCTTCGTCTACCTTTTTCATTCGTCTACTTTGCTTCGTCTACCTTCTTGCTATCGTCTACTCCATATTTGACCCTTCAGACGATAGAATCTGTCTTCGATATCTGCATGAAAGTTATAGATCTCGAAGTCTTCTATCAAGGCGTCCTAAGATTATCCTCATCTGCTATCTCTAAGGACAATTATGCTAATTGCCCCAAGATAGGGGCAATATGATTAATGATTTGGACATACTTGATTCTTTTGGCCATAACTTCTTCATCTGACCTCCAATGATTCTTAGAGCGATAGATTCCTAATGCCTTTTTCTGTCCCTCTATAATAAATTTTTAGCTAATAAGGGTTCGTTTAAATAAACCTACAAGATAGTAGCCATAACTTTGTTATGGGATTTCCAAATGCGATAATTCTTATCTCTAAATAAACTAAAGACATAGAGCCTCACACATTCTGAACAAGTAAAATTGAAATTCAAGTTTGGGTTTTTCCCTAAATTCGGTTCAGAAATAGGAAAAATGTATAATTTTAATGTCTATCCTGGTAGGGGCACGTCACCCTTGTGGGATACGCGTTCAGATGTCACTTAGGACGTCGGGCCTGTTACTCACGAGGGCGAGGTGTCCAACACATACACACCCATGTAAGTGACTGTGTAAATTTGTAAAAATCACAGTGAGTTACACGGTTACATATGCGTCTGTGTAAATAACCATATAAATTTGTAAAAACATCTGGTCGACGACAACAATCATAAATTTTTAATATTTTACAAATTTAATCGTAAATCAGAATATAACAAAGGAACTTTTCCTTAGTGGGTGGGTGGTGAAGATAAGCCAAAAAACATGACAAGAGGGTGGCAAAAAATTGGGGCAACGAAGTGGCGATGCAAAGGTAGTGAGGAAAAGGGGTAGTCGTGGCTAAAGGGTGAAAGGCCGACGAGTGCCTATTGGCACAATGAAGGCGTGAGTGACAGAAAGGGCTAATGGTAGTGGTAAGAGGAGAGAAGTGACTGTGGTGGTGGCTGGTAGGAAGGGGAAGAAAATTATAAAAGACCTCGTCGACGACAACAATCCTAAAATTTCAATATTTCACAAATTTAATCTTCAATCAAAACCAGAATACAACGAAGGAACTTTTTAGGTGGGTGGTAAAGATAAGCCAAAAAACATGGCAGCAAAGAGGTGGAAAAGTGGGATAGTGGAGCAGCGATGCAAAGGGGAAGCTAGAGGGGTAGTAAGAAGAAGGAGTAGTTACAACTGAAGGGCGAAGGGGTGTGACCGTGCGTCATTACGCTAGTCAAAATAAAATAACTAAACCTACTACTATAACAGTGATGAGTCTAGGTCGATCCTACAGAGAATGTGTGTAAAGTTTATGAAATGAAATTAACTGGTGTTTAGGTTTAATGAGGGGTTTTAGATTTTTGAAAGAAGAAAATAAAATGAAACTAACTAATAAAAACAAATTAAAGGAAACATGCGAAAAATGATAAAAGTTGGAAATTTGGTAGGGACCCGGTTCTTTGGTTCAATCTTGGCCTACACCTTAATTAAGCATATTTCATTAATTTGTTGTTCTCAAACCTCTCCTAGCAACTATTAATTGTGAGTTAATAATTAACCCAAGTTTTCCCTTAGGTTTTGTTTAATCAAGATACGATCGTTAATTAAACCTAACCATCGAATAATCTAGGATGCGATCTCTAGATTTAATTAGGCAGTACCATTACAAATTAGGAAAACCGATTAATCAAGGCAACAACCACATATGATGTGTCAGTTAACCTAGGTCATGTTATCCCTAATGATTACGAATTATTAGTCGCTACATATGAATTTCAATATAATAATTACAGATTATATCGAAATTCTAGCAATGGGTTTGCAATTAAACGATTCAATGAACGTATTAAAATCATCTTTTCACAATACCCAATGAGTTCATTCACAAATAACCGAACAATAATGAAAATCCGATTATCCATACACAATACCCAAATCAATTACCATAGGATAACACAATCAATTTCTAATGAGAGAAAGAAATAACAAAACAATAAAAAATACTTAATCCAGGTTGTCAACATCGATATTGCCTCTGAACCGGCATCAGAAACTTAGCTTTCCATGGATCGCTATAAAAAGAATGCTTTAGCCCCCACTCTAATCCCTAGCCGAAACCCCCCAATTAACCCTTAATTTGTCTTAGCCCAGCCACGCTACTATTTATGATGTGACAACTAAGTTCATTGGACCATGCTACTATTCACTACTTTTTCACGACCCTCTCTTTTGTCGTAGCTCTTCTCCAATTTCTCTCAGCCACCAAGTCGCAGCTGTGCTACTACCGCCCCTTCCTGTTCTTTTGATGGGACAAATAAACCTTTAGGGTTTTCGGTCCAACATACTGCACACGTCCCACACTAGCTACTGTCTTGAAACGTACTCCTCGTCTGCGTTTAATGCAAACAATTGCGTTAAACACAGTCCTCTCATGTGTCTCTCACTGTTCTTCTCTGCGTCCCTGTAGCTTTATATGACAATTTAATATGGTGGGTCACCACTCCTGTTCACGCACTTCTCCTATTTCTGTGCATTTTGGAAAGCAGACGCATTGTGTGTTTAACACACAACATCTCCTGTTTTGCTGCGTTTTATTCTCTTATTTCCTTCTTCTGTTGTCGTTTTATGCTTCCCCACACTGCATGCTTTTAAATTTTTTTCTTCCTCTTTATGCTCCATTTTTCTTGTCATTTATTTTTTTTGTTCTTCTTGCTCCATAAAGACAAGTGAGTATTGATCTTCAGAAAATAACATAAATGCAGTACTTTCGACTCACTTTAATTTATTTGCTTTCAAATTGTACCTAAAATCAAATATGAATTAAAGTGAGTATCTTAAGCATTTTCATACCATTAATCGCTATGTGTAAATAATTAAATGTATTAATAATTAAACACTTATCAATTTCCCCCACACTTAGCTTTTCACCATCCTTGAGCAAAACATTAAAATTAAGCTCAAAGACCCTAAAACATTGACTCATTTCCCAAATGTTCCAAGAATATATAATCACAAGCGAAGATAAGTGACTCTAAAAAATCATAGTAAGATGTTAACATTCCAAGCTTTTACTCATGATCAATCAACATTCATCTTTTTAAAAAAATGAGCAATCTAATGGTAGACTCAAAAAATGAGTTTAACTAAAATATATCCATGGTATACTTAACAACATTCATTATTATGACAATCCATAACTTTACTTTCATTTCTCCACCACTCATGTTCATATGCAAAATCATGAATCAATGGACTTTTTAGGGTTGTAATGTGGGTAAAGGTAAGGTGAGATGTATTTGGGTCAAGTAGCATGAAAGTTATCAAATCTAATGAAACAAAGCAACACTCATCAAAAACTGGGTATCGTCAACTATGACGAATGTAACATTTATATTTCACAACCCCGTTTAGCTCTCATACACAAACCACATGAAGCATATACCAATCCGAAGGAATCACTCATACAATTTATACCAACAATATATTGAAATCACAAGAGTGAACTTTCCAATCCAACATCTACCTCATATTCAATATACTCAAATAACACATTCATTACAACTCTAGGAAGATGCATAAACTATAAACAACTTTTCAACACATATGCAATTCCTCCTTGATACATTTATTTTAAACAATTTTTTCATTCGTTTTCTTTCTCTTTCTTTCTTTCTTTCTTTTTCATTTTCTTTTCTTTTATTTTCTCTTTTTTCTTTATTTTCCTTATAAAAATTAAAATAAACTACATCAACATGGGAATTTCAATAATAAGACGTAACAAAACATCCCAACATTAACCAACCCACACATATGCACACTCCCACACTTACACTTTTGTACATTCACAAATACCAATCACAAATGTTCCACTAGCTTTATGGCTTGGGTAGGACATTTGGTTAAGTATAAAGCATGTAATATGGTTGATACAAAAAG
>JANITX010000211.1:60692463-60711694 GCA_027564395.1 Erythroxylum ulei | reverse complement strand
TTCTTTCACTGTAGTTCACAAAAATTACACAAGATTGATCTATCCTGTAAGACCAAATCTATGTAACCTATCCACAACCTAACTACCCGTGAAAGATCTTCAGGCCCAATAACACGATCGACTCGTGTTAACCTCGTCAGAGGATTTTTCTAACTATTTCTACTAAAAAACAAAGACAAATAAAACAAGAACGCAACAATTTTATATCTGAAATTCTTCACCAAAATAACCAAGTAACAGCATCAACTATATATGTACTCATCTGTAACAAAGCCTTCTTTGAGATGCAATCATCAATCAACTTAAAGAACCCAGCAAAAACATCAACTGCGCATAACCCTTGGACTGCTTGTTGGAGATAACACCAGTGAAACAATGCAGCTCTAAGAAGACCCACGAAACTAGATCAAACAGAAGATCAAACCCAAAACAAAGCAGCAGCCAATAAACCCCTTCACAATATGTCGTTCACGCAAAGAGTGCAGAGCATGTGCGCAGACCAACTTTTGTTGTACACGATACCCACAGCTCAACAACAATTTTCCTTATTCACGCAACCTTGCCTTATTTTCCTTAAAAGATTCCTTTTCAAATAAGGATAGTATTGGATAGGAAATCAACCACCGAAAGTTATGCTAATTAAGAATATATTGCCAATTCAAATCCCAAACACCATCTACTTCCAAAAGAATGCAATCTTCAATATCCAATCACTAGCTAAGGCACATCTTCAAGTATTGTGAAAATTCTCATGTCCAATTAAAATGTCAAAAATAAAAATAGGATATATTAAAAATAAATCCTAACATAAGGCCTGAATTTGCGCTTGGCGGTGTTTGGCCTTAGTCATCGCATGATAAAACTTGGTATTTCTGTCTCCCTGGCTTAACCACTGGCTACGGGAACTTTGATGCCAGAACAGTTCCTCTTGGAAAAGGACCTGCTCCAAATCGGATCAGAGGTACTCCTCAAGCTCCCAAAGAGGGGGCGAGTTAGTGTCCTCGAGATGTTTCTGGATGCCTTCGAGTCGGGCCATGAGGCGCTTCTTCCTGTGGAAAATGTTGCCAAACCTCGACGAGTTCCAATCTTGTAATATGCCCAAGAACTCAGTCAACGCTCCACTAAAATCTAAAAGGGAAGGATGCCAATGCTCAGCTATAAAGGGCTCAAAGCCAGGATGAGTAAGCCAAGCAGATTGGAATTTGAAGGCTCGACTGATTGGAGGAGTAGGCTCGTGATTCATTAAAGAGATAAGAAGAGGACGATGGTCGAATTTCAGGGAGGGAAGATGGTAGACAGTGGTGTTGGGGAAAGTTGTTTGCCATAAGTTGGAATAGAGGGCCCAGTCAAGTCGAGTTAGGACCTGTCCTCTGCGCCAAGTAAAACGTGACCTGGTAAACCCTAGATCCTGTAGCTGACAGCAGTTTACACAGTCCCGAAATTTAGGATTCACGATAGGTTGAACCCGAGAGCCTCCCTGTTTATCATGCGTCTCCAATTTAGCATTAAAGTCTCCTCTTAGGAGCCAAGGTGAAGAGGCATGTCGAGTAAGAAATTCCAGATGTGGCCATAGGTACTTTTGGAGCGAATACGTTGGACTGGCATAAATAGTTGTAAAAGCAAAAGAAATTTGATCCTAAGTAATACTGGCATGCACAAATTGACGATGTGTGAACAAAATCTGAACTACGATATCTGTTTTTCACAGAAGCCATATACCGCCCGAGTGGCCTTCAGCTTCTACCCGAATGAGTGATCAAAGCCCAATTTACGAATAATCTGGAGTGCATGGGCCCCACTGATACGTGGCTCCAATAAAACAACCAGACTCGGTTTATGAATTTTGAGGTAGTTTTTAATGATGGGTTTGAAGATTCTTCCTCCAGCCCCTTAACAATTTCAAATTAGGATTGACATGGAAAGGGTAAGGAGGAATCACGTTTTACATTGGTGATGGAGAAAAGTCAGATAGCAGCTTTCAAAGAAATTGTTTCTAAAAGGGAAAGAAATTCAATCCTAACTTGTCTTGAATTTCTCAACTCTTGGACTATTAAAATCGAGTCATTTTCCAGTTTGTTATATTAACACTTTTGGCATCCATACAATATTGACGACCAAGCACATACATCGACATGGAACATTTACCCCCCTGTTTCTCCTACCTTGTGAAACTCGAATAATTGGTAGAAAGTATATATTAAGATTCTGACTGTATCTTTTTATAATAAAACAAGTAGATGCTTAACTATTAAGGATGCCCAAGTTTCAAAATCCACTACTTATTTTACAACTAAATACGGAACCTTCCTTCAAATACTTGGTTGATGTGAATGAGTTTAGGAACTTGACCACCCTCCGGTTCTTTTGAATAATTCCAATAGGCGGCCATCCATGTTTTTGTTTTAACGTTATCTTTCTTTCCATTCAATTTTTAATTTTTAAATTTAATTATTTTAATAGTTTTTATTGTTAAAAATTTGTAATTTATTAATTAATTATAAATTAAAATAAATAAATTAATTTTTATTTAATATTTTTAATTAAAATTTAAAACTTTCAATAAATGAAAACAAATTATTTTAATTATATTTCAAAATTTTTAATTTTATTACTAACTAATATCGATTAAATTTTTAAAATAAACATTAATAATAAATCTTCAATTCAAATAGAAAATAAAACAACGATAAATTCTTTCTCCCGTAAATAAAAGGGCTATGCTGTAAATTCACAAGCACATAATAGCATACCGATTGCCTCCGGTCCAATACTTTTCCGGAGACGAAACGCGAAATCGCGGTTGCCGGTTCAACGAGGCCGGTTAGTCAAAAACATGCTTCCAGGTAGGCGTCAAGCCCCCATTGTTGTAAAATTATATAAATAGACACATATCTTTAAAAACTACAATTAATCAAATCTTAACTAAAAGATTTTCATTCCCGTTCATCCTTTTTTCTCTCTCTATCCCGTTTCGCTGTTTTCATTTAACCTCTTGATCTGTACATTTACTCTTCTGTTTCGCTCGCTTTACCGATTTGTTCTTTCTCTGGTTGAGCCTCTCTCTGATTGTCGTTTCCGGATCGGGGAGTAATCGACGCTGAACAGCGAGGTCTAAGGGAGAGAGATAATCGGAGCCTTCGCGTGATCGGCCGGGAAATGTCGCTCTCCGATTCTGACTCGTCTTCTTCCTGTGGCGCCGAATACAGGAATTTCCGACAACTCACTCGTGAACGTGAGTTTATTCGTTTACTTTAAGTTATTTGTGATCTTGTGTTGCTCATTTCGTTTCTTTTCAGTCGACCTTCTAGAGTTTGTGAAGTTAGTTTTCCTGTTTGGTTGATTTTGAGTAATTAGTGTTAAATTAAGCTTTTTTATTTACTTTGGGATTTGTTGATTTGTAGCACAGCTCTAGTTATTGCAATGTGTTAATTGCTATGGAACTTACCAACTTGGTGATTTGCAGTTAGGTTAAGTAAACACTATTCATATCTTTGAACCTGAATTTTGATCTAGTTTTTTCAGTATTCCTGCAGAGTTTACAATTACAATTGTAGTGGTTGGCTTGATAAGGAATTTAGTGCTTACTTGTGCAATTTGGATAAAAATGACTTGAGCTTGAAATATAGATTAGTACAACTCCATCCTTGTAATAAGGCTGGTCGCACAGCATGTAGGATATAATATTTAAGAAAATATAATTTCCCTTTTCTTTTTGAATTTAACGTTATTGCTTTCTTCTCGAGGTAATGGGGAGACCACGACAATCAGTGTGGTCAAATAGTAGCCATTGGTGAACTTGTGAATTTTCAGTACATTCATGATGCAACTTGAATATACTTAGGTGTTTACTGGATATGCATCCAGAAGAAATTGTTCCTAAACTTTCTTTTTTTGTGTTCATCTAAAGAAGATCATCAGCTGTTATTCTCCAGCGTATGATAAAGTGTCTTGGATTCAAGAGTACTAACTTTTCAAGTTGATTGCTATATCTTCATGTTTTAACCCAATTGGGTGTCTTGACATTAATGAGTTTCTAATTAGTTTCTCGGCTATAGATGTGATTTTGTTTTCTTGCCTGTCCAGGATTATTGCATGAAATGCTTCGTTCAGCCAAAAGAGGAGACTCAAAATCAACGTGGAAGGTAAATTATCTTTCAACCATTTCAACTTTGCGGTTCTCATTTGATCTAAAACTTTTTAAAGAAATAACTTCTAATGAAAAGACTGGACATGTTCTGTTTTTGTTGAGAAGTAGGTTATGGAACTCTTTTATATATATATACACATCCAATAAATGATATAGCTTGAGACAGATCTCTGGTTCTTCTCTTCTAAATTGCAAAATAAGGGATTAAAGTGAATATGGCTTCTCTTCATAGTGAATATATTGAGATTTAATGAATTTAAAAAGCTCTGTACCTGTTAAAGACATGCTCAATCATCTCATCTATCGTGCTTTGATATGGAAAAGATCTTTCAGAGAAGTATTAGGTCTTTTGGTTCTTTTCTTGTAACTTATTTTGTTTGGTTGAATACATTTTGGTCTCATCCACATATACCTCTCCCTGCCTGACTAACTGGGCATTTGACTATTCTGCCTTTATTTACATATGTTATCCTGCTGTTTCTAATAAGAGGCTGTGAAACTTTTGTATGTTAATCAATATATTTCTGCTTTTCCCATATTATATCCTCTGTTATAGCATCATATCAATGTCGAATATCGCTATGTTATTATTTTGTGTGCATATGGCTCATGAAAGTTTTCCTGATCTTGTTATGTGTAGGTTCTCATAATGGACAAACTTACTGTAAAGATCATGTCTTACTCATGCAAGATGGCTGATATCACTCAGGAAGGAGTTTCATGTAAGAATGGAAAGGGTGAATTCTAGATATTAGGGAAAACTTTCTTGGTTCTTACATAATTTGTCCAAACATATACCCTCTAGGGCTATATTAGAGAATAACAATCACTTGTTATAGTTGCATAATTTTAATCATAGAACTTATTATTTTATTCTCCTTTGTTCCTGAGATATTTATGCGCTGAAGCTTTCTTCTTTTTTGTGCATAACACTGCTAATGAAAAATTGACAGGCCTGGTTCCAATTTATTCCACCTCCACCAACCCAAAAAAGGAACAATAACTGAGTACATTGCATGTACCAGCATTTTGTTATTATCGCCTAAACAAATATAACCATGTATTGTAGAAACAAGGTAATACAAATCTGCGCAGGATACTGACTCTTGGCATGAAAGACGAATATGTGGAGGCATCCTGAACAAGTTCCATTCCTGCTCAGCTTTAGAAAGCAATTGATTCAGGCTTGAACCATGCAACCATGCCATTTTCGCATACTTGACATTGTTTCTTTCTTCACTTTGTGAAGTAACACACGTTCATTCAATTCTTCCTTTAGATACCTCCCTTAATTCTGGAGCATAAAAGAACCCATCTAACAACCTCCCTATGAGCTTGAAATAACCAATCTCAAGACTTTCACATTAATATGCTGCAGTCCAAGGCTGAAAGATGCTACTGTTAAGTTTTGTTACATTCAATGATAGGGCAATTGGTCAACTTATAATACAACCAGGGTCATTTTGTTTTGGTTTGGTAGCACAAAATTAATGTACATCATCCACATTCCTAGAAGTTGTAAAACTTTTATCATGTTTTCCTGCAGTGGTTGAAGACATATACAGACGAAGGCAGCCACTGCCCTCGATGGATGTTATATACTTTATCCAACCGACCAAGGAGAAGTAATATTCCTGTTCTTTAGGTTACCACGCATATTGATTGTCATGATGCTTCCTTGAGTTGTCAAATTGGGTCTTTTCCTGTCATTTAAGTTCTTGGTTCCCTCTTTTGAGTTATTTAAGTGCTTTTTTTTAGCTTTTCTCTTATGTAAAAATTTAAATGAGAAAACTCACATCGATTTATGTATTATAACATTTGTTAATCAACAAAAAAAGCATAAAAGTGTAAAATCTGATAACTACAGATTTTGGGTGCCTGAATTGGATTTACATGTGTTCTTAGCAGAAAGCTAACTAAGTTAAACTAATAAAGGGCTTTAGGTATAATGGAAGGTATTCAATAATATCTTCAAATAAATTTGAGTTTGATAAGCTTGATACCTGAACTTTTATCAGACCTGCCTTTTTAACTGAGCTTTTGTGTCGTATGGTAGGATTACATACCATATTAAAATAGTTATCTGGCTTTCTATTGAATATTTGTTAGTCTTCTCCCGTTTCCCTTTTTTCTTTCTTCTTCTGCTTTGTTTTTGCTTTTTTGATGTTTACATTTGCCTTCACTATTCATATACACAAGCAGCTATGCACCTGTTAATTTATGTAGTTGTCTGGATTTATAGTTGTTTTCTAATGATTATCCTATTTTGTAGTGTCATCATGTTCTTATCGGACATGTCTGGGAAGTCACCGTTATACAAGAAGTATGTGCAGAATTTTATTAATGATCTTAAGTTTTGGTTTAACTTCTTAAAATCCTATATGCACATATTTTCCAATTGATTCTCTTTTCTGGCTGTGAAGGGCATACGTTTTCTTCAGTTCACCCATTTCAAAAGAGTTGGTTACTCATATTAAGAGAGATGCAAGTGTGTTACCACGCATAGGTGCATTGAGAGAGGTACGGCACTCATTTGTTATCAAATTATCATGTAGATAAAGGTGGTGAAACAATTTTTTGCCAGGTAGTTTAGACCTTTCCTCATATAAAGGAAAATTATTGGTGGATAATTATTTTTTCCCCCCCTTGTTTGGCTGGTTATTGCAGATGAACTTGGAGTATTTTGCCATAGACAGCCAGGTATGTGACTCTAGTATAGAATTGGTCCAACATCTTATCCATGCCATGGGCAATCACCATTATTCTAATTATCTATGCATTTTGTTCGCATAGTTTTGGTTCACTTTTCCACTGTAAGCTATTTATGATTTTTCATCGTTCTTGCACGATGGCTGCTTAATATGTGTTAGAGCGGCATTTTAGGACACCTGATAATTGATAATATGATGCAGGATAATATCTCTTATGCTATCCTTACTCTTTAATCTTTTAATAGAGTAGGCAGTTTTAGCCAGTTGGATGCTCTCCTTTGATCAAAACCGGTGGTCTGTTCTGTTTATGTGCAGCTTTGGTATGGTGTTTGTTTAGAAATATGTTCTGGCTTTTGTGGCCTTTTGTTTTCTTACCCTCTTTTGCTGATTTCACATTTACTAGGGCAGTTTCACTTTCGTTCTCCCACTTTCAGACTAATGCTTTTAGATTTAACATAAAATGAATCCATTAAAAAAATGTGCTGAGTATTTTTTTCAGCCCATATTTTAGTATTTCTGGTAACACTTTTGATATTTTGATTATTGGTTAATTTGACTTGGTTATCCTGTTGAGAATAGGAGAGAAGGAAGACTGCCCTAAAGTAATGTTTTGTTTCCAAGAAAAAAAAAGGTTCATATAGAGCCATTGTTTGTGGTTCCTGATGGGGTAACAGATACTCAAATATAACCATGTTTGGCCTGCAGAATATCCTGTGTAGAGTGCTAGAAGAAACAGGATGAAAGGATAGATGAAATACTCCTAGGAATTTTTCACCAGTGTCTTCAGACAGCAGTTACTAGCTTTCTAAATATTGAATATGAACTTGAGGTCTTTGGATGATTTAATCCTCCTTTACCTGTTAGACATGAACATAAGCTTTCCACCATTTTTTAATCAGACCATGGGGAACATATTTCATGAAAGTCCTGTTTATCTATCAACTATATTTTTATTACCTTATGATGGTATGGTGTTTTGTTATGCCAATTTCTTCATACAGGGTTTTATAACCGATAATGAGAGGGCCTTAGAGGAACTTTTTGCTGATGACGAGGAATGTCGAAATGGTGATGCTTGCTTGAATGTGATAGCCAGTCGTCTTGCTACAGTTTTTGCATCATTAAGGGTAATGATCTTTAATAGTGGTTTGCATTATTGTGATATTATTTAAGAGAGATTTATATTTCAAACATCGTTTTTCTTCTAACAATTCCAGGAATTTCCTTATGTCCGCTATCGTGCTGCCAAGTCTCTTGATGTAACCACCATGACAACTGTCCGTGATCTAATACCCACAAAACTTGCTGCTAGAGTTTGGGACCGTCTAATGCAGTACAAACAGAAGATTGAACAGTTTCCTCAAACAGAAACATGTGATTTGCTTATTCTTGACAGATCTGTTGATCAGGTATCTTCATTTTTAGAAACTATGTGATGATTGAATAGCATTTATCTTCATTATTGACATATTGTTGCATTCAATTTTTCATAATTAGATTGCTCCTATCATACATGAGTGGACGTATGATGCAATTTGTCATGATTTGCTAAATATGGAGGGGAATAAGTATGTTCATGAGGTGAGTAGGCAATTTGTATATCTGTTTCTGCTACTGAATTTGGTGATTTTTGTTGCTATATCTCTTCTGTGAATTGTATATAAAGGACTCGCATTATTTAGGTTCCAAGCAAAGCTGGCGGTCCGCCTGAAAAGAAGGAGGTTCTTTTGGAGGAACATGATCCTATCTGGCTTGAGCTTCGTCATGCGCATATAGCAGATGTAAGGATGGGTCCTTGTGCCTTTTTATGGCTTGAAACATACTCCAGATGCTTATTGGTCATTGTTTGGTTTGTCAGGCTAGTGAGCGGTTGCACGAAAAGATGACAAACTTTGTATCAAAAAATAAAGCTGCGCAAATCCAACAGGGCTCAAGGTTGGTGTAAATTCTTTTACCTTGTGAATGCCACTTTCTGTGTAGCTAATCATTTTTTTATTTTGTTTTCTGTTTCCCCAAACTTTGAACTAAGTAGGAAAAGGTCTGTTAGGATTGGATGCATTTATTTTTACTGTTCCATATCTCAAGTCTCTGATAATTACGTCTATTAAAGGCAATTAATAATTTGCCATTTTTTCTTCTTTGTGCTTATGTCTACTCAATCATGATAGCTGATGTTTTATGTGGGATCTGTTTGTTGTAATGTCATATTGTGCATTGGTCCTATGTTTAGATGAAGATTTTTTCTTGACCCAGCTGATGCAGTTACTTGGTAGTATAATAGATGATTGATATATAGACTAGGACTACTATTTTGAGTGTCTTTGAATGGAATATCACCTTTTAAGTTGTCTGCATACTGGATCATACCTCTTATCTATTTTAGTAGTTCGGGATGCTCGCTGGAAGTTTACATCTTGTCACTTCCACATTTTTTAGTGGCGGTGATATATTTGTCGTAGAACAGTTAGAAGACAAGTGGAGGCATAGGTGAAATTTCAAGATTAGGAATGTTGACATTCAGGACGAATTTGATTAATGCGACTTGTTTGGGATCTACAATACGTTTACAGCTGGCTAGGATTCTTTTATGGATCCAGAACTAAGGGTTGTATATGAGGAAAGGAATAAAAGGATGAGAGCTTCTTGTTACAATGAAGAAGAATGTCAAGCAAGCAAAATTTCATGGTTGCATAAATTCCAAGCTTAAGGCAATTGTTTTCTAAAATCTAGCACTGGTGGAACTTGTTTTGTATGTCTTTGTTTGTTTTTGTGCCGAGAGTCTGTTTCTCTACATCTAATCATTATTTTTGTTAAGGTGGTAAAGAATAGATGTTGTCAAATGCAATGTTCTCTATTGTTTTCCTTTTCTGGTTGGTGTTTGGGATGGAAAAATTTGAAACTAGACATGTTTTATTAGTTGCTGTCTTGATATATTTCTCACCCTTTAGTACACAATTTGTGTAGAGAGGGTGAACTTTCTACAAGGGACTTGCAAAAGATGGTTCAAGCATTGCCGCAATACAGTGAACAAATTGAAAAGCTCTCCCTTCATGTAGAGGTTGGTGTTTTACTTCTTAGCAAAAGTATCGTTTGTTCATGATAATTAAATGTGAAAAAGGTGCTCATTTGTCAATCTGGAGAAAAAGCAAAATGTGAACAACTATTGTTCTACATTGTACAAATTTCAATCTTTTCTCTATTTTCCAACAGTTTAAGAAGAAGGATGGCATGGTTTCTTCTACATTTTTCTTTCCATAAATCTTTTTATGCCGTTGTAGACTTAGAGTTTGTTCAAAGCTGATCCTTAATTGGTGTAGCATTTCAGTTTTCCATAGAAGATCAAACTTTAACAGTATATTAAATGACGTTTTGTTTATATTAGTATATCAATTAAAATTACTCTATTTAGGGTTTCTTCAAGGCAGTGACATTTTAGGTGCAGATTGCAGGAAAAATTAACAGACTTATCCGGGAATTGGGGCTTAAAGATATTGGGCAACTGGAGCAGGATCTGGTTTTTGGAGATGCAGGAACAAAGGATGTAATTAAATTTTTAACTACAAAAGAGGTGAGTATTTGTGTTGAATTTTAAAGGACTAATACAAATTGGTAAGTGAACTGATCGAGAGGTAAGCTTCTTTGCAGGATGCATCGCGTGAAAATAAGTTGCGATTGTTAATGATTCTTGCATCCATTTATCCAGAGAAGTTTGAAGGCGAAAAGGGTCTTAATCTAATGAAGGTTGGCCTCCTAATGTTCTTTAACTGATTGTGTAGTTTGTTGTACTTTTGGTGTCAGTTACTAGATATTATATTTGTCTTAGCTAAGCTGATGCTTTTCACAGTAATATGTTGTATAAATTACTGATCGAGTACTTTGCGTTATTCTTTCAGTTAGCCAAATTACCAGATGACGATATGAATGCTGTGAATAATATGAGATTGCTTGGGGGAGCCTCAGATACGAAAAAAGGTTCTGGTGGAACTTTCTCTCTGAAGTTTGACATTCATAAGGTGAACAAATCAGCTCATGAAATGCTTACTTCTCTTTGATGACTTTTCATATATATTAATTTATATTCTTCACAATTTTCAGAAGAAACGAGCAGCTAGAAAAGACCGCAGCGGTGAGGGAGAAACAACATGGCAGTTATCACGCTTT
This sequence comes from Erythroxylum ulei, assembly GCA_027564395.1. Classification (NCBI taxonomy): domain Eukaryota; kingdom Viridiplantae; phylum Streptophyta; class Magnoliopsida; order Malpighiales; family Erythroxylaceae; genus Erythroxylum; species Erythroxylum ulei. The sequence goes on along the minus strand of JANITX010000211.1, from coordinate 60,700,675 downwards.
TATCCCATGGTAGAGGTATGCTTAACTTGCTTTGTTTGGGATACTTTTGGACATGTGTACCATAATTTATATACGATAACTATTGAACTAATATTTATCTGGTCCGCCAGCTCCAGCATAATGGATCAGTTTTTAGTCATAATTTAGTTTGACAAATCAGTTGTCAGCATACAAATAGGCTGTATCTCTTTGGGGAAGGATATGTCATAAATTTTGGCATATATGTTTGTCATTTCCTTTTTCATGTAGGAGAGGAAATGCTGTTTTTCTTAAGTCTTGGTTAATGAGTTCCAAATTTTGATAGTTAATGGAATGTGTTCTTTTTTAAGGTTAACATTGTAAATCTCAAGTTTTTTTTTTCCCTACCACTTGGGTTATTTCTAAACCTAGGAAATAAGGACCTTGCAATATATTCTTTTTCTGGCCTTCTGCAAGATTAAAAGCACCTTGAAATTTCACAACATTTTAGGAACTTGTTGAGAAACTCAATAAAGGGGAACTTTCCAAGGATGAATATCCATGTATGAATGACCCAAGTGCCACTTTCCATGGGACTTCGATTGCTGCATCCAATCAATCTCAAACTCCTCATTCAATGAGATCAAGACGGACACCGACATGGGCAAGACCTCGAAGCTCTGATGACGGGTATTCTAGGTGATGTTCTTGGCCTATATAGTGTTGGCAATTTTTGCTCAGCCCGTCCTGAAGTCAACGGACTTGGCTCGATTTAACGGGGTTTCAGGCTGGGCTTGGAATTTTATAGTTGAGCCTGCCCAAAGCCCGAATACATTAAGTGAAACAATATTATTTTGGGTAAAACGATGTTTCTAATCACATTCAGTTTGCTATTTTATTTTGTGGATACCAACCACAGCATTGGAAATTTGATTTCTTCCCTTAATCTTTAGATAAGAACCTATTTATTCTTAAATATCGCTCTTATGTGGTTCTCAACATTATATTCTGCACGATTGTTATTCCCTGATTAATCAAGTTGATTTTGTTTTTATGCAAGTTAATGCTACAAAAGGGTGCTTATGCAATTTGCACATCGTCGTACTCCTAGGAAATTCAAGATCCCATAGAGTACATTTATCCTTGTGCCATCAGTTCTAATTCTACTTATTTTCTTGTCCGGTACAGTGATTCAGTGCTTAGACATGCATCTAGCGATTTCAAGAAGATGGGCCGACGTGTTTTTGTGTTCATTGTTGGTGGCGCAACAAGATCCGAGGTATGAAAAATTTGATACTTTTGGAAGTTCTTACAATGGCTTTCTTAATATTGCTTATGTCATCTTATACCCTTTTTGTGCCTGATTTGATGTTAGTTGAGGGTTTGCCACATGCTTTCAAGTAAGCTGCAGAGGGAAATAGTTCTAGGTTCTACAAGCATTGATGATCCTCCCCAGTTCATTACAGTAAGTAGTTCTGAGTTTCCTCACTATATCTTTTTTCAACAATCGGATGTATCCCTCCCCTTTCCAAGGTCTCATCCCACATGATTTAGGATTTGAACAAAATACTTTGGTATGGGGGATGGAGTGGCCATCACGGGATCACTTTCACAAAACCTCGATGTTCTTTACTCGTTAACTAAATGCACTGACAATAATCTATTTATTCTGAATTACAGAAGCTAAAGTTGTTGACAGCGCAGGAGATTTCATTGGATGATCTGCAAATATGAAAATTGTTGTACTGGATTTTGGATCCCATTTGTATTCATAGATTCTCGATTTGGTTGTCTCCATTTTTTAAAATCTCAATGTAAAATGTCCATCTGTAGTTTGCCTGGTCTTGTGTCATGTTATGTGTAAGCATGCTGCCATATGCCGGGCTGTGTGTCTTGTAGTAGTGGCAGGATAAATTGGAGGTGCCAACGAGTTCACTCTGTATATTCTAAATTACTGGTAATCGATAGTGAAGGGTCGAAGGTGAGTTTTGAATAAACATGTATTTGAGAAATATTTTTTGATTGATTGAACGAGTAATGACACAATCAGTGTTTAGCAAAGAAAGAAGAAGAAACGGTTGAGAGAGAGTCAGAAGAAAGAAGAATTTGGCATGACACCCCCCAAAAGGAAAAAACGGCAACAGATGAAGTTATTTGGTCCTCTAGCAGGCTAGCAAAACTCATCGCAGCTTTATTCATTCTGCTTACAAAATTTTCAAAAGCTACTAATTACGTATCGTAAGTACAGCGGAATGCTTTCTGAACTTGGATCGTGTTTAATGAGGAACCGCTAAGAGAAACAGGGGTCATCGATTCTTGTTCTTCGGCCAATTGCAGTACGTTATTTCCTGTATTTTTGGGATGATAGAGACGTAAAGGCCGAGTAAATTAATTTTTTAACGTAGAGGTTGATAATCATATACGGTGTTCGTAGTTTATGTCACTAGGAAGGTGGAAAAATAGGCTTGAGTAAAAATTATTTGAGAAGTTCCTTACAATGATTTAGAAGAAGCACTGAAAAAGTAAACAAAACAAAGAAATACAGATTATTAGACAAGAAGAGAATCAAATCTCTAAAGCCCAAGCGTTCTCCATGTAAATCCGGCGTTCTTCCTCTGGAGTAAAATCGTTTGGGATACCAAAGAGAATACGAATATCCTCAGGACTCTTGCCTATTAAGAGCTGTGCGGCCTTTTGGCAAGCCCTCTCAAACAAGTCGTGAATGTTTAGGTAATCCGTTGCCATTATGAGATCGAATAGGCTATGTGTATCAACATCCAGAAAACAAGCCTCCCAAGCCTTCAACTCTTCTCTGTTGGTATCTGCATCAACGTTCAGATTGATGCCATAGACCGTATGCATTTTCCACCACTCTATGATTTTGGCCATCGTGGGACCGTCCACATTAGGTAACGGAATCTCACCGCCGGCCACACCATTTTCCACCATCAACTTGATTGTTTCAGACATGACGGCCATGTTCTCTTTCACGTTAAACACCTGATTGTCAGACGTCGTCAGCTTCCACACCCTCTCGTTGTAACTTGACGACATGATGAATGCTATGCTGTTTTATTTTTGAGCTCGCAACGCTAACACCCCAAGGCTTGGCACTTGGTCGTTGTTGCGGATGGAATATGATGACTTATTAGGGTGGAACTATGGAAAAGATAGATTTCCAAATTATACAAGACAATGGTCTTGTTTTCCGACTAGGATAAGGAAGCCTATTATTTTTTGTAGTATGGTCTTAAATAAATAAACCACGCGGCAAAATTCAATCCAGCATGCATTGCGGTTTGCGCAGGAGCAACAGTTTTGAGTTATGGTAATGACACATCACCAGGGAAAAATTATAATTTGAAATCAGAAGGAGAGGCTAGCCCAGATCAAGTTTACATCATAATATATATTTTAAGGCCTTCATTTCTTCTACAAGAACTTCACCAAAACAATCCAATCCTCTACTCCTCTTCCCAGGATTTAAGTATGGGCTTCCAACAAATACACCCAAGGTTCAACCCAAGCACAAGGAAACCAAAAGGCGGGCTTAACTCTGCTTTTGTATTTGGTCCATCAATAGTTTGGTGACCCTAATTGATTAAAGAGCTATGGGATTGGGGAAACAAATCTGTTAATTTTAATTTATGTCAAACTCAAACATCAAGGATTTGACCCAATGATGAAGAATATTTTGTCCTTGAATTTCAAGTCACGGAACTTGTTTGAAAATTGAAACTATAATAATCAGATTCTTTCTTATTATGATGGGAACCTAAAAAGTGATGACCTTTTTCTTCGACGAACTAACCACCATCATAATTTTATTTCTTGTTCTATTCTCCCTTTTGAGCGTTAGTTTAGGCTTCTTTTCAATGTAACCCATAAAGAGAGAAGGCGACTTATGCTACCTATTGTATAATTGGCTTAGGTCCTTACATTGGTCCAAAAGCTTGTGTTATCCTGTCACGTTGTGGTCTACACGAGAAATTTTCCAAAGGAGTAGTAATATTTAAGGTTTATGTATTGCTTGTTGGCTAATCTTCTTTTTTTTTTTTTAATTGCCATGTACAAGAGAGTTGGTACAAATACACCTATACCAAAGCATTGGCGGATATTTAAGATAATGAATAAACAAATGCTCTCCCCAATAGACTAATGGAACTTTTAACAAATAAAGCAAAACAGCAATAATGTTTTCAGATTATTCACACTACCGTATGTACAATGGAGACGTGATGGAGCCAATCAAAGAATCTGTCTTGTGTTTTAAGCATCCAACACCAACAAAATTGGATCCAAAAGGGCTTCTTTAGGATAATATTTCACAGTTGTTATCTGCATAACATTTTTAAGTTGAAGCGTTTCTTAAAATTTTTTTGGGGACATAATCGCATTGTTAATGTGTTTGATGGCCGCAATAATAGAAGATAATGATCCCGAGTCAATCTTCACATAATTTAATCAAGGGTATGCGACTTATATGCCAATATTTTGGGTGCTCGAGTCAAGCCAGTAAAGATTTCACAAAGATTTAAGTTTGGAAAGATTGTGTTTTTACTTTTCTGTATCAATAAATTATAGGCTGATGAAATTCAAGTGACGAGTTGAGTTGGAAACGCATAATTGGCTGCTAAAATGTGATTAAGAGAAAAGCCGTCAATGAAGTTATGCTGATTGCATATTTGGCCCGCAAAGATCAACCAAAGGAAGCCCTTTAACTCATTTTCCAACATACCTCGTTCAAAATTAATTATAGACCCTGATTTTCCCGGGCCAAATTATTTAATTGCCACCATTTTAGTTTAATGTTTTATGCTTGATTAGATACCACTGAAACTTGGGGCTGGTCAGCTGATAAGGATAAAATATCGTGGTAGTCTTTTTATCAATTGAGAGAATCAACTAATTGTGGACCACAAGAAGAAGATTGCGAGATTAAATATGATAACTAAGGTGGAGAAGATGGTAACAATGATTCCGTTTGGTGTATTTGAAAGCTAAGTCCCAACCGAAACTGATATTTTATACCTTTATTTGTAAAAAAAGAAGAATAAGTTACACATAAATGTGATAATCAACACTTGCATGGCACATGGAATTCGCATGATTTCGTCACCATCTGTCAAAAATGACTAATTACTTTCATAAGTTCAAGTGGAATCGAGGGAACTTAAGATTGAAGCTTTTGTTCTGTTTTAGAGGATGATCATTATGATTGTCTTTAATATAGCATAGATCGTTTGGGTTCAAAAGACATCTTAGTAAAAGGAAAGCCTGTTATTTAGTGGGGACCTAGCTAGTTATTATCTTTCAACACACGAATGATTTTTGAAATCCTGCCAATTTCTTCTTTTCTTCATGGACATACTTTATAATATAGGCTTCCGTATGTCAAAATTCCATAACTCCACAGGCTTGTTTTAAGTTTGATTGACGAGTAAAAAGAATAGAACAAGAAAATTAAGTATACATGCATATTTGCTACAAACACTAGCTTTGAATCGTAATGTCTTTTCTCCCCTTATATTCCCAACATCAATCAAGGTTACAATCCACTTTTAATGATAATAATAATAATAATAATAAAAGAAGCATGTGGCTTGCACTCACTTGGTGTTGTCAATTGAGAATATTATAATTTCAATTACAAAATAGTAGCAGGACTCTGTCCTTCCTCTCTTATAATAAGCCCTATAGTGTTATAAAGGTTTCCTATATAATTTAAACATTTAATTTGACGTATTTTGAAGAGCTACCGATTGGAAACTTGGTAAAGAAATTTGAAATATGAATATTGCTGGATTCAATTATAAATATTAACATAATTCCTTATGTTAGATGAAAGAGATATCGTCAATCATAGAAATATAATGAGAAGAAAAAGTTATGCAACCATTCTATTTTGATTTTTAAAGGATTAATTGTTTCAACCCTCTTTTTGATATTTTAATTTATGCTTGTATTTGATTGTTTGTTACTTATCACTTTGATTGATATTCATTCAATTGTCCTTGTTAAGTTTAGCATGCAACTTCTTAATTATATGTTAACATTCTCATTCAACCCCAGAGTAATAACGATAAGCATAACCAACTAATTTTTAATTGGCGGAAGAAAAAATGCCATGGTTGGTGATTTTAGAATTATATTTTGAACAACAAAGTCGATAGTTGTAGAAGGTGATTTTAGAATTAGATTTGATTACTTCTACAATAATTGTTTTAGGTTTAAATTAAACATGATTTAACAGGGTGGTAAACATGATGCTTTTGAGTAATAGTGTTGTAAACTTTATATTGAATGCAAAGAAATTATGCTATAATATGGCTTCGGAGTTCATGTACGGTATTCCTTAAGAATCCTTTGAATATGGTTTTAGCATATTGGAATTGATAATGATGATCAAAAGATTATTAATCTTATTAAAAAAGGAATAGATAGTATAATGAAAGTTTATTTAAAATTAAAGTGAAAATTACCTTAAAATAGTTCTTAGAGGGGAAAAAAAGAGTTGGAGATGACTTCTACAATGCCTTTTAGATGAAATTGGTGCAAATGACAGTTAGATTTTTGTCTAATAGGGAAAGATATTTTATCTATTTAATATGCCAATTTATTAAATAGATAGTTGCTTAATATGAGTTACTATTATGGATATATTTTACATGTTATTAGGGATTAAATTAGTTATAATTTATCATTTTTGAAACATGTTTAATATGAATTATATGATATTTTCCTATGTTTAGTTCATTGTTTTGTAAGTAATCAATTGAAGGAAAATTTCTAAATTTGAGTGTAACTTTCTCCATGGTTGTTTATCAAGGAGATATTAGAGAAAATTTCAAGTTATCATGATGAGAAACAATTTGATAGAGGCATCATAGATCAATTCATTCTCAAAGATGTTGAAAACTTAGGGAAAAGTGGAGAATTGAACAATATAGTTCCAAAAATTGGGTCTTTGTTAGACCTATGTTGGTCATATTATTTGTCTCAAAGCAAACCGACACTTGACATAAAATGAAATCAATGTTGAACTCATCATATTTATACCCATAAAGTTATAGAAGCTAATCGACACCTAATAGATAGTGTAACAAGTTTTGGACTTATTATTTACAATTTGGAAATGCATAGAATTACAAATTTAATCAATTTAGAACTGTTTCATGCAACCTTAGCTTATAAATACTTTTATTAGAGGACTTTGTATGGGACGTAGGAGGATGGGGAAAATCCCTTTTGTCATTGAGTTCTTAGGTTTAGGGTTTCTTCACATAAAAGAAGGAAGTTTAGAGGATAAATCATTACAACTTTACTAAAGACCTTTTGATTTTTGATTGTATATATTTATTTTAGTGGTATAGATTAGATGATTTTCAAGTTTATGTAAAGTTCAATTTTATAAGAAGATGATACGTGTACCTCACCCAAAATTTTAAACACTTGTATGAATGAATCATAACTTGTGAGAAAATTATCAAATGGAGGTATTCGATCTTAATGAAGGAGGTAGAATAGTATTTGCGTTGTTTTTACTTGTATAATGATTCATTTAAGAAATATTAAATGTTTAATTTTTACAATTTAATTGAAGGCTTAAATATGTTTATGCTGTGTTATTAACTACTAAGCTAACTAATGTGTGTAGGTTAATGTTAGTGGGTATCATTATAGTAAATCTTTTGGAGACTATAACTCCTCTACTAGGAACATTAAGGAGTTTAAAGACGTATGATATATATTAAATTGCCACCGTACACTTAAGAGAGTGAAGTTAATTCTTATTTTAGTTAGTAGTGTTTAATTAATTAGGGTTACTTATTGTTAATTGCTTAAGGACAAGTAGTGAGTTAAGTGTCGGATAATTTGATATGGATACATTTAATATGTTAATGGTTAAATTAGTTATAGTTAGCATCTTTACTGTAGCACCTCACTCCCGCAGGACCCGAACCCGACATCGTAGGTGATATCCGAGTCCGTGACCCGCAAGGGTGGCATGCTAGAGTACTCGAACACAGTCAAAAACTCAGTATAAATTTTTTTTTGAATACAATCATATGCGCGAAAATCAGTAGACAATCTGGGCCCGCTTTAATGTGTAAACATTTACAGTGATAACCATACACTCGATAGTATTTAGAATAGCCAATTAATGTACACAAATCCATAGTCAAATTGGGTCCAGTTTTATGCATAAACAATTCAGTAAACACATTACAATCGGTAGAATTTCAATAGCCCA
>JANITX010000211.1:60664267-60683849 GCA_027564395.1 Erythroxylum ulei | reverse complement strand
CGTGATCATCAATCAGAACACATACTAGCCTTAATTCATTATTGTTCCACCAATAATGATCGACCAGGGACAGTCTAAAATAGTGTTATAACACTTATGGTTTTACTATCAAGTCACATACTTGATGACATAAGTATAATACCATTCATGGAATGTAAATCATATTACACAAATGAAATACATGAATATATGAAAGGAATATCTCATAATATATTATTAACAAATCATAATGTTAATTCATGAATCACATATGTCCATTGGCCTAGGGCACACTACTAACATATTTCTCTTTAGTCACTCAAGTATTTCATTGGTCAAAGGTTTCACTGACGTTCTTTTTATGAAAAATGTAATATCATAACTTGATAATACATCAAATCTCCACTACTTAAATTATATGCACATATTAATGTAAGATTGACTAGCCCAAAATTGGAGATTTGTTACATGCATGCTGCGGTAATAATAAAAGTTAAAGTTAGAGAATTTTAGAGGTAAAACACTTATCTTTGATTGAACATAGTTTCCAAAATAAGCATGGCCTAGGTTGTGTCTATCTTCAAAATTTATAGACCAACCTACAATTGACATCCATGAACATCTCCTAAGTCATTCTTGATTCCTCGAAGATATAGCAAGATCTATAATCACTACACATCGGCTTGGATATCATTCACGTGCCATTAAAATTTCTATAATTAGTAGACCTAGCCCACGAATATGGGCTAACTACGCTCACCAAAAAAGCTTAGTTTTCATTTAAGTTAGTAAATCCTAGTTTTTTGTTGTCTAGTATTTAAGGAATGTTTCTTATTAGTTAGAACAAAATTAATATATTTGTTATTTAAAAACCTTAGTTTTTATTTAAGTTAGGAAACCTTAGGCTATGTTTGGCTGGGGGTTTAGTATTGGAATGAAATGGAATGTAATATTATTCCATCGTTTGAGAGGAGGGTTTATAATGGAATGGAATGAAATAGAATGGAAGGGGAGGGTTTCACATTACATCCCATTCTATCCTAAAAAGTAAAAATGAGTTACCTCTGATTTGGGGTGTTTAGGATGGAATGTAAAATGATAAATATGTACTACCTAATATACCCTCAATAATTTTTTTATAATACTAATTATTCACTTAACCCTATTAACATATGTTTTGTTCTTTCAAGGGTAGAATAGTCATTTATTGTTATTATATATACATTACATTACATTCCATCCATCTTCCAAACATCATTTCACTATATTACATTATGAACCCTTTCATCTCTGCTAAACAAAAATTTTATAATTTGACATCCATTTACGTTCCATTCCATTAAAAATCTTACGTCCAACCAAATATAGCCTTAGTTTTTTGTTGTTGAGTATTTAACACATTTTTTTTAGTTAGAACAACTTTGAGATATTTGTTATTTGAAAACCTTAGCTTTTATTTAAGTTAGGAAACCTTGATTTTAGTTGTTCAGTATTTCAGGAATGTTCCTTTTCAATTAAAATAACTTTGAGATATTTTTTATTTTAGAGTTGTTAGAGATTTTATTTATTCTTCATTGAACTTATAATTAATCAAATAATTATTTCTTTTTAGAGTTTAAATAACTTTTGAATTTAGTTCCTAATTCTCTGTAATTAACAAGTTAGTTCTTTCATACATCTCTTATGGTTTTCTTAGATTTGATTCAAACCTATTTATAGGTTCTCTAGGTTGTAATCCTAAATGAGTTTCCATTAGTTGGTATAATAACTAGACTCTAAATCACAAGTGGTTATCCTTTTAATTTTCATATCACTCTGATCTTTATTATATATATTTATTAATAAAAAGTCATGTTTTTATGATTTTTTATATTATATCATATTCTTGTTTTAGAAGTTCCTATAACATATCAAATTTCATCATTTTCTTGATTTTATGGTTTATCTATATCTCTTGTTATGTTAAGATCTCTTATTTATTCAATTCCTTTATTTTGTGTTATTTATGCAAATTATTTTTGTGGTTATGAAAAGAAAAGAAAAAACAAGTTGTGGAGGAATGATTACCTCAAGAAATGATTCCTAGATGCAATTTAAAATTCTTATTGATTGTTCTTCGTTTTATTCTATTTATGTATTCTTTAATTCATAATTTATTTTCTCTTTTTGAGTATGAGTTTTTGGGTTTTCTTTGAAATTTACAAGTTTGAATTCGTGTTTGAGTTTTGTAAGTTGTGAAAGAGTGAAACACAAACGACTTGTCATCTTTGGATGTAAACATGTAAGGGACTATGTAAGAAATTTTTATTCACTTTTCTTAAAACTTCCAAATATATTTACTAAAGGTGTTTCATCACCAAAGAGGAGAAAATAACTCATATTTTAAGGAGGCTCAACACATCAGGTTGGCATAAGTTGATGTTTGCTTATGAGGGTTGGGTCCTATTGTCACTATATAATGGATGAGCCAATAGCTAAACATGATAATCATTATAGTCTAAATACATTGCTAATTTGAATACTACTTGAAAATTTTCCATACTTATTTTCACCAAAATTTCCTAGATTTATTGTTCTTTCCTGTATGGGCTAATAATCTTTAGCTTCTTTTCCTTTTATTACTATTAATGTTAATTTTATGGTGTAAATGAAATAACTAAAAACCAATTACAAATAAGAAAAAAATAAAAAGAACACATTAGCCTTTACATTTATAATAAACCAAAGTCCCAAAATTCATAATTAAAAAATTAGGTAACTTAACTACATTGACAATATAAGTTTCATAGAGAATTAGTATAACCTGGAATATTACAGGGAAAGACAGTAGGACTTATACATAGTTTTCATTGACTCAGAGAAGGCTTATGATAAAGTACCTAGAAGAGTCATGTGGAGATGTTTAAGTTAAGGCCGCTCTTATAACATATATATCGGTTATTCGGGATATGTATGAAGGTGTTAAGACTATAGCAAGGATGATAGGAGGAGTACAGAGCATTTCTCTATCAATATCGGGCTACATCAAGGATCTTTACTGAATCAATTCTTATTTGTAGTAGTGATGGATGAGCTCACCAAGAATATCCAAAGGGATGTGCGTTGGTTTATATTCTTTGCTGGTCACATTGTTACTTAGAGCATTACTTTTTGGGCCATATGATGGTATACGATAAGGAAATAAAGATTGGTTTAGAAGTTATGCCACAAAAAGATTAGTTTAAGTACCTTGGATCCATCATCTAAAGTAATGGCGAGATAGATGAGACATAGTTCACCATATCAAATTAGGATGGCTTAAATGAAAAGGAACATCAGGAGTTTTATATTATAAGAGGATACCACTCAAGCTAAAATGTAAATTATACCATTTAGCAATTAGGTGGCTACTAGAAGAAACAAAGTTATGTTAAATAAACAGTGGCGGAAATGAGGAATGGCTTTAAGGAAACAGACATCTTTAGGTTTTTTGATGGCTTTTAAACTAACACCTAACTCCAAGATGATTTTGACTCTATTACACACAAAGTAACATTGAAGTTGATTCTTGGTATGAAATCTGTAATAAACAAGATTTTCAGGTAAAGGATGCCTATGATTTCATTAATAAGGTCACTAGTGAGATGGATCTTTATATCATAAACTTTGGAAAAGAGATGGATGTCATCACAAATGCTATAAACTTGAAGATTATAATAAAAAATGAATGTTTATTGGGCTTATGCGATACGTCTTGGTAAGTAAGGATTTCCACCCTTGATTAATGAAAAATTGTATGAGGTCATATACTTAAATTGTTCTAAATAGGATGGGGAAATAACACAATTTTTCATGTAATTCACGTGAAGCATAATTGATAATTTAAGGAGAGTGAATTTAAAGTGCTCATTTTCATAAGTGGGACTAGGCATAAGCGGGGGATAAACTAGGGAGCTCTCTCTAAGTCTTTTGAGTCCCAGTTAAGGTGAGGTTAGTCATACCTCAAGTAAATGTCCTAGAAACAGGAGAAGGAACTAAAAAACTAAAAAGTAATGGATACTAAGGATTTAAAAGTCTAAGGCCACCTGCAAAAAAAAAAACTTCAATAAATTTTAAAATCTTAATCTCATCAAATTCAATTTCCCATTCGTCTAAATAAAGAATCTGCAGTTAGGTAGGAAAATGAAAAATAAATCACGAAGTATGCAAAGTTGACTAAAAAATCAAAATCAAGGTAACTTGAGAAAAAAATGGACAAATGAAAAAATTTGGTTAAAAATAGTACAATAAAACCTTGAATGGTCTTTAAAATAAATAAGAAATAGTTCAATTTTATGAAACTGACCTCTAATTATACCTAATTCAAAAAATTATTAATTTCTCCAAATGTCTTTAGGTTGAAATTATTCAATTGGGCCATTAATTAATATGTTTCAATTAAATTGAATGTGGGAATAGTTCAAATATATTCCTAATTGCAATAACTAACCATCAATTCCACAAAAAATCTAAATTTTTTTGAGTAATTTATAAAATTCCCAAATTAAAATAATAAAAATGCTAAAAAAGTCAAATATAATCAAAATCAAACATAATCAAATGCAATTGGAAGTTATAAAACGTTAGTTCAACCTTCAATTTCCTTATTAAAGCATCAATTTGAAAAGGTAGCAAAAAATGCAAATTGGAAAATCCTTAATTCTATAACCCTATTGTTTTCAAATTCATAAATTTATACAATCTAAATGCAATTCAATGCAATTTAATATATAATAAGGCTTAATAACAAGAAAGTAAGAGGAATTAAGCATTAATTTAAAGAGAAGTATCATTAATAGTGAAAATCCCAAAATTACAAAAGTTAAGTTTTAACTTAAAAGAAATTTGATGAGTTGATAGTCGCAAAGGTGTAGATATGTTCACTAGAGCTGAAATTATGGTCTAAATTTTACTAGAGAGATTTCAGAGAAGAGAGGAGTTGCCAAAGGTGGGGGAGCAATTTTGCCAATTTGAGATGCTTTAGTAAACTTCTATTAATGTGCAGTGAAAAGAACAGGAAATGAGTGAAGATAGAAGCGGGGGTGTGGAAAGAAAATGGAAACAGCGGGGAGGAAAATTAGAGAGAGATGAAAACAACTGTTTTTGTTCCAAAATAAAAATAGAGAGGCGGAAAATTTTTAAGATTTCGACTATATTGTTAGATCACTCATCAATATCGGTCAACCAATGTTATGAGTTAGATGACAACTATATGCAATCAATCTCTTAATAAAATCATTAGATAACTAAGTTTCTTACATATGAGGGGATATTGGTCAACCCTTACTAGATAGTGGTGGACCAATATGAGTAAGTGGTCGACTTGTGCAACAATCAAATTATGAATAAATTCACTAAATGTGTGAAATTATTGATTTTTTAGGGAACTTGTCAACCACATTATGATACAGGTTGACTAGTGTTATGTGAAAACTTAAAGATCAATTTTAAAACCCAAATTAAAATATTAACACACATAACAAATCATCTAAATAACAATTAAGATCAATTTAAGTCATCTAAGGGGATCCTTATCATATAGAATTCCTATCAATTATACTCCATTCTCTCCTAATTATGTAAAACATTTCCTCACTTATTGGTTTAGTGAAAATATCATATAATTGGTGTAATTTTTCGTTGAATTGTAGTTCAATATCCCTATTTTATACATGATCTCTAATGTGATTATATTTAATTTCTATATGCTTGGTTCCCAGATATTGAATGGGGTCCTTTGTAAGGCATGTGAAACTATTAATGTTACACCTAATAGGTATATTTGCAAGATCCATACCATAGTCCCTAATTTGTTAGCTAAGCTATAGAATTTTGTACCAAAACCTTTAGCCTCCATATATTCAACTTTTGTAGTTGATAGTGCAACTGAATTTTATTTCTTGCTAAATGATGATGCTAATGCATTTCTTTGAAATTGACAAGTGTCAAATGATCTTCCTATTTATGAGTTACCAGTATAATCCACATCCAAATAGCCAACTAAATCAAAAGTTGAGTATTTGGGATACTAAAGTCTTAATGACAAGGTACCATATAAGTATCTAAGTATATGCTTAATAGTTATAAGGTGGGAACCCCTAGAACTTGACTGAAATCTATAACATAAGCATACACTAAACATAGTATCATGCCTATTAGTGATAAGATAAAGCAAACTACTAGTCATACCTTAATAAAGCTTTAACTGAATTTCCATATCCATCCTTGTTCAACTTAGTTATATTGCTCATTGGTGTCCATAATGATTTAGCTTGATCTATTTTGAAGTATTTAAGTAATTCTTTGGAGTAATTTTCTTGATTAATGAAGATGCCTTACTTTATTTTCTTAATTTGGAGTCTAAAAAAGAATTTGATCTCTCCCCTCATGCTCATCTCCAATTCCTAACTCTTACATTTGGAAAATTTTTTGCACATACTTTCATTAGTGGTAGCAAAGATAATATCATCTATATAAATTTAAATAATTAAAATTTCATGATTATGCTTTTTGATAAAAAAAAGTGTTGTATTGTTCTTGCCTTTAGTAAACTCTTCTTGTAAAATAAATATAATTAACCTATCATATCAAGCTCTAAGAGCTTAATTCAATCCATATAAAACTTTAGAGAGTTTGTAAATATAGTTAGGTGCATTATGATTTTCAAAATTGGGAGGTTGATCAATATAATCTTCTTCTTGAATAAAACCATTTAATAGTGTACTTTTAAAGTTCTTGTAAGATGCAAATGCAAGTAATAGCCCAATAGCTTCTAACCTTACTATGGTGTAAAATTTTCCTTAAAATCCATGACTCCTCTTAATTCTACCCTATAGCCACCAATCTAGCTTTATTTGTCACAATGGTACTTAATTCATCTAATTCATTTTTAAACACCCACCTAGTACTTATGATTTACTAATATCTAGAGTCCAAACCTTACTTCTCTTAAATTGGTTTTATTCTTCATTTACAATAAGACCCAACTTTTGTAACTAATTGCTTCTTCTATGCCTTAGGCTCAATTTGAGAGATAAAAGTAAGATAAGTTTGTAAGATCCAATCTAGTAGCTGCTCCTTATTGACTATCACTTCTGAATTGATTCAAAGGATGTTTCTTCTCAAATTTCCAATCTTTTGGAAGTTCATCATCCTTCTTATCTCCCTTACTTGGTTCAAAAAAATTCTTATATAGCCTAATGTGAGGTGTCTTGATGATCCCTATTATTCTCTTTGAGGGATAATTTGATCAAATCTTTGATAAACTTGCATCTTCATCTTCAAGACTTAATACAAGAGGGTTAGATTTATCAGAAACAACATATATAAACTCTTCAATTATAAGGCTCTTCCTATTAAGCACTCTATATGCTCTGCTAGTGAAGCATAACCAATGAAAATTCCTTTATCTGCTTTGGAGTCAAAACTTTTCCATGTTATCCTTAGTGTTTAAAACATAACACGTATAACCAAAAACTTTAAAGTAGCTATTTTTGGGTTTTTTCATATGCCAAACCTAATAAGATGTTTTTTTCAAAGTCTCATTTAGACCCTGTTAGATATGGTACGTGTGGTTGATATAGTTTCCATGCAAAAGTATTTTTGGAGATCAAATTAATTTGTCATTGTTTTAGACATGTCTTGTAAAATCCTATTTTTCCTTTTAACATTTTCATTTTTAGGAGTTATAGGAGTAGAGAATTATGTAAGATGTCATTTTCTTTACAAAAATATCCAAACAAATCATTTTTAGGTTTCTTACTATGATCACTTTTAACTGATGCAGTGGAGAGCTAATTTTCATTTTAAACTCTTTTGACAAAATTAACAAATCTCTTAAAACATTATCTTTTCTAGCCAAGAATAGAACCCAGTAAATAGCTAAAGATATCTATTATAACAAAGAATCAAAATTTCCAATTAGATTAGCAATTCTAGTAGGACTAAACAAATCTATGTGAAGTAATTATAATGGTCTAGTAAAAGTTACTAATCTTTTACACTTGAATAAGCTCTTTTTTTTCCATTTGGCAAGCTCCATACACTTAGCATTTCTCAAATTTGACATTTAGAAGTACATTAAAAAGTTTCTTGGAGTTTAGATTCAAGAAGAGGTCCATACTAGCATGTCTAAGCCTCCTATACCAAATCTATGCATCTCCACTAATAGATATTAAGTAGTTCATCTTTTGGTTAGAGAAATCATAAATATAAATTGTACAGATATTCCCTTCTCTTTTACCTAAAAACGCAATGCTATTATTGATTGCTCAATTTTTTCCCTAAAATTATACTCTGTAATCTTTGTCACATTATTAGCTTATATTTTTCATCATTTTACTAAATGCACATTTTCAATTATAACATTATCTTCCTTATCAAAATTACAAATTCCAATTGTCTGACCCTTAGCATTGTCTCCAAATGTGACAAATTCACATATTTATCTCCAAATGCTAAAAATTAGAATTCATCATTGTTCATATGCCATCATCCACTATCTAGGTGCCATTTGTTTCTTATTCTATCAAAGACCCACAAAACGAAATTAATTATTGTGTCTTAGGAACTTAAATGAGATTAAATCCTTGATTGTTAGTCTCCTTTTTTTCAATCCTATTTTCAAGGGATTGCTTGTTATTCTTTTTTAAGGAATGAAAATCCATCAACATGTCCATATTTAACATAAAAATGATATATCATGTTATATGGGTGATGTGAGTTAATGTTGGAATGAAGTTGATGCATACGTGCATTGTTTGATCTCTTATGTCTTGATGTTGTAGTGATGTTAATGCATACATGCATTGTTTGATCTTTTATGGCTACATGTATTATGAGGATCCATCCTTTGGAGATTGATAATTCCTTTTAGGTAGTGTGATGAAATAGAAAAATTTATGTGTGGTACTTATTATGGAAACAAACTTGTTGACGGTTTCTAAGTTGGTGTGGTCTAAAGGTGTGTGAGTAAGATTAGATGCCATTATATGTCCTTTTATAAAAATAGTGCCTATTCTTTCTTGAAAATATTAAGCTCTATACCTGTGTTTAGATCCATACATGAAAGCATAGGGTTTACTTTTAGGATAAGGCTAAAAGTTTTTGTATATGCATATATATTGTATGTCTTAGCTTATAATTGGATGCATCATGCCCATTTGTCATCTTAGACAAAGATTCTTTACTATACAAATTTTTTTCCTTTAAAAAATAGTTTTACATTAAATTCACTTTATAGTTGTGTCCAATCCTATAAATATTATTTACATTCATTTGAACTCATAACATGCTTTCAAGTTTCTCACTTCCCATGGTAAATTTGGACAATAAATCCTTAAATGCATTGACATCATTTTTCAATGTCTCATTTTCAAGTTTTAATGCATCTAATGCATTAATGTCAAGGATCATATTGTGAGATCCCACATTGGTTGGAAAGGAGAACGAAGTATGCCTTCTAAGGGTATGGATACCTCTCCCCCACAAGACACGTTTTCCCTGGTGTGGGAAGAGCAAAACGCTGAGGGTCTTAGCCCAAGGGGCAACCCAAAGTGGACAAAATCTGTGGACGGGTGGATGATGAGTTCCCACATTGACTGGAGAGGGAAACGAAGTATGCCTTATAAGGGTATGGATACCTCTCCACTATAGACGCATTTTCCCAAGTGTGGAAAGAGCAAAATCATGAGGGGTTTGGCTTGAGCAGCAACTCACAGCGAACAATATCTGTACGCGGGTGGTCTAGGCTATTACACATATTATTAGATGCTTTGATGTTACTCAATTCACTCTTCATCTTTTTGGTTTCATCTATGCCTATTTCTAAATCTTTTCAAACCTCTTTGAGTTTAAAAGATAACATCTTCCTTCCATACTCATAATTTTTAGACTTTCTACTAGTTCATCATATGTTAAATCATTATCACTACCACAAAAGTTAGAATTAGAGAGTATCTCGTTGTCATCTTTAGCTATTAAGTACATATGAGCTACCTCTCTTTTAAAATGCTCACTTTCAAAATCACTTGTTTCATCCCAAGTTAAGGCTTTAAGAGATTTCTTCTTATTTTTCTCTCTCTTCTTCTTTTTGTTGTTTTTTCATATTTGTCATTATCTTTGAGTAGAGGACATTATGGCTTCATATGACCAAGTTTTCTATATTCAAAATATATAATGTTAGAAGATTTACATTTTGAATCAACTTTATCTTCCTTGAGGAACTTTCTTTTTGAAAATTTATCTCTTTAAGTACTTACTGAACTTTCTAGTGATAAGGATGATCTTCTTCATCACCTTCAATTTTTGACGTCTCCTCTTCTTCCCTTAATTATTCCTTTGAGGAGTTGAATCCTAGGTTCTTTTTATTTGGAACCATTGTCTATTCTTGTGTCTCTTAAAGACTCATTTTGTATGTGAGGAGAGATCGAATAAGCTTCTTTAATGGTAGTGTTACTAAATCCTTAGCTTCTTATATAGCTATCATTTCCTTAGCTTCTTATATAGCCATCACTTTAGCTTCCTAAGTCTTAAAAAGTGACCTAAGCAACTTTCTTATCATTTCAATAATAGTGTAGGTATTTTTAAGACCATTTAGATTATTAATAATAACTATGTATCTTGTATACAAGCTTTATATCATTTCATCATATTTCTTTTAAAATATTTCATATTAATGAGTCAACGTTCTTATTTTACTTTCTTTAACATAATTAGTACCTTCATATATGACCATGTGTGCACCAAATTTCACAAGCAGTTCCATATAGGGATACCTTATTGAATTCATTCTTACTAGTGCACAAAATAAAATATGAATGTTTTTTGCTATTTAAAGAGATAAGTCTCTTGTCTTGATGATCCCATTCTTCTGTTAGTTAAGGCACTTTTATCACTTAAAATTTTATTCGGAATGAAAGGTCCATTGAGACCATTTCTCATAAGTTAACATTTTCTGCCATCAAGAACTTCATCCTAATTTACAATATAAATAGCCATTACTATAAATAAAAGGGCTCTACAAATGTTTTATCCCTCTTTGTTGGATAAGGATGATGATTATACTCCTAAGTCTACCATTATGGTCTTTACTATAAGATTTTATTTGAAATGTTAGCCTAATAGACTTACTATGATATTACTTATTTGCCCTAATGGAACCCGAGAGAAGGAGGGTGAATTAGGTGTTTGTAAATTTTAAATTTTATTTTCTAACTAGTAGATGCAATTTGACAAGAGTCAATATATGATGAAAAATAGCTTAATGTAAATTAATAGCAAAATCAAAAAATAATTAAAAAAGTTTAGGGTAAAAGAGAGGCAAATCCATTTATAGTGGTTAGATAAATAACCGTGTCTACAACCAATCTCCATGACAATTATTAAAATTTCCACTAAGTCTCTTCTTTTAAAGTGGTGAAAAGGAACTTTCTTACAATAATCTTGTTTTTTTTAATAAGAGAGCAACTCTTCTTGTAGTCTTTCTCTAAAGTGACAAGTAAACTCCCTCACAATATAATTTAAAACTAAAAAAATATTACTTCACTCATTAAAAATGAGTCAAAGAATGCTCATATGCTTGAAAAATCTAAGAGATATGTGTATAAAAACACCCAAATGATGTAAAAACCAAATGAGCATATATACATTTATATGGTTTTGGTACTTAGCTAGTTGTTGGAGCTAAAAATTAGTAATTACAATGACTAGCTACATGATATTGGTTGACCAGTGTAGCATATTGGTTGACCAATATGCATTGAATGTATATGATTCACAATCTGTTAAGTATTGATCGACCAATATGTCAACTAATATTACTTAAAACTCTTAGTACATATGTGCACTGGTTAACCACTACCATATATAATTCCACAAATCCCCTCAAAATTATAATTCTAACAATTTCAAACTCTAAAATTTTATTTTCTTAATGCAAATTAAGTTTGAAATACTTTTCAAAATGTTCCCCTAAAATTGTTTTAAAGTTCAAAAAGATTTTCCTTAAAATGAAAATTTTATTCCCTCTTGATGAACGAAAATACTTATGTAATTAATCAAACAATGATGTCTTTATGCATGGTGAACCTTTAAGTTCGTCCAAATGATTACGTGAAAATATAACAAATATGAAAAAAATTTTATAACCTTGATATGTTTTGATCTTCTTTGGCCTTCACATGAATCTTCACTTTAAATGACAAAACTTTCCTTGGCATCTCCATGAAATGTCTCTTGATTTATGCATGCTTAAAATTTGCTCTCATATTGCTTTCATTAAAAAATCATTATTATTATTGATTAAAAACTCCTATGGGAAGATTATAAAGAACTAAGATCACCTAAGGAGGTGAAAATGGCAAAAAATTGTGATGGGAACCTTGAGCTAAGTAGATATGAGGAAAAAAATGGTCTCTAAGATCACCTTATAAGAAATTGATAATGGATCCTTAATTCACCTTTATGAAGATTTTATAATAATAATTCTTTCAGTAACCAACTCTTTGGTAAAAAAGAATATTGGTAGATACAGGTAGTATATGGATATTTTATTTTGTAATGCATCTAGAAAGATCTATTCATCCATTAATAGACTAAAATATATGATAGCACTCCTACTTTATCTTAGGGAATATTATATCTATACCAAAGGAAAGATATCTATAGAAAATTAAGGCTAGCTTGCATATAAAACTCTAAAAAGGTGAGGGTTGCAAAAGCTAATAGTTAGGGTAGCGACGCTATAAGGTATATGTTAAGATTAGCTAATTAATACTTGCAATTTTCAAGATAATATAAAATTCAAAAGGATTCAAGTAGACTTAAGAGTGTTAGTAAGCCTTTGAATAATAAAAGCATTATCTAAAAATATCATCATTTTTATCAACCTTGGGATCAATGGAATAATTAATCATTTTGGTAAATCTGTTTTGATTAGGGAGGAAAAGAGTAATCAAAAGATGATACCTTATGTAATTCATTATAAGGTCCAAAGTTGAAATAGCTAAAAGTAGAGAAGGAAAATTATGCATTTCTCATTAGCACAAGAAAAATTCGGCCTTCTTTTCAAGCATATACTGTTAATGTATGTACAAATCTCCTATTAAGCTAAGTACTTCATAAACCAAAAGTTTCAAGAATACTTATAAATTGTTCAACTGATCTTGAAGTGATTGACATTAGGTACATCCTAATAAACTCCTCAAAATTCCTATTTATAGAAATTTCATACTTTAAATGTTGATGCACCTTGAAAAAAAAGAGAAAAAACAATAAGAACAACTTACCAATTTGGAAAATACAAATGCATGGAGCCATAAGAGACAGAAGTAATGACATAATGATGTATTTGGAAGATCCAATAAGAATAGTAATGGATTAAGTAGTTTAACATCAATTTACACCATCTAATAATAAGGTAAAATATTAGGCATTATTATTTGGGCTAAAATTAAACTAAGAACTACATATCATATCTATAACCATAAGGTCAGACTCACAACTAGTACTAAATAAAATTAATAAAAAGTATGAGACGAAATATGACAATTTGTAAAAGTATAAGAAAAATTTAGGAATATGAATGAAAACATACATATAAGTATCGAATCAATACCTTAGTAAAAGCATTATGTCTATCTTTCCAAAATATAAACCAAAAGAGGTGTTGTACCTAAAGAAATATTTTATGAAGAGAAAACAATGCCAATTCCATCATAAATAAATTAGGTAGATATCACTAAGGAAGACAAAGCATATTGGACATATTTAATAAAAAGTACTTATTATAGACGAGATTCCCAGAAGATCATAAACGGGTAAAAAAAGCTCTTGGCATAGGCCTTAAGGTATTCAATTATAAATGAAAAATTGTTCAAGAAATATTTTACCTTACCATACCTAAGATGCATTCCAAAACTAAAAGTACAATACATCCTCATCAAGATACATGAAAAAGCATGCATCATACATTAGAGAAGATCATCATTGGCTCATAGGATCTTAAGGTGGGATAATTTTTTAGCTTACAATTTAAAAGGATGCTTAAGAATTTGTGAAAAGATTAAATATGTGTCAAATTTATTGAGATCTGCATCATAACATATTTTCGATCATATTACAATATCTAGTGTGATCTTTTTTACTCAATGGTGAACGGTGTCCTTGAACCATTTCCTCCCTTTATAAGTCAACTCAAATTCCTCTTAATTATGGTTGAATATTTTATAATGAGGTTTCAGGTTAAACCATTAACTAATGTGATATAATAAATAGTGAAATATTCTTGAAGAAAAATATCATATGCATATATGGAGTCCTTTTAGTAATAATCATGGATAATGGAATCTAATTCAACTGTAGAGCATTAATAAAATATTATTTGAAGAATTATAAATCAAATATTATATCGCATTTATAGCATACTTGTAGGCCAATTGATTTGTCGAGTTCACAAATTAAACAATATTTTAAAGATTGAAGGCTAAGGTTGAGAATGTTAAAGGTAATTGGGCTAATAAGATATATAATATATTTTAGGCATATTGAACAAACCCAAGAATCCCTACTAGAGAAACAACCTTTAGCCTCACCTCTGGAATATAATTCCAAATTCTCATAGAGCTAAAATTACTAAGAAAAAGGGTATAAGTATATCAAACGTAGGTAAAATTAAGAAATTGCACTTAGAATTGGATATAACTAAAGAACATAGGGACATCATAAGTATAAAAAGTGAAGCTTAGCAATAAAGGATCAAATAACTATACTATCAAGAAAAATAATAATTTTATAATAGACATAATTTATTAGAAAATTTATGTTTAACTAGTCATTTCCCTATGATATTAAATTCATACTAAGAATTTATAATATTAAAGTCATAATTTAACCTAGAAGTTATAAGCTCAACAAGCTAGATAATTTTAAAGTGAATGAGACTCATCTAAGAAAATATTTACATTAGTCATGTTGATCAGATTTTGCTATCATAAGGCTTCAAATCTAATTTATAATGTCATCAGCTAAGTTGTATTTACGTACTTCCTTATTCCTATAAATCCGCTTATTTCTTTCCTTCCAAATAGAATAGATTGTGGTAGTAAAGGTAGTTTTGTAAATAGGGGCATCTTGCAACCACAATTAAGTAGTACAAATGATCCAGTTGAGAGATGATGACCAATCATAATTAATAAAAGCATCAGACAACAAATGTAAAATTATGCCCATACCACCTTAGAGTATCTGCATTGAAAGATTAAGTGCTCTCTATCTTTTTCTAACTCTTTACAAAGCACACAAAGAGGGTCACAAGAGTCAAACCATCTATTTTTTGTACGAATCCTATCTTTGATAACCAACCTAGTGAAAATAGAGGCTTTATAATTAAGGGAATGTTTCCAAAGGAGATTGAACTACGGAACATTGCCTTTAGCTTCCTGCAGAGCCCTATAACAAGACTTATTAATGAAATTTGGGACCTAAGTTATAGAATCCTGCCTATGTGTATCAATGATCTAAGGAAGAAGATTAATTAGTAAGTTGAACCCTCTGAAATTTCCCTCACATTGCATTTGTTTCAACAAGGAATCCTATTTATAAGTCTAGATAATGTCTTCCTTTGTATGAGAGGACTATAATCTGTTCAATTATCAATCCATACCTAAATAATATCTCTACTGCCTAACACATGCTTAATCAAAGGAAAAACAACCTGTCCCAAGATCAACATTTGCAAGAAAAACTAAGAGTACTCCTTTGAGGTAGACAGTTTCCAAAAACTTTCATTACTGAAATATGTTTCATGTAGCCATTTGACCAAGATAGCATGTTTGTAATCAAGAAGCCTCTAAATCCTTAAGAGATATATGGATAATCCCCAGTCTTCCTTGCTTATTAGGAATAGTCACCTCATTCCATTTAACTTTATCTTTCTTAGTGTTGTCAGAACCAGACCATAAGAAAGCTTTCATGATGCTATCAATCTTATTTATGACTTTATCAGGAAGAATGATATGAGATATCCAATGGACATAAAGGTTTCCCAGCATAGAGATAATCAAAGTAACCCTTGCAGCAATTGACAAGAATCTATTCTGCCAGGCATGAATTCAAGCTTTAATCCTTTCAATGAGAGAAATATAATCTGAATACTTTGGCTTTGCATACAATATGGGGACTCCCAAGTACCTAAGAGGAAGATCATGGAGCAAGAGTTCAGTAATCCTAGATAGCTCTGTAGGATTCCTCACATCTTTAGAGTAGTAAAAAACTACTTTATTGACATTCACTAGCAGACCAGACCATTTAAAAAACTTTATAAGAAGTTCCTTAAGTAACTGCATTAAATGTGTCAGCCCTTGAGAGAAGAATTAAGCCATCAACAAACATCAAGTGGGTGAGCTTGGAACATTACATTTATTATGGTAACAAAACCTACCATTGGGACCGATAATCTTGTTAATGATTCAAGAAAGGCCTTCCATAACTAGAGTAAATAAATAAGGGGAGAGATGATCACCCTGTCTGATACCTCTTGCACAAGATATTGGCATGATGGGAATCCCATTCGAAAGAATGCTGATAGAAGCAGTTTGTAATCACACTAAATTCTAACCAATAAACTTAGTTGGGAATTCAAGAGCCTCTAGAAAAATTTGTATGAACTTCCAGTTAACTTTATCAAAAGTTGTATAAAAATCTATCTTCCTGCAAGAACCTTTGATATTCCTTCCGGAATTATAATCTTTTCAAATCTCTTGCATAAGTAAGGTGTTATCCCTAATAGATCTGCTTTATATAAATGAACTTTGAGTATAATTGATTTCTGTGAATAAACCTATCTTCAAACGATTAGTAAGGAGTTTGGTAATTACCTTGTAGCCTATGTTGTAGTATAAGATAGGTCTGTAATCTGCTAATGAATCCAAATTCAACTTTTTGGAAACTAGGCAAATGTATATGTGATTTATCTCTTTAAACATTTGGCAAGAGGATAAACACTCCAAGACAACTTCAATAAACATGTTACTAGTAATCAGCTAAGTTTCCTGAAAAAACCTACTATGAATCCATCAGGACTAGGAGCCTTAGAGGGATGTAAATTAAATAAGGTATCCTTGACCTCCAAGCTAGTGGATATAGCAGAGATTGATTCCTTGAGTTCATGAGATAGGGGACTGCCAAAAAGGGTATGGATATCATAAGTATCATTGGAGCTTGTTTTGGTGCCCATAAGTTGAATAAAGTATTCCTTTGTAAGTCTAAATAGAACATCTTGATCAGAGAAGGAGTTACCCAAGGGTTGTCTAAGTTCAACAATTGTATTTCCATTCCTCCTTGCAAGTAAAGAGGCATGGAAGAATTTAGTATTGGAGTCACCATCTCTAATCCAATTAATACAAACTTTCTTTTTAAGATTGAAATATGCAATGCCAGAGCTTCTTAATGGTCATTTAATCTAGCATTTTCTATCTAATTCAGAATAGTATTATGTGGAGATAGATAGCAAGCTTATTGAGCCTCAGCTAGCATCTGATGAGTAACCTCATTCGGTCTCTGATTAGCCCTCAAGAAAGCTTTAAGGGATTGCTTAACCCTTCTCATCTTTTGCATTAATTGAAAAGACTTATAGCCCTCAACCTGATGATTCCAACAAGAATACACCAAATTCATAAACCCATCCATTTGTCATAGACCATTAAAGAATCTGAAAGGAGTCCCTAGATGTTGTACATATTTGATATTGTGAATGTTAATATAGGAATGATCAGATAAAGAGTTTTCCCCGAATTCAACATAGGATTGAGGGAATTCAGCCAACCATCTTTGGTTTACTACATCTCTTTCAAGATTTTTTCGAATCAAAGTTGGCCTTGTTGCTTATTAGACCAAGTAAAAAGTCTCCCTGTGTACCTCATATCAGTTACTTTAACTTTGGAAAACATATATGTTAATTCTTGACTTGTAGTAGTATGAAACCCCCTTCCTCCTTCCTTGCAGGTAAGAATGCAATTAAAATCTCTTGTTATAATCCAAGGATGAGTCATTGTGGCCGCAAAAGATTGCAAATATTGCCATAACATAGCTATTTGAAAATGGCATATATTAATAAAAGATCAAAACCTCCGACTGCCCCTTTCAATTTGCAGCTCAATTAGATAAGATACTCATTTTTTGCCACTACTTGAGCCGTGATTTTGTTGGAGTTATAGAAACATATAATTCCTCTATTGAAGTGCAAGGAATGATTTGAAATAGACTGCCACTCAACTCCCAAAAGCTTCAAAACTGAAACCATGTGTGCAAATTTTATTTTAGTTTTTAACAGTCCTATAATTAAAGGTTTTTTGTCCCACACCATCTCCTGAACCATTTCTTTTTTGAGAATAATTTGGAGAAGATTCCCCTATGAGTTTATTTTTGGCCCATTTCCTTGAAGAACATCTTTTAGAGCTAGTTGATTGAGCTACTAAAGTTGCACTAGGTTTGGGTTCAACCATACATATAACTCTCTTTTGTAATTGGTGTTTTGCAATTATTTCACCTTCCTCGACTTGTTGAAGAATGTGATTGTCAGGATGGATTAGCACACTGCATTCTACTATCCCAATAAAGTAGTTCCCTGTCTCAACTATTGGAATTGCCTTCTCTACTGATATGACACTCAATCCCTCTTGGATAGATTGCTTATTCAAGTCGTTGGAGAGTTCATACTGTAAGTTAGTTATTAGTGATGATGGTTGCTGCCCCTGTGTCAAATTGTCATGGGCTTGGAAAACTTGTAGTTTTCAAAATGTTTGCCTATACTTGCAACAACAAGTGAAGGGGCCAAGTTCTCGTCTCTAGTGAGATTGTCCTCGCAATTTCATTAGAATCTTGGACTATTTGCTCATCTATTTCAGTCACCAGCATTTTCTGATCATTACCAAGATGTATATTCACTTCACCACCGAGAGTCATAACATCAGTATTCACCAAATCTCTGTTCTGCAATACAAGTTGCTTATCAGGGAATTGCTACACAACAGTACCAGCCGAAGCTTCTCTAATTAACAGTATGTTTTCCTCAATAATCTGCTTAGACAGAACTAATTTTTGCTTCAAGTCCCTACCTCTCAATTCCAACTTCTTACTAATTGGGCTATGGTGTTCCATTATCTCAATATATTCAACTGTTTCTTCTTTAGAGACCTCTAATTCAACAAACCTCATAAGCTCATTGTGACTCCCTATTTTAAACTTATTTCCAGTTGGTTGCCATATTTTCTCCCCAGTGCTTGGTTTCCAAGGGTAGGAAATATTGACAGTAAAGCTCATCAACTCCCCATTCCCTCTTAACTTCTTGATAGGCAAATGATCAAGTAGAATAAAGTCTCTCCTCAATTCAATTCAAAATTTTGCAAAACACACACGCTCCATGTGAGCAGTTTGAGTATCCATGCCTATGGGTTTATCGAGAGAACTAGCTAGAAAACTCAGTCCATCCACAATCCAAAATTCCAATGGTGAGAGGCGTGCATGAAAGTGCAACAAAACCTTGAGGTCATGGGTTCGAATCGTGCCCATGACCAAAGAGGACAATACC
>JANITX010000211.1:60591975-60604371 GCA_027564395.1 Erythroxylum ulei | reverse complement strand
TTGTGTCTGTCTATTGTATTTGATTATTGTTGTCTAAGTTTGTATTCCGTAATTTCTGTAAATGATGTTTTGTACTAATGTTGGGCCCCAATTGGCTATTGGAATCTGTATGCTTGTAATGTACTGACTGAATTATTTATGAAATGGATTTGGCCCGATCGTAATAATTTTCCGCCTATGCATGTACTGTTTCAAAAGAATATTTGTCGACCGACTTTGACTGAGTGACTGTGATTTATGCTTATGCCTGTGTCGGTCGGGTTACAAACTTAATTGAAATTTGTACCGACCGTAACTGAATGACCGCTCTAGCAAGCCGCTACCGCGGGCACGAGCTCGGATATCACCATCGATATCGGGTTCGGGTCTTGCGGGAGTGGGGTGCTATAGATGGTGTGTGTGTGAATGGTAAAACCTTAATCTGATTATTTTGGTGATTTGAGGGATTGTGTACGTGGGCTTAAGTAAGCATGGTGTGCATGTATGTGACTCCTCATCTAGTTTAGCAGCGTGTGTGCATGACAGTGTCGTGGGCTGAAGGATAGATTTTATGAGCTGCAGATTTTGTGATGGTGCATGTGTGACTCCTTTATGCATAACTCTCTCTTTATCTTGTTCTGGGTTGGTTGTTGGTGAATGAGCATATCACATGATAGTAGAATGCAGAAAAATTCAAGCCAGCAACAAATTGGATAGCTAGTGTCATTGGTGAATAACTATCAGATTAATCTTCAGAAGAGTCGAAAACTTTGGGAAGTTGTTCTGTCTTTTTCTGAAGCGTTTTTATTTATATTAAATTTTATTTAATCATTTGAGTTATTTATTTAGTATTTTTTAGTTATAAGATAATTAAGAAAAATCCTTTGTTGAGGTTAATACGAAACGGTCATATTATTGGGTGTAAATTATTTTCACGGATAGTGAGGACGAGGGATAGTGTCAAGGATTGAGTAATATCGACTCAATAAAGCCTTATTTAAAATAAATAAGATGTACCAAATTATGTGACTAAATTTCAATATTAATCTGTTTAATTTTATATTTATTTTTCTATTTTTGTTTGTGCTGAAAAATTAACAATTACTATACAATTATTTTATATTTAATAATCGGCTGATACAGTTATAAGGAACTGCAACAGAATTTTACAAGTACCTACGTCAAATAGTAATTTTTGCGATACTACACCCTTACTATTTTTTCAGCTATGATTTAACTTTTCATCCATGGAAGTCGCTTGCATAATTGGTAAGCTATACAATTGTCAAACTGAAATTAGGTGTGTGTTTTCAGACAGGAACTTCCAACTTCTGATACATCAAAAGGTGCATTTGATGTAATGTTCATCGAAGAGTCTTTTCCATTTGTAAGGCCAAACCGACCGCCTAGCGACCTATGAATGAACATGCAAAGATCGACAAATAGAGTCCCAAGCCGGAAACAGAAAAGAACAGATTAAAAGATTTTAGACAGAAACCTTTCACTTGTCCTATCATTCATTAAAAAAAGAACACATGATGAAACTAAAAGAATGCAGCAGAACTTGCTTGATGTTCAAGAAATTATCAGGTCGTCAAGCAAGACATCAAATGGCATTTGGATGGAACTAATATGAACATGTGACAAACTCCGAAAGCAGAGACCCAATGGCTAATGTAAAATTTACAATGCCACACAGTGACAGAGCTCAGTTCGGGAGTCTTAATTGTAGATAGAAGAACTTGTGCAGTTTACAGAATAACTGCATAACTTCAAAACACTCAGAAATGGCGACCTGAAATCAATACGAGACAATCAAGTACTTGGAAAATTAATTTAACCACTATCCACCAAACTCAAAAAATTTCATGGATTCTTATTATATATGGCAATTGAAAGTTGTGTACTGCAGAACGAAGGTATACAATTGCTCTTGTTTTAAGTGCCCCGTAATGACACAGCTAAAATCTCAGAAATACAGGAGAAAGAAATGACTACCGTTAATCAATATTAGCCGTCATTTCTCCAAATAACTTGAGAAGTTTTACAACACCCTTCCTGATCTATGGTGATGTCATACATTGATCGCTATCTTTACAAACAAGATCATCTTTCTGCAAATCAGAAACTCCAAAAATGAATTATAGGATGAAAGATGGACGACCGTTCAATCACGAGGCCACAGACAACTAGGCCTACAAAACTAAATCCCCTATCAGATTCACTCTTCTTCCCAAACTGATCGCCCCTAAAATTTCCCTAAATAGCAAGTAAAGAAGTACAAAAAGGAAAACAAATGATTAAACAGTGGAAAGAATTTAATAAATCCTACTAATTTAGAGAACTGAAAGGAAAGAAGAAAAAAATTGTTACACTGACGATGTATCAGCAAGAACTTCATTTAACACATCATCCTCACCGTTAGCCAGTGCAAAAAGCTCTGCATCCTTTTCCTCATCGCTTACAAGGTCTCGCCTCTCAAGCTTAGAGTGAGCAGCAATGGATATTAACTTTTGTGCCTTCTCCATGCCTGCCCTTGAATTTCCAACCCATCTCAACAAAGACAAATTGCATTTGAAACCACATGAAGTAGCATGAAGGAAAATAAGCCTTACTGCAACTTTCCCTAGCGACTTGAACTCAGTAAGGTACGTTTCCCAAACAAGCCTACTACTTTGGGGATTGACAATTCTCATTTTGCCAGTAATTGGATCCCTCTCCTTCATCTGG
Organism: Erythroxylum ulei; assembly: GCA_027564395.1. Classification (NCBI taxonomy): domain Eukaryota; kingdom Viridiplantae; phylum Streptophyta; class Magnoliopsida; order Malpighiales; family Erythroxylaceae; genus Erythroxylum; species Erythroxylum ulei. Next base: position 60,601,662 of record JANITX010000211.1, on the reverse strand, counting down.
ACAGCCCTTGCATACACCGGATCGAGCCCTTCTGTTCTCCATTTCATGAGTTCCATTAATGCAATATGAGCTTCCTCCCTCGAAACAAGCCTAGTTATGAGCTTGTCCACATCTTTCTCCTGTTCTGGTGTTAAGCATTTGAAAGGAGGAAGGTACTTGCCACTAGTGTCCCTAAGCAAATAGAGGGGATCAAGAATGTACGCAGCCGCCCAAGCAGGATGATAATTTTTCTTGAACCTTCTTTCGATCACTTTCTCAACTGTTGCTTCTGCAGAATGGAACTTGGAACACCAATCCTTAACTTTTACTTTGAGTTCCTCCCAAAGTGGCAGGCATTGCCCAACCAACGGCCTATCTGCTTCAATCTCTTGGGCCATTTCCTTGACCAACTTGACCAACGAGTGTACTGCCTCCAGTTCATTCCAAAATCCCACATCTCCGATCATCCGAGCAATTTCTCTCCCAACAGGATCCTCCACGGACACCATCTTAAAGGATTCATCGAGCAAAACCAACTGCAGTGCACGAGCTGAGCTGAGTATGTCCCCTAGCATTGTATAGACAGGTGCAAAATCCATCTTATCATACTCGCGCGAAGGTGGCACTCTCAGCAACACCGCGTTTCCATATTCTTGCGACTGATATTTGAGAAAACTATTTCGAATTGGGGTGTTACTGTTAAAAAAAGAAGCAAGCTTGAAGCAATTATCGCACACGTTCTTGAACAAAGGAAGCTCCTTGCTGAAATCCTTAATCAAACTAGTGAATCCTTGAAACTGACACGAAAGGTTGACCATCCAGTGGTTCTGATTCTCTAAGTTTCTCAATGCCTTGGACTTAAACCTATCTGCAACTATACCTACACACTGTTGCACAACATTTCCACAGATTTCACTCATCGTCTCCCAAAAAACATCCTGTGCATATTTAGACGGTACTGATCCACTAACAAACACGGCTTTCCGATACAAACTAGTCCCATTAGGCAAATTAACAGTCAAATTGACCAAATTCACGTCATTAAAACTCTCATAACTCTTGACCTTCCAACCATCAGACGCAATCTGAAAAAACATAGCATCTCTAATCCTCGACTCAGACTCAGCCTTCGCTTCCTCGTACTTAACATCCAACCTCCCGCCAACAAACTCTCTTCTCGAAACCGCAGGCAATCCAACTTGGTTCAAGAATGCCTTGAACTTAGGATGCTCCAAACTCGAAAAAGACACCGACCCGCAAGACTCATAAACCCAATCAGCCAAGTAATCAAGGGCACAGTCAATCTGGGTCTTGCTCAAAGCTGGTCCTGGCGATGTTTTAGGACTCTTTAGCTTCTTCACACTGTCTTCAAGCATAGCCAAAGCACCCAAATCGTCTTTTCCACCAGAAAGTATCAAATGCGGTTGTTGAGGCAACATAGCCACTTCACCAGAGTATCTCGATGGATCTACCATAGCAATAGGACTTATTTGATACGACGTGGCCAAAGCCGACGTAGCAACCGCCGTAACCGGATAAGAGGACGCCGAAATTCCCGAACTTGCACCGGCAGAACGTTTCCGGTTACTGTGCACTAACGTGGCGACAACGGAGGCTGAAGGCACGGTGGTGTTGGACGACGGGGAGATAGATGAAATGGGTTTGGGCAGTGAGTTGAAATTCGGACAAGTCCCGCGTTTTAGATGCTCCGAGGCCGTGCGAGACGGGTTCGAAGCAGAGAAAACGGCGTCACACAAAGAGCACCGAAGCTTCACGGCTTTCGGGAGGCCGGTCTCGTTGTTGTGCACTAACATGGGCTCAAGGTGAGTCCAGTACCACGCGCCTTTTCCCTTTATAGCTTTGGTTCTGACCATGACGAGGCCATCGTAGCGTTTGTGGACCGCCTTCGCCGTGAGCTCGTCGGCTGAGGCGGTTGTTTCCACCGGAGACGTGGCGGTGTTTGTGGTTGTGGCCATTGTAATAAGAGAAGAATAACGTGAAAGCTTGAGTCTTTCTGGAGGACTTCAGAGCATATGGTTTTATTGCTAGTTTATCAGTTGCATTCAGCTAGGAGAGGCCGTCCGGCTGTGGTAGCCGGATTTTGATCCTCCGGCTGGTGCCCATGCCGGAGCCCGGCGATCCAAGTTGATATATTTATGTGGTCTCGGTTTCACTGACGGGTCCTTGGAGCTGTAATTGAGAGGCAGTTTTGGAAGACAGAAAAGAAGAAGAGTCCGTGGGAAAGAGAAAATTTTTGAAGGGAAGAAGAAATAGTTGGCGTTGGCGAGCGACGTACACGGGAAAACCCGCGCCGAGTATATGCGCGTGGGGAACATGGAAAAGCTAAGTTGATGGAAACTGCTAGATCAAAGTAACACAACCGTCCGACGTTCGAAAACACTGCTGACATTGGATGTTAGTTCCAGGTGATTGGGGAGTGAAGGACACGCACTGTGGAAAGGGGTTCTTGATTTGATATCCCCTACATGCTTTTGCCTAAAATATTTATATTGTTTTCTGCTAATTTACATGTAATTTTTGAGCGGGGATGGAAGTTTCCTCTTGTGACTTATTGTTTGTGTGGTTATATTCAGGGTTGTGGACAGAAAGAGCAACCTAGGAATTCAACTGGATACCATTAATAACAGGCAGGCAGGCAGTGTTGACCAAGACACACCCAATTACAATAGCCATAGCAATTGCAATTGCAATTTGTTTGGAAAAGGCCATGACCCTTTATATATTTTTATTCATATAAGCCTTTAAAACCCCATGCCCCATAGAGTAGGAGTAGGTAGCAAGTTGGCACCAAGCATTACGAAATAGATGTTACAATTTTCCTAACACCCAACATAGGTTAGGGTATTACGAATACCAAGGTAAGTACCTAGTATTCCATCCCTCTGCCACATTAGGGTTTAATGCCAGCGTAAAATGATTCAATTCCTGACAATTTCTCCCAAGATGACTTCGAAATTTCAAGGACGCTGGGCCTGCTAAAGGACAAGTAGCTAGGGTTTAGGATATTTCACACCATATGAAAAAGGGCCAAGTCTACACTATTTTTGGTTGTCAAGGTCTTTCTCATTGTGAGGTAGTATGCAATCATAAAATTCACAAGCTCTTACTCTTCCTGTTGTGGTTTGGCTTCACAACGCACCGTATGTGCTTAAACTTTTTTATAAACCTGAAATTCCATTTGAAGTCAATTTTGTTTCAAAACCACGCTGGGTTTAAACCAACAAGTCTCTAAACTCATAACTTAATTAAACTAAAGTGAATAAAAAAAGTCTTAGCTTAATTAGATTTGAAGTAATATTCAAATTCAAGTTAACTTGAAATGTTTATTAATTCTAAATTCAATTAAATTAAACTGTAAATCAAGTCTTATGATTAGTAATTCTTAGTTTTGTAACTAGTAATTTTACACATTCTAATTATATGTTTATCTTATTTTCTTGTCAATTATATGCATAATTTGTTTATTGAAATCAACCTCTCTCTGTTACGTAAGAGTAAAATTAGGCACTATTAAATTTTGCATCTCAACGAAAACTTTAATAATATTTTTTACTCTTAATTTAATTGAAGGTTCGTTATTTTCCAATAAAAGAGAATTATTCAAGCATCAACCAGTCGTGCTCATCCAGAGTCTAGACCCTATTCCTACAAAGTATGGGTACTGTGATTCTTCAAGGACAGTACTATGCTTACTGAACATTCTTTTTTTTTTTTAAAATTAAAAATAACTCACTGAACATTCTTACCAGTTCTACCAAACTTAGACCTTGCAAATGCTCGATGGTTCGAAGCTTTAAGTATTTGAATTCAAACCCTCTCATTTCATTTTAAGAAACGATAAACTAGAGAAGAAAGAAAAACATCTTTCATGGGTTGTCCATTTTGAGGTTTCAATTTGCTTTTAGATATTCGGATGTTTCAGAGTTGCCAGGAACTCAAGCGATTGGTCTCCTCTTAATAAATGAGATTGGAGTGATGAAAAGATAGTATGAAGAGACTGGGACAGATTGAGTAAATTGGGATTGCTAATTAAATGGGTTATTGGGGATGGGGTGAACCATACGGCACAACTGTCTTCCACCCTATTAGGAACTATTGGGCCATACAAGGCTGTATGACATGAAAAGTTAAAGCTTGATTAGTGGCCAACCGGAGACCTTGAGATAAAGTCCAATTTACGCTTATTGATCTGCGAAATTCTTTGTGTGCTCGTAAAAGGTAAACCTTGAAATTTGGTCGTATGGATTTGTATAGACCTTGTTCTTCTTTCACAAGTTTGAACACAAACACTTAAAAGAGGATCTGGGATGAATTCAAAGACAGGATATTGTCTTCGGCTTGTCATTTTCAACAAGTTCAGTGTTTTTACTAGGAATTTTGGCATTCCTTTCACAGTATATTTCTCTTGGAGCTCCCTCTGTTTCTCCGATGGAAGTAGTACTCTTACACTTCTTTTTCAATCTTTTCTTCTCCAAACTAAGTCGGCACAAATTGATCCTGAAAATTGTCTCCGAAAGCAAAATATGCATGAAAACTTGTTCTTGAGTCGGAGATTGATCCACCGAGCATGGAAAATAGTATTGTTCTTGGAAAACCAAGTGAAGTCAATTTATAATTTAGCCGGAAACTACTTGCATACAGTTAACTGAACGTTCATATTCATATGCATGACAAGGCCTTCCAAAATGTTGGTTCTTTCATATAGTTGTACTTTAAATTCATAGCAAGTAAAAGAAAACAAATTGGTTGGAAACTTTAGTAGAAAAAAGTCACGAAAAGATGAAGACAATTTCTACCTTTGTTGCACCAAGAAAGAAGCAGACAGCTAGCCTATTTATCTTTCTAGCTAAAACTAACACAAGTTTTAGCTGCATCAAATTACATATATCGATGTGGAGAGGGAAATTATAATACAAGCAGGTGTTTGGGGACATAAACAGTATAGCATCTTCCCATGGATACCAAGAGGGATTGCATTGCAGCACGAAACAAATAATAATTTAGATACGTGAAATTTAAAGAGATCCACTTTATCTTTAATTTCTGAAAAGACGTCAAATTAACATTCCATGCAATGAAATAGGGTCAAAGAAAATAATTAGAAATTTGAAAAAGAAGGAATTCCTATAGTAGTATTAGGCTCCTTTGTGAAAAGTACAATTCAAATGAGAGAGACAGGCCATGCATGATTGGTGGACCCCCGTTTGGTGAATTTGGTATTACATTAACTTGATTGGACCATCAATGGCCTGGCCGTGTATTTGATAAAAGTTTTCGTGGCCCAATATACTTGTCCGACAACTAGGCCTCATACAAGTGGAAGATCAAAGGTGTTTTGGGTATCCAAATGGAGCTGACCCACCCCATTAGATCAGCCTTTGTTTAACTGCTTGCAAATCCAATTGTTATGGCCATTGTGCAGAAGATTCACCAGAAATACAAGGAACATAGGCATCAGTCACATGTTAAACAAGCCATCACTTACTATTACCTTTTTTCGCTAAGAAAATCTAAGACAACACTTAATATTACTACACCAGCACACCACTATCCATCCTTAAGACCGGACATGGAGATCTAAAATCCCCTCAAAATCATGGTAAATGTCCACCTGAACTACTAACAACTTCTAATTAGTCAAACTACCATATCTTCCCACAGATTTCTTGGACGTTGCTTGGTGCTGCTCGGGAAGGTTACCTTAAGGGCATTTTTTCTCAACTAAACTTCTGTCAACCCATGGCTTAGTCAGACTTAAGAGCTTCTTTAGTGTGATGAAAGCCTCCATTCTGCCCACCACCACTTTTTGATCCCTGTTTTAACTACAGTTAGAAAAAAGAGGACAAATTTATCAAAATAGTTAAAACACAAGATAGAAGAAATGCATATACCATCTCCTCAGCAGTCTATGCCAGATTAGGATATTTATGCTTTTGAAGATTGGTGCTATACAACAAGTTGAAATACACAAAACATATCCAGATTTAAGAGAACAGAGTTTACCTTTTTAAGGACCTCTTTCTGATAAAGATAGCCCTAATCACAGAGAATATAACCACAGAACAATGTATCAGCTGTCGTTATATCAGAGAGTTCTATGGTTTAATGACAAGTAGTATTTGATTACCTTATCAGTTCCATATAGATAATCACAATATGTAAACACTGAAGCAAAGTTGCTCCGGCTTTGCCTCCCGACGTAATGATGGTAATCATGGTAATCTGCACCTCCATAAAATGGTATATATTTCGTAGGAGTCCAGGGGAAGTCATACCTGCATAACAACACAAATTATGAGACTGACGTCCTGTGATAAACACATGAAGACTATCTTGAAGTTATGGGGTCTAAAAACAACTGATCAACATAAAATTACAGCAACCAAACGTGAAACTGTTATGTATGACTCAAACTCAGGGAAACCTCATAATGTTCGTCTATGTTCTCAAATTGACTAAAGCAGCATAATTCCTTCGAAATGTCCACCATGTCCAAAGAGTCACCACTTTAAGGCAGTAAAAGTTCCATTTCAGAGATTCCCACTTTGTTTCTTTCTTCAAAGAGGAGGGAAAAAAGAATTTTTCTTAAAATCAAAGCATTTGTTTCACTGCTCATTTTTAAAGATTCTAGCAAGTAAATCAATCATTATCATTTCCTAGCCCTGTGCCAGCAATCAGATAGTCATTCAGAATTATGGCAGGTTGGATCTCCTGAGGTAAAGTACAAACCATGCACAGGTAACCGATGTACCAGGCTGGAACAAGAAGAGAAAGAATCGCGTTCGGAATAATTAGGAAATAAAATTGCCAACTAAGTATAAAAAATCTTAATACTTCAATTTTTAAAGAATGATAATCTATACAACTACCCATGGTGAATGACCTTGTGATGGTATAATAAGACATCTGCACAAGAATCATTTTGTAACTTTGCACGAGGAAAGACTTAAATGACCAGAAGATTTCAGAGCAGTAGTTACAACAGAATTACATGGCAATGGAAAGCAATTAATGTAAAAGGATAGTTGAAAGAAGCAGGGACAAACAGAAGAATGCATCCCAAAATATTAAGATAGTACTAGTCATTCATACTTAAAAAGTTGCTTGATAAGTATGTCAGTGATAAACCCTAGGGAAATAAATGTTTTAACTTAGTGACAATCTAATCCACCGAGATGAACAGCAATCCCATATATGCACAGAGATTAGCTTTTAATGATAGGAAATAGGCCATTAAGCAAAGTCTGAGAGGCTATCTGTGCACGTTATTACCATCTTGTCATGCATAAAAGAACCAACTGTTGAAACAGCTTGCTATGAAATTGCATGAAGGTAATAGGCATTTCCTCCCTTCCGTTGAAAAGAAAAAGAAACTGTGCCAAATTTTGCAAGTTGTAGTTCTTGTATCTATCTATAGAGTCTGTTTGTGAATTGAAGCTTGATTCAAGATTTCAACAACACTCACAAATAATTACGACAACTACACAGAAGATTAGAAGAAAGGGGATCGCCCTGTTCTTAGTCCTCATGAATAAATGTAAGCCACTGTTGAGGATCGTTGAAATCCTTTCAATACTTTACTAGGAATTCAATAATAAAAGTGAAACGCACCAAAGAAATCCTAAAGCTTCAATCATTTCGTCATTAAAGCTAAAGCAGAAAAAAACTCAGCAGATAAGAGTGGCTAGCATGCGTACCCGCTGTGCGTCTCAATCGCTTCAATCTGCCGAAAAACAATCCACAACCAAAATGTGATCATATGTCCAGGGGCCATTGCTGGCCCCGCAAAAGATGGAATTCCGAGGATTAAGACTTCAGCCCAGTGCGCATATGGGGCAGCAAAACCAGTTGGAGCAGAGTATTCATGGTGAACCCAGTGAATTTTTTCATAGCCCCATGTAGTATGCAGAAATCTATGGATCCAGTAATTCATGTAGTCCTCCACCAAAAAATACACTAGCAGCTGTAGAAAAATTTCCCAACCTGAAGGTAGAGGTAAGCTTGTTCTGATCCCAATCATCTGTGCATAACAAAATTAGACTCCTCAAATAAGACATCCACCGTAGTTTTCTTGAAACGCTTAAAACAGTTAACATTATCAACTCACTAGATGGATGAAGACAATGGAAATAAGCTAAATTATTATTCAAAAAATTCAAAATTTAAGAAAATGACAACCTAAAGAATTTCTATACTAACTAATTGTTTCCAAACCCCCAAAATAAAAAATGAACATTTCCATCTGCAGAAGCTAAGTGATAAAATCTCCCACCAATGTTCTGAAAATCTATAACAATTACCGGAAACTAGAGCCAGTTACCCCATTTCACACAAATACAAGAATGCACGTGATTCTCAGGAGAAGTCTCTTCAGTTAAAAATGTGATCTTTAAGGGAAGAGATTGAACTGGTAAGTTAAAGATTAAAATCCATCCTTGATAATCAAAACCCCACTAAAACATATAAAACTCATCATAACTTCTCCAAAAATCCAACAAATTCGCAAATAAAGCCGTCACCTTGATAGAAGGAAAGGAGACCAGCTGAAGAGGACCCACGACGAGGAGGAACACGGTCATTACATCTTTGTAGCACCTGAACATCTCCGACAAGGACAGCTTAGCCTTGGGCTGAATCTTGTATTTTTCGAAGCCGGAAGATCGCAGGACCTCGACGAAAACTAGGGGCAGAGGCACAGCAGACAAAACCAGTAACAGAAACATGATGTTGTGGCAGTAGAGAAAGTAGTCGGATTTCTGGGCAGAGTAGTTGAACCACAGTGTCTCGGCAAAAGTGAGGTTCCGGCCGAGGGCGGAGGCCGCCTCCCCAGCAGTGTGATAAGGCAGCATTGTTCGGCGGCTGAGTGTTGCTGGTGTAGAGCTACTAGAGCGGTTGGGGTTCGTTGAAATTTATGCGGGAGATTTTGAACCATTTAAGGACGAACGTAAGAGCAAAGCCACAGCGTGCTCGGCGTCGCAGGCCCAGTGCCATGCACGATTGGATTGGGTCCCACCCCCTCTATTTAGTTTAATTTTATATAAGCCATTAATATAATATTAGGATTAAGACAAAAAAGGACCAAACTTACGTAGACAATAACAATTATTTTACTCTACGCATACGAATTACAGTTTAACGATACATGACGGTGTCGTTATGAAGTGACTTACACAGGCAAACTATACATCATGGCTCTCAAATTCTTTGTACCTTTTACTATGCACCTATTATGTACCTATTATATCTTAATCATCTATTTATATACGACTTATAAAAATAAATAGTTAAGATATAATAAGTACAAAATAAATACAGAGTAAGAATATAGAGGATCACGTCCTATACATCCTGTGGTCCGTTTGACAACGACATGTCTTTGAAACACAATTTCTCTGCCATAAATTAATGGACAGAATTTAAGAATGAAATTCATCTAAGCTTGAGGGTTTCCTAGTATGTCGACTGTCAAGACAAGGACATCCAGGAAGGAATGATGGAAGGCCCACCAAGGAGAGAGAACATGGGATGGAACTAATGTTATGAATATCGTACCGGGCCCGATATCAAATTGAGCTCTAGAATGGAACTGTATCGGTATCAGTCAGTACCGGGTACTATTTCGGGATATTTTTTAAATTTATAAAATAGTCCCTAAATTTTTTAAAAATTACAAAATAGTCCATATTA
>JANITX010000211.1:60506825-60522149 GCA_027564395.1 Erythroxylum ulei | reverse complement strand
AGGACATAAAAGGAAAATGCTAAAAAATAAAGGGATAAAGTTGTCTTTTTATACTTTTGGTGCAATGAATAGTAACACATCAAATTATTTCCTAGAAATTGAGTACTCGGACACTAGCAACTGCAGCAAAGAAAATGACGATAACTTCTTAGGCCAACTCCAACCAAAAATAGTGTGTTACTATTCATTGCATCAAAAAATTTGATATTTTGATGTCTTAATTGGAGTGGATTTTTCACCAAAACATCAAATTTGGTGTTTTGGTGCCTTTGATTGGAGTTGGCTTAAAGAAGTTATCGTCATTTTCTTTGCTGCAGTTGCTAGTGTCCGAGTACTCAACTTCTAGGAAATTTCGTTACTCTATCCTGTAACTGTCTCAAAATCCGTACCGAACCGAACTCAACTCATCAACTAACCGATCCAAAAGTTTGTCCTGTAACCACACGCCTCTCTTTCCTATTATACTCAGAAAGGTCCCAACACATATTAGTATTACTGATCCGTTAGCTATGATCTCCCGTCATCCAACGATCTCTAACCATTTCACTGGCAGCTCTTCACGTCCAGCCTCCACCGGAGGGTTGCGTATCTTCTCGATGAAGACACATTCCTATCTTGCCGGCCAGCGAGTTGGGTTCCTTTCGGTTCCCAGAAGACTGACGATTTCAGATATGAACAATGGTACTGGGCCCCGGAAGTTGACGAGGTTGTTGCTGAATGTGACTATAGAGAGAAGCTTAGGGGCAGTGAAGGTTATTATGTCGTCGGAGTGTAGAGTGAAGGATTTGATAAAGGCGGCGATTGATATTTACGTGAAGGAGAAGAGACTTCCTCTCTTGAAGGAGATGGATCCTGACCGTTTTGAACTTCACTACTCACCGTTTAGTTTGGAAAGTAAGTAACTTGGATTCACTTTCTTTTTATCTTCTTGGTTCTGTCTAGAATAGGAGCCCAGCGGTAGAATATGATTGTTTGTGTTGTTGTTTTTGTTTCTGGTAATTTCAAGCTATAATGCAGGTTTGGATGCAGATGATAAGTTGGAAAGCTTGGGGTCAAGGAATTTCTTTATGTGTCCAAAGCCTTCTTGCACAGCCTTAGAGAAACCAAATCACAACGAAGTCAACGCTTTGACCAAGTTGATGGCCTTCTTGCTGTAACAACATCATTATTAGAATATCTGTGTAAATTCACAAGTTCATAATTTTTTGTCATCAAATAGAACTCTTATCAACATTATATAATACATGAAACCCTTTGATTGTTTTTAATCATTTATCATAATTTAATTAAATTTAATCCATAAATCAACATACAACTCTTTGTCGCTCAACAGAACAAGTTTTTGACGAAGAAAACATATTCGCAAAATCTTTTTAGCATCTTTTATGCAATGCTTTTCAACAATGGTGGAAAAATATATTGGTTTATAAGAACTTTGTGCAACGATTTAGATAATCATAAAAAAATGACAATATATTAGTAATGAAAAAAATTTTCCGTCGCTATTTGCTGGTGCTATTTGCGACGATTTAGGATAATCGACATTATATATATAAAAAAATATTCATATTCATCGCAAAATCTGTCATATCGCTCATAAAATTATGTAAAAATCGTAAAAACTTGGTCTCATTGCGACAATTTTCTGTAATTGTTGTAAAATTTATTTATTTACTAACAGTGTTCAATAACATTCACAAAAAGTCAGACTTATTGGAGCGAATTGCTAAGCTAAAGGGTAACTTTTAGGGACAAATTTATAATTTTTGCCGATTAAAACGTTGTCAAAACATACATATGTTACAGTAATCAGGCATCTTCCCAAGAACATATTTTTTGAAGAATATATATTTATTATTTGTGAACTAAAGACGAATTAAAGTTCATCAACAGAAATCACCCTAAGCAATAATTGGTTTTAATAAAAAAATATTTATACTATGGATCATAGGGAAAAAAAAGCAAGCTTTCTAATACGGGAAGGAATCCTGATTCAATTTAACTTGACGGGCACTGCCACTGTCCTTTAAGTTAAAACAGATTTCTCTCTCTTTCAGAGAAACCATATCCACCATCCCCGAACCCTAAGACTGACCAGGAGAGAAGAGAGGAGCAGATATTAGAGTAGGGGAAAGGAGGATGGGGGATCTCTATGTGTGGTTGATATCCTTCTTTTTCCTCATAGCCCTACTTGTCATTATCGTCTTCCAGGTCTATTATACCTTTTTCCTTTTTCTTTTTGGTCAATAATCAATTCACTGAATTTCATACAATGTTTGGGAAGTTTGATGCTTTTTGTGGTTTCTTACTGTTGCTCTCTTTTTCCTTTGGCTTTCTGTTATCTGGGATTTTGTACTGTTGCTTATTAAGCTTTCCTAAGCTCAAGGATGGGTTATGACATTGGTTTTCTCAAATTCTTTAATCCTAATTATTTAGTGGTTGGGTGATTAGGTTTTGGATTTTTTATCATCTGAGCACGCATTACTCTAATTTTTAACTATTATTAAGTTCTGAGTGTTAACTATATTCATGTTTCCCGTATTACTGGAAGGTTCCTTTTAAGGTAATTTCTGAAGAGTAACTAAATTAGAAGATATAAAGATGAGCTTGTCTTTTGTTTAACCGCTGATATAGTTAAACTGGATACTTTCTTGCATTGTCTGTCCTCTGCTTTTGGTGTTTGGAATCTAACTTATTGATCAAATGTTGCAGCTAATGTGCTTGGCGGATTTAGAGTTCGATTATATCAATCCTTATGACTCCTCATCACGAATAAACAAAGTGATTCTTCCCGAGTACGTAGCAGTAGCAGTTTTATGCTTGTTTTATCTTCTGACGGGGCACTGGTGCATGTCACTGTTGTGTGTTCCATACCTTTACTACAACTATACGCTGTAAGTCCTCTTTTGTTCTTAATTCACTTCAATTTTGGCCACTTAAGTTTCTTCTATCTAGGAGGGAGGAGTTTACCTGTGGACAGGTGGTTAGGGGGGCTTGTGTACTGGATTTGAATCTTTTTGGTTATTAGATAAAAACGATGCACTGTTTAGCAATATGGATAAATGGCAAACTTTTTTTGTCTTATTGCTACTCAATCCGTTTTTTTTGCATGCTGATAATTGTTCACTTGTTTGGAAAAAGAGCTATTAAGTTTAGGGTAAAAGTTACTGCTAGCTGAATAGGATCAGAAGACTGCGAGGATACGTTTAACTTCAGAATGTACAATAATTTTCTGGTTTGGAACCAATAGAATGCATGTTTGATTCTGCAAATTATAGATTTCTTGATATAGTTCTGAGGGGTATATGTTCCCAGTTTGCTCCCCGTCTGCCTTAAATGGGTTGCACTCTAAGTATAAATGGCATTGTCATTTCCTCATTGTTATCTATTAATTTAGAAGGGCTGTGATGCTTGAGAAGCCTTACTCCCTGTCTGCCTTAAATGGGTTGCACTCTAAGTATAAATGGCCTTGTCATGTCCTCATTTATATCTATTAATTTAGAAGGGGTTTGATACTTGAGAGGCCTTACTCACTGTCTGCCTTAAATGGGTTGCACTCTAAGTATAAATGGCCTTGTCATGTCCTCGTATATATCTATTAATTTAGAAGGGCTTTGATGCTTGAGAAGCCTTTACTCCCTGTCTGCCTTAAATGGGTTGCACTCTAAGTATAAATGGCCTTGTCATTTCCTCATTTATATGTATTAATTTAGAAGGGCTTTGATGCTTGAGAAGCCTTTAGGCTTGCTTGATCCAAAGACTTCCAAGTACAGGCTTGCTGTCACACTGTCAAATATGAAGTTCAAATTATGTTTTTTCATGATACTTTCTGTATCTTAGGTCAGTTCTTGGTTCGTGTTTATGCCTGGGCTTATTATTTCTTAAGCATGTTCGTTCAATGTTCAGCATGTACCTAAAATTCTGGAACAATTGAGGTCGCCTTGTTGTTTTATCTTAAAGGATGAAAGAAATGCAACACATGAGATGATGGCCTCCTGTTAAACGGCGCAAATTATCCTAGTGGATATTGTTTGAGCATTGAGATTCTTGAAATTTGCTAAGCTTTTTTCTTTACTTTCATCCAGTTGGAACTTTGATATAGTTGCTTTTCTGATTACTCTATTTTGATGAACAGCTATACACGAAAACAGCATCTTATAGATGTTACTGAGATATTCAACCAGCTTCACTGGGAAAAGAAGCTAAGACTTTTCAAGCTCTTCTATCTTATTATTCTCCTCTTTCTGTCCATATTCTGGTATGCCGATGATTTCAGAGCTGCTATCTTTAGTAAAAGTTTCTTCATTCTTGAATCTCTCAGGTCTTAGTTGTTTCGCACTTCTACTTTTGTAGGATGATTTTGACTGCTTTGGAAGATCATGACTACGAGTAATTGGAAGGAGTTACTTGGTACGGTACAGTGCTGCCTTGTTTTAGTGTTTAGCAGGGATCAAGGAATCTGTTGTATCCAGAATTCTAAGAGGATTGGATTTCTTTGATTTAGTGGACTATAGAGTAAGGTGTTTTACACGTTTCTCACGCATTGGCTAATGACAAGCACCTTCTCAGCACTTTGTCAGGATTCATGTTTATATTTGTGCTCCTTTTATTATCATCACGGGATGAGTGAAATGCACAACGATTTTTAAAAGGGTTACTTGTTTGATGAATTCCAGCTACAATGAGTCCATATCTAGCAATGCATTGAGGGCAATTGGTGCAAGCCTTTTCAGTCGACATTGGAAGCTTTTACACCGAGCTAACATTTTTGTACAGTCAACTCTTAAAAGAGTGTTTAATTTGTCAAGTTTGTTGTTTGCATTTGACGTTCTAAGTTATGCTCATGCAATTATGATGATGAATTTAGCCCCTGCTGGCATGTTCCAAATGCCATATTTATTGACCAGTAGCCGTGGAGGAGTGTGATAGCAACTCTCAGACGTGTAATCAATGGCATGTAAACTATAATGTCCAGGCATTAGACTTGATTGATAGGAGCAAAGCTGATGCCAGCCAGATGAATCACGAATTGGCATTGTATCGCGCGTGAATCCTGCTGTGTGTACCTCAAGACCATTCCACTGATTACAAAGGTATAGAAATCTCTCTTACTTTTCAATTTTTGGGTAACCATTGTATAGAAAGCTATTTTCTGAAGAAAAAAAGTAAAAGAAAGATGCAATAAGAGGCAGAACAAACAAAAACTTTTGATAAAAGAAAAACGAAACATCTGTAAAGAAAGAAGAGTATAACAATGACAATATTTGTTAAGGAGTGCCCCGCGCAGGTAATAAATTAAAGACCACTGTACAAATATTTGAGAAAATGTAAAATAGAGACTAGAATATTAAAAATGCAATGAGATAAATAAATTGAGCATTTTTTAAAATTGAAGGAATTTTCTTCAACTATAGTTAAACTGTTTACAACATTACAATGAGGTTTTTATTATGGAATTCCATAATGGTCTTTCAACAATGGTAAATTATAAAAACCAGCTTGCTTTCATACTATTGGAGTTTGTGGGTAACGTCATTGGCTATCACAACGCCGCATATATCATTAATGATGAATTCAACAAGTTGATAAGGGCTTGTTTGTTCCTGCTGATAGATCTTTCTATTCCTCTCCTTCCACTTATTATAAACTTTGAGGATAAATGCTGTTTGAAAAAGCAAGCTATCCGTCTTTTGTGAGCGGGATATGTTGATGATCTATTGGAGTGTATTAGTCCAATTGTATATGTTGATATATTGTGCAAGTTTATGGAGAAGTTGGCTCCATACCGTTGTGGAGTAGCTGCAATTGAAAAATAAATGTCTTATGTCTTCTGCAAGTGTCTTGCATAAATCACAAATGGGGTTAAAAGTCCAGTGCCATCGATCTTTAGTGCTTAACTGTTTTTGATTGCTAACCAAGTACATATGGAAGCTTTAGGACTGATGCATTGTTGCCAGAGAAGAGAATACCAGGGAACCACTGGGGAATAAATTTAGAGAAGCTTGTAGCATGACTTGTTAGTAAAAAAACCTTCAAGGTGGAGTTTCCACACAACTGTATCCACATTGCTTATGTTTTGGAGACTAGGGAAAACCTAACATGGTGTATGAAAACATCTAAAATGTCCAGTCCGTTGCTCTTCGGAAATGAGTGATGAGACTTTGCCATTGTGAGGGATGCGATGTCTGAGATGCGTTAGATCATTCCTGCATACTAATGGACTGAAGTCAGTCCAATTATCATACCATACCCACGTGGATGTGCCATTGCCCAATTGATAACGAATATATGGATAAATAATATCCCTTATTTTGAGCATGTGATGAAATACCCAAAAATCACTCTTGATGATAGGTAGCTGCTAGAAACTTTGAGAAAGGCGATGTTTCGTGAAGCCACTTAATCCAAATGGTGTTTTTATCTATTAGTGACCTTTAGATTTTTTTGCATAGAAGAACCTTTTGCATGGTAGCTGTAAAGAGTATGCCTGGGCCTCGTCGTTGCTTGGTAGTTGCCACCAGTGGGGCTTTCTTTGCATTATCCGTACAACCTGACCAGAGGAAGGAATTAATAATCCTGTCTAGCTCTTTGATCACCTTCTTGGTCATAATTAAGTGATTAATCCAATGAATTTGTAAGTTACTGACACCTGAAATAATAAACGTGACCCTAACAGCCATAGAAAGAAACTGATTCTGCCATGCTAAGATTTTAGATTTATAATGTTCCAACAGTGGAATACAATCAGAATATCGGAGTTTTGCATGAGAGAGGGGAACTCCCAAGTATTTAAAGGGGGTGTGTTTAACTCCATTCCTAAAAAGCTAGCAAGCTCAGGAGAATTATGCATGTCCGAGGAGCAATAAAAGCTGCTTTTTTGGAGATTTATTCTCAAACCATGCCAATTTGAGAATTAGGTTTGGATATCTTTAAGAATATTGGAGAACCTGTCGACTCCAGACATAAGCATTAGATCATCGACAAACATTAGATGAGTGAGTTTAAGAGCACAACATTTATGATTATAGCAGAAGTGACCATTGTGTGAAGTCATCTTACCAATTATTCGAGACAACCCCTCCATGACCAAAACAAAAAGATAAGGTGAGAGGGGATCTCCTTTGCCTAATCCCCCTCTCACATTGCGGCTTCCATTGACAATGATGCTTACTGATCAAGTTTGCAGACATAACAGGATCCATTTTGTAAAGCATCAAGGTAAGCTTAGATAAATGTCCATCTAATTGTGTCAAAGACCTTGTAAAAATCGATTTTCCAGGTGCAACTCATTAGTTTTTTTTTCTAGATTAATCCTCCTTTAGAAGTTCTTGCATAAGCAATATATTGTCTCCAATGGAACGTCACTCAATAAAAGTACCTTAAGTAGGAGTGACATGCTTAAGCAAGACTTTTTTTTCAATCTTTTAGCTAAAAGCTGGGCAATGACCTTGTAAATGGTATTATAATATGAAATAGGTCGGTAATCTGATAAGGTGCCAAGGGTTAACTTCTTTGGTATAAGGCATACGAAGGTGTGATTGATTTCGCGCAATATGTTACTCGAGCGCAAAGTTTCCAGGATAGCTTATGTAAAAAATTGTCTCGTGATAGTTCAAGTCTGTTGAAAGAAATGAGTCGTAAATCTATCAGGGCTAGGGGATTTTCATGGGTGCAATGAGAAAAGAACTTCTTTTATCTCTGTGTCTAAGAAAGGGGCGAGTAGGAAGTCTTTCATATGCTGGCTAATAGGGTTTTCAAAAAACAGCTCAAATCTGGTAGATGATTGATCTGATGTGGAGTACCCATCAATTGAAGAAAGTACTCACAAGTGATAGTCAGAAGGGATTGTTGATTGGAGTATTGGATTTTCTTAAGATATATTTGGAAATTAATTTTGATAATTATTTGTATTTGGACATAGTTGGATATATTTGGAAGTTTATTTTGGTTGGGACTCTTGAAAATAAAATTACATTAAAGATAAACTACATCATGAACATAGAATTTATTATTTGGGATAAAATCACCATATTTGAATAAAGATACTTTGCAAATTTTTGGTGAATTTTGTAGCTAGCTTTGGGAAGCCTATTTTGGTGATAATGATTATCTAAGGTAGCTGAATTTGTGGAGATGACGATTTGCAGCCGCGATTTTTTGGCCAAAAAACGTGTAGTAAGATTGTATGCAGTTGCGTTTCATTGTTTTTGTGTGAGCAATTACATGCTCTATTGAACTATTCTTGGCAGTTGCATTTTTGCACATGTGGGTGAATAATTGGACTGCTACTCCATATCTTTGTGAAGGAACAATATGCAAATTTTTGGTTGTGTGTAAAGTGATAAAGCAAACACACACAAGAGGGAGTGAATTGTGTGCGACTTAAAAAATTTTGCAAGTTACTTTCAGTTTAAAAAGAAATGACAGGAGCCTGTCTATAATTAAAACAGTAGGAACCTGTTGTGCGATAAGATCCTATTTAAACGGAAGGAGCCTGTTAAGCAATAAAAAGCTTGTTAAACGAAAAAAGTCTATTAAACGAAAAGTTCTGTTAAAAAACAATTTAAAATAGAAGACGTTAGTAAAACTAAAAAGAACTTTTTGTAAGTTGACAACAGAAGGAGCCTATTATAAAGTAAATGAGCCTCTTTCTGAAATAAACACACACACAATATAATGTGAAAATTTAAAAGTGAAGAGAAGAGAGAAGGACATAGTCGATTTATATTGATTCGGCTTACAATCCAAGCCTACGTCTAGTCCCTAAGTATCCAACTTGAGTGTTTCATTATAAACCCTAAGTAGTAATTTGACGAGCCTCTTTAAGCTCACGAGTACATATTTTTCAAGGTTCTCCAACTTTCTACGCTCGAAGTGTATAACAATCTTCTAAAAGTTAAAAAAAAAGTAAAATCAAAAGTAAGTTATCAGATAACAATTTCTCTCTTGATAGAGTGATTTCACTTTTTAAGGCACAATAAGAATAAAATGACTCTCAAGAATATAGTTGCTGCTTAAATGTTTCGAAAGTTTGTGTGTGTTCGTTTCTTCACAAGTGTTATTGCTCTTCTTTAAATAATCACTTTCTTTAACTAGTTGTTGCTTTACTTGTGTCTTTAGACAACTGGATGAATTTAAATCTGAATAAATTCGATGTCATCTTTGCAAAAATCTTCCAGTAATTACAGGGCTAATATATGACCTTCATAATTAGTAGGATTCTTTCAGATAAACCATTTCTAATAAGGTATGTTCATAATGAAAGTTCCTGCAAGAAAGGAAGTAATTTTCCTATGATTTTATTTCCTTTAAAAAAATACCGTTATCTATACAAGGAAATAGATCCAATGTAAATTTTGAAATATTATATAGTTATCATCAAAATTGTTAAATATTAACAATCTCTTCTTTTTTGATGATGATAAGCAATAATAGATATATTTTTCAAAATTTAAAAAGATAATAGATGATTCTGAAAGATGCCTATGAATTTTATATATTCAGACATTTAAAAGGAGCCTGTCTCTTAAGAAAGAAACCTATCATTTATATATTACAGATTTTCACAAGTTTAATAGTAAAATCAATCATATATATAATCAAGGCAGCATTGAGAAATATATGATCATTATGAAAAAAATATGCAGAAATGCAAAAAATATATCCATATAAACTCTCCCCCTTGGTCATTATCAAAAGTAATACAACATAAGGAGGAAGTTAACTAAAACATAATGAAATAAGAAAAAAAAATCAATTGACACAGTCAGTGAGGATTTTTCCTAAGGAGAATTTGCAAATTCAGGACTTGGTTTTGGAGGCTATCAATTTGTTCGCGTATTTGATCCTGATTAGAGCGAATGTTCCTCAGTTGTTGCAAGATCAGGTCATTTGTGCTTTGGAGTGGAACAGGGGCTGGCTTTGGTGGGGTTGGACTCAAGATACCTGTAGCTCTTTCTGACTTGTTTTCAATCCACACGTTGTCCTTCATCTTGTAACTAAATTGGTAAGGAATGAAAGAATGAAACTTTGTTGGCTTATACCAATTAAGATTATCAAACAACACTCCAAAATATGCAAAAATCTTAGTCAACAACATTCTATAAGGTATAACATCAATTGTGTTCTTGTGACTTTCATTATCTACCATGAACTTTACGATCATTGCCGAAAGATTCATCTTCTTGCCCTTCAATAAATTGTAAACCACATACGTGTCTGGGTTTCTTTGGATTTTCCTTTTCCTTTCATTTCGAGCTGTTTCTTTGATCGTTAGTCATTGGTTGGGTCATTTAGGGTTCAAACCTTCTCGGTGTTTCTTTTGATTGCTGGTTGTTCTATGGTTTAATAGCAAGATTTGATTTTTACATGTGGGGTTGGGTTAGAAATGAAATGTTATGAAAATAATATTCTCCCTCGTAAAGCTCCCTCGTAACCTTGAAGATCTTTAAGTCCTTAGGTTTGTTTTTTTGCCTTTTGGGTACTTTTTTTTTCTATAAATATGCAAATGGTACGTCTCTTCAGCTTAAACTAGTAAAGTTTCCTTCTTTTTGTTGTTATAGTTCATGGGTCTTGCTTCAAATCTCCTTTGATCTTCCCATTCTCAAGATGCTGCGTCTTTGCTGGGATTTTTCGGTTTATGAATCTGTTTTCTTGTCATTGTCTGTTGAAATCCGATTAAAAGTTTTTTTATTTACTTTTTGGTGTTTTCTCATATCATGTGTGTGTATGATTTCAACTTTACGCGTCTGATTTCTGGATTTCTCTTTAATCCTGTTATTCCATGTAGCTCTCTTTCGTTTCTTTCTTTGCATGGTTTTATTGCGATACTATGTAAGTGTTCGATGGAAAAATACCTCATGTCATGCTTTGAAAATTTTATTTTGCTGACGCCATTGTGCTTCCACCACCGACGCCACTATCATTCAGGCCTAGTGGGTTTCCTACGATCATCGACTAGGTAGGTGTTTTACCCATTCTCCAGCTGCTCTTTGTGGTCCTTTAAGTGGAAATAAGCACCTGTTATTATTATTATTCTTTTATTGAGTTTCTTATTAGTAGTAGTTTTATCATCATTATCATCATCATCATCGTCATCATCGTCGTCGTCATCATCATCATCATTATTATTATTATTATCCTTATGTATTTATGGTAATTTTATTTACTTAAATATTTTGCATGCCATTTTTTTTATGTATTTACTCTTTTAACCTGCATCACTATTTTCTTGTCACATCTACATGCGGATCTACCGGAATTAGCCTCTTTACTATATAGGGGTAAGATTGCGTACTATTAGACCTCCCCAGACCTCCTTCACTGCGGGACTTCGGACTGGGTGTGATGATGATACGTGTTTAGGAGACTACACCTCTTTACTGAATTACTACTTGGAAAAATGGAGGTAGTTGAAATGGATGCAAGGCATCTTAGCAAAAGGTCTAAGTGTCTGCACCAGGGTTTCCTTTCATAGGCATTTTCAGTATTCATACAAATGAAGTTCACTACTTCTCCTAGATCAATTGTTGTTGTTCCACTTATGACAAGGAAGGTCTATCCTACCTTGAGGATTTACACTCAGAATGTTTCCTAAGATTTTCTTTGTGACTAGAATCTTGCAATCACGTACCCAAGAGATGACTGCCGACTTCCTATCAATTTCTTCTTTTCTCATATGTGTGTAAAAACATTTGACTAGTTCATCACATATAGTTTCGTTCAAGCTCAAGAAATTCTCCCAACCAACAGCAACATGATAGGGAGTGATGGGAATACCTATTTCATCGAATAGATGGGGAAGCAAGATGCGTCTAGCTACCATTTTTCTCTTCTTGTAGCACATCTTATATCTTGCTTCAATCTCCATTATCTGGAATAAGTACTAAAACCTCTCCCTTCTGAAGAATGGTTAGTTTCTTCGATTTTTTTCTTTTGGCTTTAGGGATTTCTTCGAATAAAGCCTCTTCGAGGAATAACTCATTCCTTGTAATGACATCCTCAATATTTTCTTCAGCCAAAGGCTCTTTGCCTTTTTTTTAATTTCTTCCAATTTTCTTTTCTTTGGTTCTTCTTTTTCTTTTGCCTCAGTAGTTTCTTTTTGTGGAGCTTGTTTTGTAACATTTCCTCTAGTCTATGGTCTTCTTTCTAATTGAGAAGGTTCTTCATTTGAGCCATCGTCATTTATTGCCCAGTACACTTCAAACACTTTCTTCTCTTTAGGACCAGGTTTAGGATTTGTGGAAGTTTTTGAAGTAGGAATGGGTAGGGAGATATTAGGCATATGGAATCTAACCTTTTTTAGTAACTCCCCCTTACTGAAAGTCTCTTCTTCTTCTTCTTCTTCACTTTCTTCTTTCTTTTCTTTTCCTTTTTCTTCTTTTCTTCTTCTGAGTCATAAGCATATTTTTCGATTGTTTTTTCTTTGTCGTCTGAAGAGGAATTAGGATAACCTAGAGACAACATAGCAACAATCTTCCTTTTCCTATCTTTTGGGGTCTCCTGACTGGGTATTTTTGAAGTTTAGAGCTTTGAGGAGACAGAGATAGGTTTGGTAGTAGTGTCTAGAGGACCTACTATGGGAGACAAAGATGAGGAATCAGAAGCAAATGTTTGTTCATGACGAGATGTTTCGCTATGACTAGAAGTTGAGATCAAAAATTTCTTCTGTCCTTTTGATTTTGTTCTTGCCATTATAAATGAGCTTGGTGAAGTTTAAGAGAGAAAATAAGAGGTAATACCAATGTAGAGAGTTAGGGTGCAGAAAGAATAACAGAGAAGACGAGAGAAGTTTGCTTAAAGTATACTAAGTGATTTTTGAGCGTTGATCTTGTGAGAGGATCAGTAGACATATAGGCCAGAAGAGGAAGCGTAATTGACTGCGTATCTTCTGACAGACGCATATGTAGATTTGTCAGGCAGCGCATGCATTTTTGTAAAAGCTCCAAGTTGAAGAAAGGATCGAATATGAATTGATCAAATCATTCATTCTACAATCTGATAGATAACTGATTAATCGGACGAGAATAAAGATAGAGTCCCATTGTACATGTCAATATTGACAATAAGAAAATTGATAGTAAGAAGAAAATCTGTCGACTTTTGAAATCATAAGGGTTCAAGTCCTTCTATCTCCAAAACAAAAAAAGGCCTCTTCAGCTCTCTAATTATTTATTATATTATCTTTATTATAGTTATATTCTCTCTTTTCATTAACGGTTCAAAATTTGTTATCTTTCTCTTCCACGAAATGATGCCATAAATGACTCCATATTTTTAGGACATATGCCACTTAGAATGTCAACCCAAGAGAAGTCTTCTAAAAAGAATAAGAGCCTTCTAATCTAGAAGAAACTTACTAACCTAAAAAAGAGGCTTCTAAACTGAGAGGGGCCTTTTAGACTCTAAGAAGCCTAAAAAATTAAGAGAGAATTTCTAAGGAATCAGAATAGAAGGAGCCTGCTAAATGAAATGCAGAGATAAGTAGTAGATGATATTCATGCATAAATAATATCAAAGAGTTTGCACATACTAAGCTCTTTTCTTAATATGTAAAATCTATCTTTAGAAAGTGGCTTGGTGAAAATGTCAGCTACTTGATTCTCAGTATTAACATACAAAAGATCAATGGTTCCTTCTAAAACATGATCTTTAAGTTCTTAGTCCTAGAATGATGCACATGATTTTTAGAAAAATTTATAACACTAGTATTATCACATAATATAGGAATATGAGAAAAGTTTAGAGAAAAATCTTGTAGTTGATGCTTCATCCATAAGATTTGAGCACAATAACTGGCAGCTGCTATGTATTCTGATTCAGTCGTGGAACGTGTTGTGCAATTTTGCTTCTTACAGGATCAAGATACTACCTCTAAGAAATTGCCAGTGACCATTTGTGCCTTTTTGATTGACTTTATCAGCTGTATAATCTGCATCACAATAGCCCACTATGTCAAATGAATCAGTTTTTAGATACCATAGTTCAAAATCCATAGTTCCGTAGAGATATTGTAAGATTCTTTTGACTGTTTGAAGATTACTTTCTTTTGGATTTGATTGAAAGCGTGCGCAAAGACGCACGCTAAGCATAATGTCTAGTCTTGAGCTTGTAAGATATAGTAGTGATCTAATCATTCTTTTATACTGTGTTTCATTTGTAGCTTTGCTTCATCATCTTTATCAAGTTTAGTTCCAATGTATATTGGAGTACCCATCGGTTTGACATTCTCAAAATGATATTTCTTAATGAGTTCCTTTGTTTATTTATCTTGGCTGATCAAGATTCCATTTTCTATTTGTCTGATTTGTAATCTAAGAAAGAAAGAACATTCTCCCATCATGCTCATGTCAAACTCCCCCTGTGTTAATGCTGAGAATTCTTGGATTAGTAGCACCAAATATTATGTCATCAACATATATTTTCACAATGAGTAAATCATTTTTCTTTCTTTTAATAAATAAGATTTTATCGACCTTTCCTCTTTCAAAGTTATTCTCAAGCAGAAAGTTACTTAACCTCTCATACCATGCTCGAGGAGCTTGCTTTAAACTATATAGAGCTTTGGATAACTTTATTATATAATTTAGATGGTTTTCATCTTTGAAACTTGGGGGTTGCTTAACAAATACTTCTTCATTAATGTAACCATTTAAGAATGCACTTGTAACATCCATTTGGAACAACTTGAAATTTCTATAGCATGCAAAGGCAAGTAAAATTCTAATCAATTCCAATCTAGCAACAGGTGAATAAGTTTCATCAAAATCAATACCTTCCTATTGATTGTAACCTTGGCTACAAGTCTAGCTTTGTTTCTTACCAGTTTGCCATTTTCGTCAAGTTTGTTTCAAAATACCCAATAAGTTCAATAACTGACTTGTTTTATGGATGAGGCACCAGATTCCATACTTTGTTCTTGTCAAACTGACTTAGCTTATTTTTTAGCGATATTGTAGCCCAAGAAAATAACTTCATCTTATCTCGCATCAAACTTTCCAAGGTTGTCTTTTCCATTATTTAGCACAAAACACTTGCACTCGAATGCTCGAAAGTAAGCAACATTTGGTTTTCTTCTTTTCCACTGCTCATAAGAGGTCTTTTTCAGAATAGGTCTTATAAGACATCTGTTAAGTACATAACATGCCGTGGATACTGCTTTTACCTAGTATCTATGAGGTAGTCTACTTTCACATAGCATGGTTGTAACATCCCACCCCCTACTGGAAGGGTAAAATAGTAAATTTGGCATAGGATGAGATAGATCGGAATGATTTAGGACTGGTCATGCATACTAGGATTGGTACACAGTCTCAATTGTGCACA
>JANITX010000211.1:60454652-60469537 GCA_027564395.1 Erythroxylum ulei | reverse complement strand
TCGTAATTAGGAGTCAAAAGGTTCATCTAAAGTTATGAAAATGCAGCCAATTAATAATGAAAACTTGGGCTCAATCAGGGTGATTGACAACAACCATCGAAAGCGATGGATCAATTAGCATTTTTCGTCGATTTTATCCTTGATTTTTGCAACAATTTCGAGGATGATGGTAGCTGAAATGGGTATGGTTGTGACGGTCTCATCGAGAGGAAGAGATAGGTATATAACAATAATCAGTTTGAGTCACGGGTGGTGAAGAATGGTTAGAGAGGGAATCGTGAATAGTAACTTTTGGGAGGGGTTAAAATGATATTATGAGAAAATGAGAAAAATAAAGAAGAAGTCTCTTATATATATAGCACACAGGATGTTACATTCTCTCTCCCTTATAAAAAATGTGTCCTCGAATTTTATAATAAGGTTATTAAGGAAACAAGTATGGATACAATTCTCTCATCTCTCGCTCTATCTCCCAAGTAATTCTTCAATGCGACCATTCCTCCACATCACCTTAACCATGGGAATTTGTTTTGATCGAAGTTGTCGCACCTACGAATCCATGATAGCCACTGACTCCTTTTTATAGGTTGAATTCTTACTCACTTCCACACTTTGTGGTTGGAGTACATGGAAAAGGTCAAGAATGTACTTGCAAAGCACAGAAATATGAAATATTGGATGGACTTGGGCCATGTCCGGAGGTAATGCCAACCGGTATGCCACATTTCCAACCCTCTTAGTTACCTCGTAAGGTCCAATATACGTTGGAGACAATTTTCTTCCTTTTCCAAACCTCATCACACCCTTCATTGGACATACTTTAAGGAATACGAAATCTCTGATTTGAAACTCCACTTCCTTACGCTTCGGATCAGGATAACTCTTCTGTCTACTGACAGCTGTCTCTAACCTTTGCTTGATCAATGAGATCTTCTTTAACGTGATCTTGATTCATTCTGGGCTCTCCAACTGCTTCTCGCCTACCTCCTCCCAACACATTGGTGACCTACATTTTTGTCCATACAATGCCTCGTATGGTGCCATCTCAATAATTGTGGTAGTTATTATTGTAAGCGAACTCAATCAAAGGCAAGTGCCAATCCCAAATACCACCAAAATCTATCACACACATCCTCAATATATCCTCTAAGGTCTGAATTGTCCTTTTAGACTGTCCATCAGTCTGAGGATGAAATGTTGTGTTAAAATCCAATCTAGTGCCTAATGCCTCTTATAATTTTTTTTTCCAAAACTGAGATGTGAACTGCGATCCCTGGTGTGAAACTATTGATACAGGTACTCTATAGAGACATACTATCTGATCAATATAAAATTGAGCGAGCTTGGACACCGAATAAGTACTCTTCACTGGTAGAAAATGTGCTGATTTCGTCTGTCTATCTACAATCACCCAGACTGAATCACATCGAGTTCTTGTATAAGGTAGGTTAAACATGAAATCCATTGTGATCCTCTCCCATTTTCATTCAGGAATTGGCAGTGGTTGTAGCTTACCTGAGGGCTTTTCATGCTCAGCTTTTACTTGTTGACACGTTAAGTATTTAGAAACATATTCAGCCACATCTTTCTCCATACTGTCCCACCAATACATATCTCTAATATTATGGTACATTTTGGTAGAACTTGGATGCATATTGTATGTAGCATAGTGCACTTTCTTTAGAATCTCCTTTTTCAAGTTTTTTATACCTGGAACACACAGTCTCCCATTTATTCTAATGGTGCCTTCTTTATTGATTTCAAAATCTACATGTCGTCTTTCCTGAATGTCATAAATAAGTTGTTGAAATTTAGGATCTTAACCTTGGGTGATCCTAATCCTGTCCAATAATACTGACCGCACCCTGATGCCGGCCAATAATATTCCTACATCTGAAATATGAAACTGAATACCTTGATCCATCAAATCATACAACTCCTTGGTCAAAGTTCTCCTCTCTATTACGATATGTGCCAAACTACCTGAGGATTTCCTACTTAAAGTATCTGCCATGACATTTGCCTTCCTTGGGTGATATTGGATCGTACAGTTGTAATCTTTTAGTAATTCCATCCACCTTCTTTGCCTCATATTTAGATCTTTCTGTTGAAATATATACTTTAGACTCTTGTGATTCATAAGAATCTCACATGTCTCACCATATAGGTAATGTCGCCAGATCTTTAAAGCAAAGATTACTGCTGCCATCTTTACCTTCCATTGGTAAAGCTAATATTGGAGCTGAAGTTAAACACTTTTTCAGTTTTTGAAAACTCTCTCGTAAGCATATGACCAAATAAATTGGACATTCTTTTGCGTCAGTCTGGTCAATGGGACTATTATCTTAGAAAAATTTTGAATAAATCTTCGATAGTAACCTACTAACCCAAGAAAACTCCGTACCTTTGTCACGGTCTTGGGTTATTCCCAATTCATCACAAACCTTCTTCGGGTCCACTTGTATTCACCTTAAGATACCACGTGTCCTAAGAATGCAACACTCTCAAGCCAGAATTCACATTTTGAGAACTTGGCATATAGTTGATGTTCTTGAAGTGTCTGCAGTACAATCTTAAGTGTTTGGCATGCTCCTTATCTGTCTACGAATATACCAAAATGTCATCAATAAAAGCAATCACAAACCTATCCAAGAACGACTTGAATACTCTATTTATCGATCCATGAAAATTGCTGGAGCATTTGTAAGGCCAAAAGATATTACTAAAAACTCATATTGGTCGTACTGAGCCCTGAAGGCAGTCTTAGACACATCATCCCCTTTGATCCTTAGCTGATGGTATCCTGATCTTAAATCAATCTTAAAAAAGTACTTAGCACTTTGAAGTTGATCAAACAAATCATCAATTCGAGGTAGTGGATACTTGTTGCAGATAGTCACCTTATTTAATTGTCGATAATCAGTACACAATCAGAGAGAACTATCCTTTTTCTTCACAAACAGAACCGGTGCACCTTATGACGAATTGCTAGGTTTAATAAAACCCTTTTCTAACAAATCTTATAACTGCTTCTTTAATTCCTTTAATTCTGCAAGTGCCATTTAGTATGGTGGTTTAGAAATTGGAGTCGTACCAGGTATTATGTCAATAAAAAATCTAATTTTTCACTCTGGGGGTAACCCTAATAACTGCTTAGGAAACACATCTGGAAACTTTCGAACTACCAGAACACTTTGTAGGCTGATGCCCTCTACAGCTAAATGTAGCACCCCACTCTCGCAGGGCATATCCCCGAACATACCGATGGTGTTCGAGAATATACTCTACGAGGGTGGCATGCTAGAACAGTCAGTTAGTCAAACTCATTACAATTTTTTTTCAAAACAACATACGTATATGTGAAAAATCAATAAACAAATAGGGCCCACTTTATTCATAAACATTTTCAATTACAAGAGTTACAATCATTATACATATCATCAAAATTCTAGTAGTCATTTGGGCCTATTTCATTTACAAACATCACTCGCCTATTTCATTTACAAACATCACTTGCCACAATTGTTATTACACTTTACAATTTACACACATAAATTGCATAATATTTGCGGAAATATAATTCAAAAACTAAAATCACTAAAGACATATTGGCTCTTAATCACATTATGAGCTTTAAGCTCTTTTTCGGTGGCTACTCCGGTCATATAAGCCTTTATCTTTTATGCATTCATGTAATGAAATGTATCACATATATTCAGTCAATCAAAAGTGCTTCATATTATACAATCATATTCGCTATCACATTCTCATTCACAATTGTCATCGAACCTTGGTCTAGCATTCAACATATACGTTGAGAATCACTTATTTCATTTATATGCACATTCACATTTTTCTTCAAAACTTGGTCCAACGTTCAACAATCAAGTTGAGTATCACTTATTTCATCAAATTCACATACAAGGAGCACTTCCAATATGATATTCATGCATCAAACACTTCAGACTTTCAAAGTCCGGAATCAACACAATCATATTCACAAAATAATTCAATTCAAAACTTAAATAGAACAATCATTTAAAGTAAAACCATCTAGGTTGAATCACAGTACGCTCTAGATTAGCATTAGCTTCCATGATTTGGAAACATCTGGATGCTGACATTTTATCCTACATATCAACATTATGCAATACACACATTGCATACACATTATTAATTGCACATTCTTATGAATACTCAATCATATACATATATATGTGTGTTGTGTATAATGCATGCTCAATGATAATCCTGGGTATATCATCTAAATTCACATCTTATGCTCATTCTCATTTCATAATTCATTTATATCTAATTGAACTTAGGTTTATACTTTAAGAACAGTTGGTTATTCTAATATCATAACTCAATTTTTCACCATTTCTTTTCTAACATTATATGATCTCATAATACCCAATTCTCATTCACATTTACTTAATACATATTACTCAACTCCTTTGAGTCATAACTACAATCATATATCTTCATTTACATTATACTCATGCCTTTGGTACTTTGATATCATCCATTCATTCACTAAGTTATAACCCCAATTATCACTTCATACATATCACACATCAGTCACTTAATCCAAGCATCATTATAGGTTCAATTCAAGCCCCATTATAGCCTAAATTAAGACCAAATGATCTGTGAATGCTCGTTAGGCGGATATCTATGTCAGTTGAGCAGGCCTTTACGGGTCTCTTACAGAAATATTAAAATTTAACCCTCTAAACAACAAAATCTCTTCTCATGGTCTTCATAGAATTTGTAGAAATTGAAGTCCTCTTTAAAGTAATACTTAAATGACCTCAATCCGAGTTCTACAGAAAAAGTTATGCCACTTTCCCCAACACATATGCAATTGCATCCTTATTTTCCAGATTTCAAATTCTTTACTTACTACATTCAGCACCTTATGCTTGGTCTATCATTTCTAGTTTAATTTTCTCATCATTTTCCCATCATTCTAACTCCATTTCAACTCAATACCATCCATAAACAAATTATAGTCCATGATTGATTATGAACACTAAAAACAGAACATAAACATATATACATACATCATCAACTTTTTGCACATACTCATCTTCATCTCTACTTTCATTTCACTTCTAATTGTCACCTTAATCCATCTCATTTCAAGAACATAACTCAACATCTTAGTTAACATAACTTCCACTTTCATTATACCCTTAATTCACAACTCATAACATCTACATAACAACTCATCACTCATAGTTTTCATACTCTCAAAACAGAACACAAACACATGTATTTATCCATCAATTCACTACACCCAGTACTCAACTTCAAGTCAAATTTTGAAACTCTTAAAGAAATAATTTGAATTCGATGTCTTCATGAAAAATGTATCCATATGTCTC
Source organism: Erythroxylum ulei (assembly GCA_027564395.1). Lineage (NCBI taxonomy): Eukaryota > Viridiplantae > Streptophyta > Magnoliopsida > Malpighiales > Erythroxylaceae > Erythroxylum > Erythroxylum ulei. The sequence continues at coordinate 60,464,147 of JANITX010000211.1, read as the reverse complement.
TAATTTAATTCAAACAAAAAATAATTCCATTTGGATATCTACAGGTCAAGTTATGGCTAAAATACAGAATCATATCCAGTGGAATTGTTACAGCTAACATATTCCAACTACTCTCTTCCAATTTTCCAGATTTTTATATACATTTTATATCTAACACATCTTGTACATAGATCATCTTTTCTACTTCATTTCCTCTTCATTTTTACCTCAATTTACAACTCAAAACATTCACAAAACAAGTCATAAAAGACTATTAATCATACCATAAAACAGGACATCATCCATATCTATTCATTCATCAATTTACATTTTCAATCTATCTCATAATGATCATTATAAATGCCTTCATTTAGCCAACCCAAGAATGTCATTAATACACTAAAAAGAAAAATACACTAAAAAGAAAAACCATAAACCTCTTTATTTTTACACCCACGTTATAACATGTATGTAACTCCATGATCATGATCATTCAATTTCAAATTACTCATCATAAATGTTTGATTTAACACTACCCATGAAGATTAACAAGCTACTTACTTGATTTAGCTTCAATGTCTTCAAATCACCATGAAACCCAAGCTTTCCATGGCTTTATACGATCTTCATCATTCCAAAGGTAGAAGGGATAAGTCTTTAGTGACAAATATGATAACAAAAATGATAGTAACAAATGGAAGTGAGAGAAAGCTTCAACGATGATGGGGTGAGAGTAAATGCCATGGATGAGAACAATGGAAAAGTTAAAGAAGGTTAGAGCATTTCGTGAGAGTGAAATGAAAGACAAGGGAGATGGCCATTCAAAATGTTAAAATGTCATTAGTGGTGAGTGGCAAGTGTTGTGACACTTGTCACTTGCCACTTGTCTTTTTATTTTGGCCTCCTTTTGACTACTTTTTAATAATTAGTCTATTTGCCTCCAAATTATAGTCCAATTATCTTTCAATTTTCAATGACACTTGTCAATAAATCCTAAAGTCATTTATAAAAATTTTCATTGCCATTTGACTCTTACTTCTACCACTATTCATTAATTGTTCTGCCACTTAACATTTTTTCTAGTCAAAAATACCTTTAAATTTCAAAAAATTTCCAAATTTTCATTAAAAAGTTAATAAATATACTCTCCAAATCAGTTCTTAACACATACAATTTATAACTCCAAATATAATCACATTTATAGATTAATTATACCCGAAAAATGTCAATGAATGCATGTACAATCATTTTAATGTGCAAAAATCAATATTCACATGTGTTTATGCTAACATTATGCATGAGCATGAAATGCATTTTTCTAATCTCACATTGCTATTCTTTAATTACTAAAATCTAAGGTTCTAACCCTTAGTATGAAAACGGGATGTTACACTAAATCCCTGACTAAGGCCAAAAATCCTTGACACCCTTGTATGAGCATCATGATGGCCATTAATGCCGAAACTATGTTGGAAGGGGTAGTTTTCTATCCCCCCTTAAAGATAAACTCTACGTCCCCTGGAATCTTAATCATCACTTCCTTCTTTTTACAATCCAAGGTAGCATAATGATGGGATAACCAATCCATTTCCAATATTACATCAAAATCCATAATTGGCAATACCATAAGATTCGCTACCAATCTCCTACCAATAATCTCCATGGGACATGAGTAGTAGATTAAATTTACCTCTATGACATCAATCAGATGTGTAGATATTGACAGAGATTCATCCATCCTATCTAGTGCTATTTCTAACCTCATAGCAAAGTTGGGCAACAAGAAAAAATGAGTTGCTTTTGAATCTATCAAATCCATAGCTTTTATTCTACATACGAGAATGATACCTGATACCACTACATTGGAAGCCTATGCATCTTGAGGGGTGAGAGTGAATGCCCTTTCCTAACCACTTCCTACCTGTTGAGAGCTAGAGGATTGTCCCAAACTGCAACCTCTAGGTCTACCTCCCTACTATCTTCCTCCAAATCCTCACCCCTGTTGACCACCAAATTGTGACCCCTCTTGTGGATATTGAAATGGAGGTTTCGCCATACTAGAAGAGGACTGGTGATATCCCATCACAGGGCAATCTCTGATCAAATGCCCATACTGGCTATATCTATAGCAAGCTCCTGGTGAAATATGACATGGACCCTGATACACTTTACCACAATGCTGACAAATGGAAGAAGCTGAGCCCAAACTACTGCATCCTGAGCTCTGCCCGTTATTCCTACTACCTACACTAGGCATGAATCTGAATCCTCCTAGATGTCTACGGCCAGATCTCGCCTTGCCATGAGCTCGAACAACCTTCTACCGAGAACTCCCACTTTGGTTGAACCCTGGCAAAAAGTTTGATTGCTACTGTTGTCGTTGCTAAAACTAGAGAATCCTACGGAGTGCCTCCTACTCTGCTCTTCCGTAGACAAGGAACCATGTTCCACCAAAATCCTCTCTAACTGCTTGGCCACATCCACTAAGGTAGAGAACTTCTCTCAACAGCTCATAGTCATGCTGACGAAAAGAAGTCCTAGCCCTAACACATACTGGTTGTTGTTCCTCAACTCATCTGAACCAATCTTTGGGGCATAACGACTCAAGCAAATAAAGTCCGTGGTGTACTCGCCCACTATCCTATCTCCACGTCGTAGGTTCAAAAACTCTGATCTGAGTGTCTCACGAGTTGTAAAGGAGAGGAAGACTACTCTCTAAACTACGACCAAGCCACTGTACCCAAGTATGGAAGGATATGATATCGGTACCAATCTTTAGCCATCTCTTGTAGAGACATCTCTACCAGACCCATTAGCTGTGTATCAGAACAATGCAGCCTCCTGCCTCGCATCCATACCTCATTGAGAAAATCAATAGCCTCCTGAGGTCTAGTTCCGTTGAACTCTATCGGACGAAACCTTGATTATGCCATAGATAATTGCATATCCGACCTCTCTTATTCTGGGACTGCCCCTGGGGGAGTTGGCTGCTGTTGCTGCATCATCATCATCGAGTCTCGAAACATATCATTTAAAGTTCTCAACATATTTAAACGAATTGAATAAAAACAAACAGAAACCCTAACCTCTTTTTCCTTCAATCGACGATGATGGTGTGAATATTTGCTAATTATATTAATGATTTTTTTGATGTTTTGGGAAAATATTCATATGGAAAAGGTGGAATTTATTTAGTTTTATGTATTTTGGAAAAGAGATGACAATCGAGCCAAATTGGAGATATTTTGGTTGCTGTTACTTGAAGTTTTGAGCTGCAATTGTTTATCCACAATTTTTGGATTGACTTCAGATTTTAGGCAGTAAGTCGTGCCCACAGCTTAAGGTCACACGTGAATAAACGTCCGATATAGAGTTGGAGACGTGACTGGACTCTTAATTTGAATATTTTTCAAATTTGGAAAGGAAGATTTTTTGAGATTAGTGAGGGAAGTTAGGGATACTAATCTTTAGCCTATTTCTTTCCCTCTTAAAATAGAACTCTCCTTAGAAAAAGGGGCCAGCAGAAGATTGAAAGGGAGGTCGATTTTTAGGAAACTAAAGACTCTTTTATTTCTTATTTTGCAAGTTTTGTATAGCCATGAGCGGCTAAACCTCCTTTAGTCTAGCAAGGGTTAATCGAGTTTAAGTTTATATGAGTTATGAGATCTAAAGTTTTGTTTTGTCTTTGAAATTCTGTAGTATTTATTCATTCTCTATTTTATTCATATTATTATCTTTTGGTTGTTGCAATAGGAGCTCGTTGTGCAATTGGCAGGGTTGTAATTAGCTAATCAAGATTTCTAGATCCGTAATTGTCTAGTTAATCTTGATGACAGTAGCAGGTAATATAATTTTGAAGTTATATTATGAGGATGAATAATCTAATTTAAACAATCACGCTTGTTGATCTTATTGATTAGGGTTGGGTCTTTCTAGTTCTTAAAGCTGTTAACGAATTAAATCCTAGGTGCGTGTCAGGGTTGTTCGTCAATAAGGGGTTAGTCATAGGCGCGTGTCTGGCTAATCTAAAATTAAGGAAGGATGAGATTATTAGAAGCTTTTTAATAATCATAACCAGTCTATTGTGGGATTTGGATTTATTCTTTGTTTCAATGATCAACCTTGGAACTTGAATGAGATTACCTTGTTAGATGCTATTAATCTAATTTCTTTTCAATTTAAATTTATTTGCTTGCCATCTATTAAATTTAGTATTTTCACTCATCAGTTACAAAATCCCCTTTTTATTTCCTCGCTCTTGATTCCCTAGTTATCAATAGGATTGATTAATCTCCAGTCTCTGTGGATTCGACTCTACTCGCTCTAGCTACAATTTAATTGATTTTTTAGGAATAGATTTTATTTTTGATAGATTCGACACCCATCAGAGGGTAAAATAGGAATTTTAATAATTAGGGATATTTTAGTAATTATAGTGGTATTAGGTTTGAAAACTTTTCTTAAATTAAGTCTGATAGAATTTTGTAAATGTCTATATTCGAAGGACAGATTATGGAGTAGATTGGAGCAGTTGAAATAGTTGAGTATGGAGATCATGTAAGGATAACTTTAAACTGTGCCCTTATAATTATATACGGTTTATAAAATTGTGAATTTAGTTATTAATAAATTATTTTATAGTGAATCATATGTTGAATTATTAATTAATTACAATAATGATTAATAATTAATAATTAAATTTGTGGATTTTAAAATATATGAATTTTTAAGAATTTATTTATTAAATAAATAATTGACAAGTTACAAAATGTTTAGTGTCTATATTTTGTTACGTGATATGAAGTGTATCGTTTGATAATTTAGGGGAAAATATGATAATTATAATTTTCAGTTGTGATATGTATAACTAAGAATATTAGGGTAAGATAAATATTGTTCATGAAATTAGATAAAGATTGGCTCATAATGGTTTAAGAATACTAATAGTTAGGTACCGAAGTGGCATTCGAGTATCCTAAGTCTTAAGAATATCTTGTATCGATGACTAGATATTACAATAGTACTAGGGTACTATATTAGATTGAGATATTGAAGTATCCTATGCTTATATTTACGCATCTAACAACATTTTCACTTATTGCATGATTATGATAAGTAGATATAAGCTGACAAACTATTAAATATAAGTCTACTAGGTTAAACAGGGCCGGTTAATTTAGTAATAAAGAGGTAAAACATAAATGATATTACTAAATATTATATCACTATCAATTTAATTGTTAAGTTTTAAAAGATTAGTCACTTAATTAAAAAATTTTAAAACTTAGGCGCTGAATTGAAAAAATTCCAAAATGTTAAGATACTTTAGGAATGATTATATCCCTTTGGTATATAAAAATAATGTATAAATATTTTAATTATATTAAATATTAATACCTTTGCATTGTTAATAATTATATTAATTAATTAATTTAAGAATAAAATTTGATAATTAAGAAATAAAATAAAATAAATTTATTATTAACATCTAATATTATGATAAGAATAAAAAAAGTTGGTAGAAGTCTAAATTGATTTTTATTTTCAGTTTTTTATTTCAAATCTCAATAAAACATATTTTATTTTTAAAAATAAAATCAAAACAAAAATCATAAAACCCCACTTTTAAAGAGATGATAAATTTTAATAAAATTCTTATAATTTTCTTTTAAATGTGGAATTATTCTGCTTATTAACTTTCAAATTTGAATCTTAATTAAAATTATATAGAGGCAACTATTTTTAATCCAATAAAATTAGTTTCTCTTTCTTTAAAATTAAAGAAAGACCATTATGTGCTTGTTTAAAGAACTAATTATGTGACCATTATTTAGAGGTCATTAATAAACTTATTACAGAATGAAATAATTATTTTATAAAAATAATATTTGTATTATTTATTATAATAATAGCTATTATTTAATAATAGTAATGTGCACATTCAAATTAACACGATTTAAATCGTTCACCACAGGTTTTATAGGTAATAAAGATGATGGAAGATCGACGAAAAACATGATCAGCAAGAATATTACAAGTCTTATTTCTATTAATTATTTGACAGTGCAAAAACTCATATTTTGATTGTCCCTAATACTGGACATGTCAATAGAGCACATACAACATGAGAAAAGACGTAGAGCAAACCAAATGCACAAGATCCCCTGGAAAAACCTAGGAGTTTGCTTGCAAAGAATGACTATCATCATATCATACTAGTTTCTCAAAGAAACAGTTTCTAATATCCCAGCGTACTCATTTGGCCACAAGACTATTGATTGCGGAGATTATCCATCAACCATTCTTCTCTCCATCCTTTGATAACCTTAGCAATGAAGTCTTCAATTCTGCTCTCCAAGTTCTCATCAGGTTCTTCGTCGTCTTCCCAACCGACCTCACCTTCACTACCATCATCGTCGTCATCTTCATCGTAGCCATCAGAACCATCGAATTCACTACGGTCCTCATCATCATCCTCCATATCACTACCACCATTATCATCCTTAACGTAATGACCGTAATCATCTGCATATGAAGATTGTGAAGAATGAAAGAACTCGTCAACTTCATCTCCGGACGGCCTGTGATTTCCGAGGACTACAAACAAAATTGTGGCGTTGAGCAGTGAAAATATGAAAAGGGGTGATGAAAACTTGAGGACAAGAGTGGCAGCTACAGAGAGAACTAAGAATGCAAGTAATGGTCTGTCAATAAGGTTCATGTCCAAGAATAGAATAGAAGGATGTATGCTTTATTTTTCTTCTTAAATTAAACATCGCAACGGAGTTCTATTTATATGGTTGGAAGGATTAGTTGGTCTTAAATGAGTGCCAATTCTCGGAAATTATTGTGAAGTGTATAATCAGCATACTCAAATCTGGAATAAGGTAAGCAAGTCAATATTGTGAAGCAATGTAAACTTCCAAGCGAATGACACGCAACCAGGATTTTCTGTAAGGTTTTCTCTCTTTACGGCTTTACGCTAGTCATCATCAGCCGTGCACTTTTTTGGCCAAATTGTACAAGATTAAATGTTACTTAATCGAATTAACCATGGTGTAAATTCAGTTCCTTCTTGTCCGTGTGATTTTGGTATCCCGTAGACTAATGTATTGTTGGGATAAATAAAAATGCTCGATCCACCTGCACCAAGGACTTGCACAGGTCATTATTTATTCGCATTTTCTCTAATTTTAAGTCCTAATCATTTTATTCTGTGTTCTTGTTAGTTTATTAATTGACAAAGACTAATATCTATCTCTTGACTCTTTCATGGTGAGTGGTGGCCACGTTTGTATACATTTTTACTCTTCCTTGAGAGTGTGTCAGCATCCATAACTCCAGTTTGCCTATACTTGGTTCTATGAGTATGAAATCTGGTTAGTACATGTGAAACATTTGTTCTTAGTTTTTACACTCACGTCTCATTATCTTTTAATTTCATGTAAATCATTTGTCAAAAGTTAAAATACAAACACACTTTAGCATCTTAGAATCCCTTTAATTTGTTCACCTTTTATGAAAATGTGGCACTAAAGGTGTAGAAGAAATCTGAAAAACAGTTGATGAAAATTTCCTTGCTGCTATTCATTTAGTTGAGTTCTGACGAACACTACGTACTCTAGAAGTTCTATGGGTAATTTCCTAGCAACAGTTAGGTTGCGTGAGTTATCAGTTTCAAAAGCCTAGAAAATGGCATCGTTGACTTGAATGATTTCAGATACATCGAGGACAAAACATCCCTAGATTCTGGAACCATTTTAATACAACATTTGTAATTAACTGGCATAATATGACTTGCAAGCTAGCTGCTTGTCCGGACCAACTTTAGCCTGATTTTTTCAAACACTTGATATTACAGTTCGAGTTCGAATTCCTGCTTCCTTCTCAATTTCATCTGTAGCCAAAAATTGGGATTAAAACAATTAGACATGGAATAACCTTTGGTCAACCTATCCAAGCTTAAGCTTAATTACTTGGGAGTTTTCAAGTCCAGGATCCAATCTGACTAATCAATGAATTTTGAAAATGGATGGGAGCTTGCTTTCTGATGTTACCAAGAAAATAGGATGCAAAAGCCTAATGCAGAAAAACTTATATTTATTGTATGGTCAAAATTTGAGGCTGAGTACTTTCAAAAGGATTTAATTTATTAAAATATAGATAAATAAACTTTTTGGATTTGAAATTTTGTGAAACAACACAAGATAAAGGGCAATTCCTCATTCATATACCCACTCCGATTATCTAATTAATTTGTTTTATCAACTTGAAAGAATATAATTTATTTTACTCTCCGATCAATAACCAAATATGAAGATTATGAATTAAACAATTTTTTAAAAATTAGACCAATAAAATAAAAAGCTTAAAATTTAAAAGGTACAAATTAAATTTTTATAAAATCAGTTAAAAATTAAATAAAATTGAAAATTTTAAAATATGATTGAAAAAGATTGTTCTTAATTTAAATTTTAATTAAAAATAGAAACTATTAAATAAAATTAATTAGTTTATTTTAATTTAAAAAATTGATTAAATTAAAAAAATAAAAATTTAATCATTTTAAAATTTTCACAATCAATTCAAATTTTCTACCATTGAAGTAAAGAGTTCCTCATTTCCCGCCAGCGATGAGCTTTCCTTTGACTTCCACGTACATGAATTTGATTTCGTATTTAAGTTAGAACAGTGGTATTATATGGAGAAGTGAGAAAAAATAAATAAATAAGAGGTTTGATATCATATCACACACACACACACACACACACACACACACACACACACACACACGCGAGAGAGAGGGAGAGGAGAGGAGAGGGAGAATTCATTCGATCCAAAAAATGCAATACAACTCCATCGGTTACACACCTTTTATAGACAACTAGTAGAGTAATTCTGTGCAAATGCGTAATAAAAATGCCCAATACATTTAATTGAAATTAAAATGGGAAACAAAAAATTTTGTAATTCCATGTCTAGTGGTAACATGTGTAGTATAAAGATAGCTTAATCTATAAGCTTTTCAATTTGCCTCTCATAAAGTTTTCTCAACTGGATGGTTACCTATTTTAGATTGTTGGCTTGCAATCTCTATCATTCGAGCAATTTCATACATCTCGATTGTAACACCGTACTCCCGTGTGACCCGAACCCGACATCGTTGGTGATATCCGAGTCCGTGCCCCGCGAGGGTGGCATACTACATCAGTCGGTCAGACGAAACTCAGTATATTTTTTTAAAAAAACATTCATTCGCGCAGAATAGACAGTAATAATCTGAGCCCACGTTTAGAAATAAACAGTTTCAGTTTCAGAAATAAATATTTTCAGTGATTACAATCATTCAACAATAATTTACAATCATTTAACAAACGAAAAGCCATAACCAAATTGGGCTCATTACAAATACAAGCATCCTTTACAGAAATTTCAGAAAACAACTATGCGACACTAATGCAGACACGAACTGATCCCGACCTCTATCTTTCATTTGCGTACAGTAAACATACTCCC
>JANITX010000211.1:60361949-60386940 GCA_027564395.1 Erythroxylum ulei | reverse complement strand
ATAAATTCTTTTTCTCATCAATTTCCTCAAGGCATAAAAACTTCTATAACACAATTCATATACAAAAACACTCATTGGATTCATTTTAATATTTCTAATTTCCACCGAAAGTTCGGGATCCAACAGATTTAGTCATCTTTACTACATACCTCCTTTGAAGATCATCTATCTTCTCATTAATAATTTCATTACAAGGGTTTATCAGGAATATAACCTAATATAATCTATATTAAATTAGTTTAATTAAAATTAAACCTTTGAAATATAAAAATAAAATTAAAAACAAGTGAGGACATATCACTCACTAAAAAGCTTGGCTATTAGTGGATGCATCTTGGTCAATAAGACCATTGAATGGCACATGTTGAAAACAGATGCTACTCCCCAACATACATATGCCCCATTTTTTTCTCATACTAGGGTTTGCCTTGCCCCCCGTTGCCTCCCATTTTTTTTTATCCCTGGTCATTGCTTCCCCTCAGTGCTCTTCCAGTCGCCAGCAACGTTGTGCCTACTGATGCATGTGTTGGTCTAGTCTAAAGTAAGCCACCTTCACCAACGGTGATATTGAACCAGTGGCAAACCCACCAGTAGTGGCAGTTCACCGCTGGTCGGTGATCCATTATACATGCAAAATAGACAAAGGCAGTATTACACAAAATAGGAAAAATGTAGACGCATTTACAAGCATTCCAGAACAAAATAATAGGCATATACAGTTTCTAGAATCATCACATATGTATAAATTGGGTATTCTTTAAGGAATTAATATTCCATAACATAAGAACAAGAACAAATTCAAGTAGTAGTAGGCGAATTAAAATTTTTCCAAAAGAAAACAATGAAAGACCATTAAATAAATTAATTTTAGAAGAACAATTCCAATATTAATTAAATCTAAAAGCCTTATTTTTTATCAAAACAATAAAATAAAACACTTAACTCAAGTTAAACAATTAAAGGAGACTTTGATACCACTGTTGGAAACCAACTGTGATTGAATCATGGGCGCAGTGAAAAAATAAAATTTTTATAGTTTTTGATTGGATCATGATAATTGAATAACTTGAATAATAAAACTCGAATCATAAAATAAGGAATTGTATCTGATTCGATTTTTCCTATTGAAATCATGTAAAAGCTTTTCAATGTGTCAACCACGAGCTTTTCACATGTTCAGCCTCTAATGGTATCCTTATAGCAGCTTCTCAACTCTTAAGAGGAATTAATTAGGAGTTCTAGCTCCCTGATGCTTATTCCTATTTATAGAAAAAGCATTACGATTTTTAATTTTATATGAAAATTAAATCCCTCCATTATAATTAAGATAAAACTATAATTATAATTAATAATTTTAATAAAAACAAATATCTCATATTTGATCTCTAAAGTTTCTAAAACTTTATAATTAAGTCCAACTTAATTAAAATTTATTTTCCTTCACAAACTGCTTTTTATATGTGACCTATTAGGTTTCTAATATATTGAAAATGGTTATAAATTGTAATTCTAATTCATAATTAGAATCGGCAAACAAGCATATAACTAACATTTAGAAAGTGCTTCGAAAGGCTTTATTGATCGAGATTCAAACGATCACATCTATATAGGTGGTAGCTGTGCAACTTGTTGGGAGCAAGCAACCTTTTGCACAGCTCACACACCACTCCGCTCAAATACACTATCATCATACGAACGCCCGTAAGAGGGGTGCTAAAAAAGAGCAGTTTGAAGCAAGTCAAAGAAGACCACAATGATGGTCAAAATGGAATCACTTTTTGTTTTGCTATTCTATCCAAGAATCTTTCAGTCATTAGTCTAGGTTAAATGGAATTTTTCAGTTCTTTTATTTAATTTATCTTTAATTATCCAATTAAACAATTTATAATCATAGATTAAGATTAACATCTAATAACAATATGTCATGATCACCCAAATATCAGGAATGTCAAAGCGGTTTGATTTAACCTGTCTATGCATAGTTATGATGTATAATTTATTCCTTTCATCATCTAATGTTTCAATTGGACAGAGTATATATATAATGTCTACTCTTTTGTATCCAATCATGTTCATTCTTGCTAATTAGTAATTGATTTATAATTGATATTTGAAAACACCTTTTCAAATGTCAATTCACTATGTCCATAGAATTCTATAAATTACTACTAATCAAGAACAGTAGAACACTCTTTGTAATTACTTTAGAGTGACGAATCCTTTATTAACTTACTCAACTATCTCCTTATGGTTCATACTACATCCAAGTACTACTTAATGAATTATCCTAGGACAGCTTATAAGTAACATCAAAACAAAATAATTTCTACATGAGATACCTTAGTGATGTCAAGTTTAAGGATCAATTATAAAAACATCATTATGAGAAAATCTACAAACATATAAGTAATATTCTATTTAGGATCTTCATAATCGGGTCAGTTCAGTGGCTTATTCTCTAATAAGCACCCACATGTTAGTTTAAATATCTCCACACTTTAATTTATGATATTAATTACTTTCTTCATAAGAAAGAAACAAAATATATGCTAGTTTTATCATTTCATCAATATCTTGTCTTAATGAAACTACAATTAGGAACATTTATGAATAATATATAAATGTAAATTGAATCTCATAATTATGATCTCATCGGAATTTCAATTACATAATAATTATTCCAGAGATTTTACCTCTAATATTAAAACATCAAATGTAATTAACATGATACATAAAGATAAAGAATGCCTTTATTAATTAAACAATAATGTCATACATCAAATTGCAACCAACTGATTGACTGTAAGGGCATAAACTAATAGAACATTGGTGGCATTGGTAAGAAACAAAAGAGATGCAACCAATGATGAGGTATCATGGATTAAAGATGCCAATAAGCAGAGGAAGATAAAGATGCAAGACCTCTCGTGAGAAAAGTATTTCAATTTTAATTATTAATTAATAAATATTTGTATTTTATTAGATGTATTATTAATTTACTATTTATATTTTATTTTTAATAAAATATTATTTTTATTTATTCTTAAATGTTGGGTTTTATTAATTTGATATTTGATATTATTTTTAAAATATTGAATGTTATACACTAATTTCTTCAGGCTTAGCTCACTTGTCTCTAATGAATGTCTAACCTTTAATAGATAAGGGAAAATTATACTAAATAATAATGTTTGTCAAATCAACATTACCTAAACTCAAAGCGATGTCTCCCTCAAAAGAGTCAATAACCCTAAGCATATGCTCAACATTCAAGAGTCCCTCGTTGCCCGTATTCGCCAGCCTTTCAGCTCTACCTATCTCTCCCTACGCTTCCCTTGAATTAGTTAAACCAAACCTACTATTTTAGACCACTTGAATTAGAAAACGCCTTAAATTCACGTACCTAAAAGCGATAAAAGGAGAAGTGATCGGTGATCACAATATGCAAGGTGCAAGGTGTAGGGTGTAGGGTTGTTTTTAAAGCTCTCAAAGTCATAACTCTGTTATTCAAAGAAGTATGGACTATGGAGCAACGGTCCAGATCTAGGGATCAAGGCCGTAAAAAGGAATACTTTCCACTTTCAGATGCTACAAATTTTAGTTTCTCACACTTTCTTTGAATCCGCTTGTGACATCAAAAGGAAGTAATAAATAACAACCAATACATGTTCAGGTCAATTGAAGGATGTATCTCATATTCTCGTCCTCAAACAAATATAAGAGACAATTGATATGCACAAATCGTGTCTTGGGCCCATCACCTGAAATCAGGCAGCCCATACTCTGAGCCTATCTACTCAAACGCGTTTCCTTCAGCCTCAATTTAGATTCGTAACGACCGACCGTATTATATAAGGAGAAGTTAGACTCGTTCACAAGGTAATCAATAAAAATATCTTCTATTTCAAACATGAGACCTATTCAGCCATCGAAGTGTTTATACCGACGTCGATTTGCAGGTTCATCAAGAACACTCATATTTATAGCGTGGATAATTCAACTCTAAGCTCACGTCACAAGCTAGTTTCTAAAGCTTATGTAGGGTATAACTCTATCTTAAACTTGGTGTAACTGTCTGGATTTTCTGATAATAAAGAAGCAAAGTTGCCGGCACTCTCCATAAGTGCTGGGTCGGCAATATTTCTGTTTAGGGAAAATGCTACTAAGTTTTGAATCAGGAAAATGTGAGTAAAGAACTAATCGACTAATTAATTCTGTAATTCTTAATTGCTTCATTTAGCTAATGTTGGATAAAACTATACCATCCATACGTATGTACTATGTGCAAATGCCTTATTGTTACAGACTTTACAGCCACATCAAATCATTCTATAAGTAGCAGTCCATGCCAAGTGCCGATATTTTGCTTGCACCGAGTACATATTTGTGGTAAAGGAAGGTTAATTATTTTGATAATGATCGTCCGGAACATGAAATATATTATTCTTGGAATTTTTATGACTCATTCCTCTTGCTTATATCCAGTTTATTTCTAGAAAAGGAACAAACGAGTACGTGGAAGATACCATCATGGCATGTAGCACATGCCAAGTTGCCATCGATAAGAAAGAATATAGCATTTGTGGTGTTTTCATAAGTTAATATAATGTGTAATGAGGACTTTTTAATGTGCATGAAAAAAAAAAGTTTCTTTAACCATGCTACATGAATGCTTTCCTTAGAAACAAATTATTCAATACTAGGTAATTATCTAAACCTATCGATTTTTTATATTCACTAACCAATAGTTCCAACCTCCAAGTACAGGTTTAGATAATGTACACAAAAAAGAAGAGATGATTTCGCAATTGTGAGACCTTTCCTGTATGAATTGCACAAGTACAAACTTTAAAGCACTGTGAAAGAAGAAGACGCCATGAACAAGAATATAACTGAAGAGAATCTTGCTCACGAAAAGATAATTGCTAATAGTAAACCAACAAAACAAGTCCTATAACAAAGCCATTGCTTTGTTGGATTCTCCACCCAACTGAACACACTTGTACAAAGACTTCAATATATGAGCTCGACAGCTTGCACTAGGTGACAGTTGTACCAATAAGTTAAAAGGAAACAGATAACATATTCTTAACGTAATCAGGTTGTCGTCACACAATTATGCCTTCTCTGTAACTTATCTTCTGTCTTGTCATAGGAAGCTGTATGGATGTCTAAAGATAACATCTATTTGTTCTCTTTGAATTGCCAAATCGAAGAGTTGGGCGCTTTGGCATGATCCTTTGTTGTTGTACTAATTCGAACATGTATTAGAAGTATGTTAGGCCAATAAATAGGACTAATTTAGCTTGCTTACGCCTTATTTATATCACCAAGGAGAGTTATTGGTCAACAGTCAGCACTAACCCTAGTCACACGTTTATTTTTTAAAGAATTGAAGTTCACCCTTATCAATCCCTCTATTAGTTTGTGTTTATAAGAAAGAAAATGTTTTAAAGCCATCGCTTTAATAGTCATTATAATTATTTTAATTGATATTGACTAATTTTTTTATATATTAATAAAACTTATAATATACATAATTAATATAAGTCGTGATGACAAAAAAAAACTAAAATAGTACTAATATAATTAGATTTTATCAAAAATGCACTATGGCTTCTGTTTTTTTTAGTAATATCTTCATACAATGTTAACAGTTTCATCTTGTCGTTTTTCCTGCATAAACCTAGCGAGTTAGTGATAGTTTCACTTGTTAAAACATATATATTATCTCCACATATATATTTTTCTCTGCTAATGCAGCCTTAGTTTAATAGAACAATAATTGAGATCAAAGGGTAAATTCTCAAATTCGAAAGTAGTTTAAGATTTAGACATTTTGTGATTTGTGATCGATTTTGTATTTTGTATTGTATCACCAGAAAAATAGGTTGTATTATACTAAATCATTATACCTAATAATATATCGTGAAATTTAGCTTGGTACCAATCGATAGAGATTGAAATACTAAAAAAATATCAAAAACAATTTCAAAGTAGAAAATGTTGAATAGTTAAATTAAAAAAATTATTTTTAGATATTTTTAGCTCTCATAGTGTTTGGAGGGAAGGGGAACAAGATGCCAAGCAAAGCTGACTTCTATCTGTTGTCATGGAAGAAGAAAAGATTATAGTTTTCAAGTACTCAATCGATTAATCTCACAAATCGAGGAGGAAATGAAAGAAGAGGTGCGGGAAAAAGGCAGAAGCCACTAAATGGAAATGGTTATTATATTTATAATTTTAAATATTTTTTATATTAACAAATAATATCGTATCAAAATCGGTATAAGATTTGATACGATATTCACAAATTTGATATTTACTTCTCTAATTCAAAAATTTGATATCTACTGCTCTAATAATTAGTCTGTATCTATTTTTCATTCTATTAATAGAGAGGAAGGTAAATAAGAGATATTTCTCTTCAGTTCCCATACTACACTATATGCATACTAATAACAATATCATAAAACAATTTACATTTGTCCCACAAAAAATACATTCTCATAGCATATTACAACAGCCACACACCAATTGAGGTCATAAGAACAATATATAGAAGTATTTTAATAAGGATAAATCTATATTTGATCTAATTTGTTGTATATAAGTTTGTTATACAGCTTGCTCTGTATATCCAACAGTTTGTTGCTATGTACATCCAATAGTATATATGTTGTGTCGATCATTATCTATTTCTCTTGTGTATATATTGTACGTTAATCACCAAGTAATGTAATATTGAGTTTTTTTTTTCCATTACATTATTAGCCATTATTAGTTTAACAACCAAGGCTAAACAAACCTCTTCTTCTTTGACTTAATCTTCTTAGTCTTGAGTTGGATTATTACATCAATCGTAGAACTTTTCATTCCTTAAATTGTCGGTGCCTCTACAATAAGAACATATTGGTAAAAACTTGCAAATGCTTATGTAAGGACTCAAGTTCGAACTATTAGATCAAATTTTTATCTATTAACCAAAGCAAAAACCGAAAATATTGCCCAATTTGTTCAGCGTATAATTAAATAGTCTAGTTATTGAGGATGGTCTTGTTCAAGCAATCGTTAATAGCTTGGGAGGGACTTATCAACCATTCACTTAATCTGTCAAGAATAGATTGAATCCTGTCTCCTTTTGATGATTTATATGGTCTCCTTAGTGAAGAAGACAACCTATCATAAGAAAACGATGTTTAAGAGTTCATTATTTAACCTACAACTCACGTTGCTCAATCCACCAATTCAAGAGGATATTCACCTAGAGGTAGAAGTGAACGTTCTTCTCAGCATAGTAGGGGATTTTTTAATCCAAAATTTTGACAACAATCATGAGGGGTACCATTCAGATAACATCAATCTTTAATGAAAAATTCACTATGCAATGTCATAACTATAGTGGATTGAGACATCTTACTCCAAACGTCAGGCCTCCACCTTCAACTTGCTCTCGCCTTTCCACTCCATCCGCCTCATCCTATTTGACACAGCAACCATGGATTCGACAAACTAGCAATTTTGCCTCCTCCACCTCATCTTACACCACGCAGCAGCCATAGATCTTGGACGCTAGGGCAACTCATCGCCTCACTCCTAATTAAAAAATCACTCTTACTTTAGAATATTATGGACTAGAAGAAGTGAACATAGACAATAACAAAACACTCCAAATCTCTCACACTTGGTCATCTTTGTGTCAGCTAAATAATAATTTTTTTCTTTTTGATAATATTTTATATGTTCTAAATTCCTATTCCAATTTGCTTTATGTTTTTTCTTTTACTAATGTTAATAATATTTTTGTTGAATTTCCCTAATTATTTTGATATTAAGGATATTTGCACGAGGAGTAAAACATTAATAAATGAATATTGTTGGGATTTAAAAAATTATTATCTTATATGGAATTATTAATTTATCGATAAATTAATATTTATTAATTTATAGAATAATTTTTATTATGTACATTATATTTGTCAAATTAAACAATTAATTTTTTTCGTAACTAAGAAAAGAAAATAAATAATTAATTAATTAATGATGGTGCATTGTATCTAAGTTTATTAATCTTAGGTAAGCGTGATTTATTATCGACGTCGTTTTTATTCTAGCATTTTAGAAGGCTATGAGATGGGAGTAATAAATCCTGAAAAAAAATTAATGTCCTGGATGCTATCTATTTTATTAATGCTGCTTGGAATATTGATGTGAAGGCCACAACTATTGCAAATTATTTTTGACATTGCAAAATTCGATCGGAGGAAGGTATGCTTCTAGAAGAAGAAACTGGTGATGTTGAAGATATTCAAAGATTATAAAAAGTTATTTATAATTTACATTATAGAAATGTCATGAATGTAGAGCAGATTCTGAATTTTCCTAGTGAAAATAAAGCTTTAATGAAATCATCTACGGACAAAAAAATTATTGAAGGAGTGTTAGGTATAGAAGATGATGACAATCAAGATCCAAATGATAGTAATGCTATACCACATGTTTCTCCAAAAGAAACTTTTCTTGCCGTAGAGACTTTGAAAAGTCACTTGCTTCAAAATGAAAAGAATGTGCCGAATGTAACTTATGCCCTCTAAAAAATTAAAGATGAAATTGGATTCAATTTATATGAAAAGAAGAATCAATTGACTATAGATATATATTTTAGGAAAGCATAAAATTTGAAATAAAAATTGTTTAAAAAGTACTTTATTTTATAAATTATATATGTAATTTTCATACTTATTTAATGAATTATTATTTTATATTTTGGCCTCAAAAAATTTTAAAAATTATTATCTTATATATTTAACGAAGTTATTATTTTATACCGTTAACTTAAATTGAAATTAAAAAAATTATTATTTAATTAAAATTATTAATTTATCGAATATTCGTTTATTCAAGTTTTCGTGTAGCTAGAAATGCTCACACCCCGTCTTTACCTATACACATCCGAAATAGGTACACACAAGCTTTCTTTCTCTTGGACAAGTTCTGTCCCTCTCCTGTTGTTCTCAGCAAACTTTCTCACTCACGCAGCAGCACACTTCTCTCTCGTCTGGTCTCACTCGCGCTGTTCGTCTCTGGCTCAGTGGCCCTCTCTCGCTCTTCACGCGATTGTCTCTTTTCTCCACTCTCTGGTCTGGTCTCATTCGCGCTCTTCGTCTCTGGCTCAGTGACTCCGTTTCTGATTTAACCGGTAATAATCTTTTTGCTTCCTAGATTGTGTTCTGTTTATTTTATCTTTACTCACTTCTGCTTATTTAATACAGAGCTTCCTTCCATTTGATACAGCCCTCAAGATCGCTTCTTATCTCCAGGTTCTTAATTTTTCGATTCCTGCTCTTGTTATATAATCGTTTCTTCTCACCATTCGTGAATTTTGGTTGTTGACAATTTCCATTCTTTTTGGGTATTAGGTACTCGACTTGCGTTCCTTGGGTAGTTGCTCTCAGTTTTGGAGGGAGTTATCATTGTCGGAATGCATATGGGAGTCGATTACTCTAGAAGGATGGCCTTTACTTGGTTTTCTTAACGACTCATCCTCTTCTTCTTCCTCGGATCTTATTATAAAGGTATGCTATGTTTATTTTGTTATTTCATGTTATCGGTTTTGTTTTTCTATTGCTTGTGAGTTTTGCGTGTGAGAAATAAACAAACGCACTTGTTGTTTCCTCGAATTTTAGCTGTCGTGTTGAATTTTTGTGAATTTGAAGGTAGTCCCTTTGAATGATTTTATCTGTAAATGGTGAAACGTCGTTCTTTCTTCTAATCATGGCTAGTATAGAATCATTGGCAATTAATTTTAAGATTTATCTCACCCCTGTAGTAATTAACAGGTGCAATTGTATATAGCTTTGGACTCTACCTGTAACTTTCGTTCATTTCTCTGCATCGTTGACAGTATAAAACGATGTGAATTTGTAGATTCAACCAAAAAACTGATGAGAAGATTAGTGTTGATGACACCATTCATTGTGTATTTAGTTGATTGTTAGTGATGCCTTTGATTTCCTTTTCTCCGGAGTTGAAATATGATACTGAGATAGGTCTGGAGGGAGACTTATGCTCAGGAACAGGTTTGCTTATCGAAGGATTCTTTATGATATAAATTTTATGAAATAATATTTCCTTGTCTCGGAATTATATGGATTTCGCTTAATCTGGGAAATAAGTTACACTAGGGTCAAGTTGCAGTGATCACTAATCACAATGTAGAGGATCTTAGGCAAGTCTGTACTTGCAATCCTTTTTAGAAACTTGGAAAATTACCAACAGCTTAGCTGGTGCAACATGAGCTAGAGGTTGGCCAATATTCACAAATGAACATAGTCCTTATTTCATACATTTTGGGTTGTGTTTCCTGTGATCGTCAATAATTTGGTGATTGCATGAGCAGAAATTTAGCACCTTGGCTTGAAACAACTGTCCTGTGCTTGAGAAATGTTCTCGGACAAGAAATTAGGTTTGTGGATGTTTAGGAGACTGAAAAAACAGATGCAATGTTAGCTGGAAATTCTTGCAGTAAACTTAAATCAGAAGAGCAGAAATGAACCTTGTGGTGAACCTAAATCAGATTATGCATCCTTGCATTTTGAGAATGTTACTGTTGACAGTTGTTTAAAACATCATAGGCAGTTAGTTGGAATGCAGAGTGATGGTGGTTTTTGATGTATTGACTGTCCTGTAATAGAAATTGGACAGGGGTGTAGTTACTCTTTGATTAAAAGCTGCATCCTTGTCCCTATGTCTGAGAAAGCCTCTGATTTGTATTGCACTGTTGATGTTGCAAGTTTCATTGATTAATTGTTTCATTCTCTGATTCAGTTCTACAAGAACCTTTCAACATGTCTGGAGGATGTTGTGTGGAGAACTGAAGAGGACATGCAAGAAGTCAAGAGACAGTAGTACCGTCCTGCTTGCTGCTTCAACTTCAAGTGTGTTTTCTTCATACCAAATGTGTCATATTTTTTTACCTTCCAACTCCTTTTCAGTAGCTTTAGACAAAAGTTGTTCAACTGATTTTTCTGTGGGAAATCATGGAGAGAGACTTAAGAGGCTTGGTTCTTAGTGATTGTACAAGTCAATGCTCTGTGCTGTTTCTTCCTCAAGAAAACATTTGTTCCATAATCACAAGCTTTGGCTGTCAGTGAATGTAAAAGATTTCCTTACTTGATTATAAGAGTCGTTTGTAGTATTAAGATACTCTGCTCTCAAAAGAGTAGTGGTAAGTAGTACACATACTTAAGGCAACCCAAGCCCAAGTCGATTTGTGAAAAGGGGTTTGTAAAATAATTATTTTTAAAATATAAATTAACATTTTAAGATGGTAAATAAATTAATTTATAAATATAAAATAATAATTATTAGTAATTTTAGAATGCGTATAAAAATTATAGCTTTAACTAACATCTGGCCATTCTTAATTTTAATATGTTTTGTGTGTTTCAAATATTGTGTATATTAATATTTATTTATAAAATTAAAATTAATTTACAAGTGTTTGTATATAAAAAAGATGGTTAATTATTTGAAGCAGAAGCATGTCTTTATCATGTCTCTCTTGCTACGGTTCTTCGCACGAAGTAGTGCCTTGTAAACTGTCCAGCCACTGCGTCCATTTCTGTCGACTCTACTACTTTCTCTCCATCTGAATGTTCTACTCTTTCTCATTCTGAAAGTAAGAAGGCAAAAGCAATCCCCACAATTGTCAGCTCTTTCTTTTTCTTTTTATTTTTTAGTGCAATTATAACCACTAGATGAGACCCCAATATCCTTCCAACTACATGTTTTGTGCTGTACTTGAAACCCCAAATACTTCTTCACTTCCAAGTATTTGGTACTAATGAAAAATAGTATCTGAGGATAACGGTGTTTGTGTTATAGCTACAAAAGCAGACATAAGCTTCCCGTAAAAGAATGAGAATGCGACTTTTAAGATGTCTAGCAAAAAGTCCACGAAGAATAAAAGTGCAAGTAAGGGCTCTTGTGTGTGCCATCCACTAGTCACAGTCGTCCAGATTCGAGGCTTCTTAGTGCTACGAGCAATTAAAGGTCACATAATTCCAAGGATTCCTATAGCTAAGGAAGGTGTGTTGGTTATGTTTATCTCAAACTCAGGGCTTTGTTTGTCAGTGGAGGTGGATGGAGCCCGTCACTCGAAACCAAGGGCTCGTTCTGCTTCTTTCACATAAATAAGATTTCGAGGGAGAGAGAAGTAAGAGGGCAAAAGGGAAGGTCAAATCAGGTACCATAATCATACTTCATGAGAGAAATCTGGCTCAAGAAACGTATAGATTGGGAGTGAGTGACAGGTGAGCAAGCCTAACTTTATAAGAAAAAGTCGCTATCATAAACAAACAGCTAAGCTGCCAAAGAAATTATTGGTAATTTCTCTAATTAAACTATGAATATAGCACCTTCAAACTAAAGACTTCAGTTCCTATTCAAGAATACAAGAAATGCTATAACGCAAGGATTGCATGAGAACAGTAGGGATACTAAATATTTTGAATATTAACAAAATTAGTCATCCATAAGCAAAACATCCAATTCTCCCAATTGTTCTAGGTTCATATTACCAAAGAAAAATACCCAACAACAATGACACTAACAAACCAATCTACTGAGCAAGAAACAGCACAAACAAGTCGATATTAAAGAAGCAAACCACAAAATGATGCAAGTGAGAGAGCTGATAGCCCAACCAAAACTAGTAAAATGCCCAATGAATAAGTCCTAGTGGGAAATAAAATTCTCATCAAACTTATCTGCCCTGCTTCCCTTTTTTGTTTTCATGCATTTAAATTTTTTATTTGGTTTGAGTTCCTCCTCACTTGGCCATCATGACTTTGACAAACTCTTCATAGTTGATCTGCCCATCGCCATCCACATCAGCCTCACGGATCATTTCATCAACTTCTTCATCAGTCAGCTTCTCACCAAGATTTGTCATGACATGGCGGAGCTCAGCTGCAGAAATGAAACCATTTTGGTCTTTGTCAAACACCCGGAAAGCTTCCTTCAGCTCCTCCTCAGAATCAGTGTCTTTCATCTTGCGGGCCATCAGGTTCAGAAACTCTGGGAAGTCAATGGTTCCATTACCATCGGCATCAACCTCATTTATCATGTCCTGAAGCTCTGCCTCAGTTGGGTTCTGGCCCAATGAACGCATCACAGTCCCAAGTTCCTTAGTAGTGATGCAGCCTGTAAGGTAAAGAGCACACATCAGCAAGGCAATTAAACAACCTTGATAACAAAGTGAAAACAATAAAGAATCCTGAAATCCCAAAGATATAATTTGACAAAGAAGAAAGAGCAAAATTCAAATTAAGCCTCCCATAAGATTCATAACGGGTAATGAAAAGCCGAATGCAATTTTTATTGTCACAATTCCACCTTCTTGGATAAAGAAAATTCTAAACTTGGGCTCAGGAAAAGGCATTCGCAATAACTATCAACATACATATTACATTTTGCCGTTCTCTTTGCTCCTTTAGCAAAAGACAAGTACAAACAAATATTTCCAAGTCCATAAAGAATTATGTTCTACATCTATCAACGGTTCTCACAAATCACAGCCAACAACTGATCAATTTCGTCCTCCTGACAATACATCTGACCTCTCAAAGCTGATTTTTAGCTATAAAGATGGCCATCAAAGGAAATTATTAATAACGGACCAAAACTTATTCGAATTTAAGCAACACAACGCACATCATGTAAACGTATAAATGAGTGGAAGATAAAAAAAATAATGTAATGGTTCATAGGGTAAGATGATTTAATGACCCAATCACATTTCGTGATTCGTTTCGTCATCTAATTCCATTCCCGACATAAATCCCTAGCTCCCGACATACCAACACCAAACAAGTTAAAAACAACATCAAATTTATGTCTCACGACTGCAACCAAGATGATACGCCAAAGCATGAGTAAAAAAACAACGATGGACATTGAAATCGCAAAGAAAAATCTGTCAATCCACTCAAATATCCAATACTTTCCAATAAAACGGCAGCTAACAAATCATACACAAGAATCTAATCCAATTAACCCAAGCCAGGAAAAAAAAAGAAAATGAAATGAACAGCACAGATCAAGCCAGAAATGGCGTAAGTGAACGAAATCACGAAACACGGAGATCTGAGAAAGAATTAAAAAGATTAGAGATCTATGAAAAGAGACCATCTCCATCCTTGTCGAAGAGGCTGAAGGCCTCCTTGAACTCAGAGATCTGATCGTCCGTGAGCTGATCGGCCATATGTAATTTGTTTCACCGGAAAATAAGAAACAGGAAAGGAAAAGATAAATACAAAAATAAAACAGAGAGAGAGAGGGAATGGCTCTTCTTTGTCTCCATCGTGGACAATAAATAGGCAGTGCGTTTGGGCCTCAGGACAAAAAGAAGTGAGCCCAAACAAAACTTACGTCATTCTCATTTGTAAATTTACCTTTGTATGGCTTTTTGTTTCATATTCAAATCTTAAATCAGTTATTGCAGTTATATTACCAAAAATTGTCAACCGTCCTTAAGTTTTGGATTCTTCGATTAAAAAATTCAACTCATTTAATTATAAAAATTTTAACTTATTTAATATTTTATTTAATTTTTAACTTTTCGGTTCAATTTATTTTAACAATTCTTGTTATTAAAAACTGATCAATTTATTAATTAATTAGTCAATTTTTATAAATTAATAAATTCTTATAAACTAAAATAATTCAATTAATTATTGCCTCAGGCTAAATAATATTTTAAATGCATGATCTATAAATTGTTTAAGATAAATTATATTTAAAATCTTAATTTATTCAATTTTACAATACTAAATAGAAAAATAATAAATATCAAGCAAAAATTAATTTTTATAAATACAATTCAAAAGTTAAACTCCATTAATCTTGGTCGTTAATCTCGTTAATATATAGCAACATATAAATTAGAGCCACTCACGTGAGTATATATATACATAAAGTTTTCAATGAATAAATAATTATATTTTTATCAATAAATGTATTATTATAATTAAAATTTTAAAATTAAGTTTTAAAATATTTTAATATATTATCTGACAACAAAAAAGGTCTAATTTATGTGGCAATAAGTGTCAATAAGGTTAACAATAAAAATTAATGATATATTATAGATTTTATACATTATAATTAATATTATAAAATTAAACAAAATTTTGAATTGAAATAAAATTTAATTATTATTATATATGTCAACGTCAACGTATCTCATTTCCAAAGATATTGATTCCGTGATTCGAACTTATGGTCACAATGAAATAACTTTTACCAGTTGCTCCTTTATAATTATGAATACTTTTGTTATATAAAAAATTATAGTAAAATATAAAATCTCACACATATTTATGTATTGTTTAAAATTAAGAAATTTTTGGATATTTGGTTTATCGGGTGAAGTGATAAAAAGATTTATAATAAATACAGTGAGGAATGAAAATAGATATAATCGTTATAATTATGATGGTTAGTTAGGACGAAAGAATAATCACCATTACCACTGATAATGGTTGATTTGTTAAAAATCTTAAGAAATAAAAAATTTTAAAAATTTTATTTTAAATCAAATTTTAAATATATTATAATTAATTTATGTACCTCTGACAGTATGTTTAAAATCAAGTATATTGTGGTATTTCCTTTCCAATAGTTTTTTAAGATTCGTGTTTTTGGTTGTTTTTTATTTTTTAATTTCAATTTAGATAGGGTTTGCTTATCTTTTCAATATACTTGTTTCTTAGTTAGGTTAGATACAGATTGTTATTTTCTTGTAGGATTCTAGCCTTTACAGTTTTAGTGTTATCCTTATACATGATTATATTATATGTAAAGATAAGAATATTTTTGGTTTAAGGAAATGACATTTGAGAGGTTTTTTGTCATTATTGTTATAGAAATCCTCCATTTAAGTTTTTTTAAATAAATTAATCT
Organism: Erythroxylum ulei; assembly: GCA_027564395.1. NCBI lineage: Eukaryota > Viridiplantae > Streptophyta > Magnoliopsida > Malpighiales > Erythroxylaceae > Erythroxylum > Erythroxylum ulei. Next base: position 60,370,974 of record JANITX010000211.1, on the reverse strand, counting down.
TATCAGCAGCAATATTAACTATTAATCCATTTTTTTTTTTAGTGTTATGACTTATGATTTCTATCCTTTTTCATGTGCTTTTGTGTTTGATTTTTTGGATTAACCTATTTTTCGTAGAACTATCCTAAATTTTGTCATATTAATATTGAATCTTAGTAGTCTTTAGTATCATAGTTGAATAATGTATTTAAGTTTATTCTTGACCTTATTTGTTTGTGTTTTTTGGTATTCTTGTGTTTTTTATTTCACATGTTTCATTTTTCCTTACACACAACGTTTGTGGACAAGATTAGTTCAAAAGGGATCATTTTTGAGCCCTTATTTCTTACTTTTTCTAATTTTATAATCTGATTAAAATTATTGATTAGTTGTCTTATTTTCCCTTATTGTTTAATTCATCCTTATCAAGTTTTTACTCTTCTTTTCTAATTTGTTTAATTAGATTTCGTTAATTTTATTTTTATTTTTTATTCTTCTTATTTCTGGCCTTTATTAGTATCTTAGTTGTTTCGTTTTTCCAACATTACTTCTTAGGGAGTATTTGACTAAAAGGAAAGATTTAATTTAACTTTCTCGATTTAGTTAAGAATATTTAGTCAAAAGGTTAGGTTATGGTAGAGTAAAATTTTGAGAGAAACATGTAAAGAAATATTTTTGCTATTAACTTTCCTTGTGGGTATAATATGACTCAAACCTAAATCGAAAACTTATTGAAATATAAGGAAGTAAGTGAGGAGAAAAGAGTGAGCGTAAACATAGAGTTATTTTGGAACACAACATGAGGACAATTAGATCACATCCTTATTCAATGTAGTGAGGTGATGGATAAGTTGAATAAACGTGAAGCTACCATATATAGTTTATAACAATTTAATTACATGTATCTACAAGAGTGGATGACTTTGAAGTCTATGATGAGGATGATGATAGTGACTTTGACTAATTAAGGGAGGCTGAGGAATATGTTTGAAAGTGAAAAGGAAGTAGATGATGAGGTGTTCAAAGTTTAAAATGAGGAGGAGGATGAGATGCCTAACTTGGAAGATGCTAATAACAGGGAGTGCATTAAGAGACTTAAAGAAAAATGGATGTTAGTCACTAGTAGGATATTGATCATGCAAGTGGAAAAGGATGAAGTAAATAAGGAATGAAAGAACCTCCTCTATATTAGATGTGTCTTCTCTAGCAGGGGCGGATTCAGAAAATTTTTTAAGTGGGGGCAAAATTTTAATTATAGTAAAATTTTATTTTTTTTATACCATCAAAATTTAAAATAATAATTTTTACAAGTAAAATCTTTTGAAGCTAGTGGGCAAGTGCCCCCACTTGCCCCCACTGTAGCTCCGCTACTACTCTCTGGTGTTCTCTTGAAACTAAAACTTTGCCTCTTATAAAAAACTTATCCAACTCGAACGAAAATTAGTTTGAAAGTGAATAACTTAAAGTACTTTCTTATAATTAAGACTCTTGGAGGATACTTCGTAAAGAAAAAAAAAATATTTACTGATTATTGAAGTGATTGTTCTTTGAAAGAATAAAAAACGTCACCAGAAAAGGAACCACTTGCTTTTGAAGTCCAAAATGTCAGCCAAGTCTCAGCCAATCATCTTGAACAGAACCAACGCCCTATAATTTATCAGAAAACTTCACAATAAAAATTCTTTGGGTACGCCGCCTTATCTAGAAGTCCATCTCCTTTTTCCCCTTTTCAAACTTCAATCATAAAAACCTACAAGACCTTTCTAATGCAGGAAGGAGTGGCGAACAAGCTCGAAATCAACTTTTCATCTGAGGCAACTACAAGGTACTTTCCATAGGGTGATGGCAGAGTATTAGTTACGGGTCTTATTAGCCGGCCTTGATTTGACTCTATATGATGCACCCCGGTTTCTATTGAGGGCTCATAGATTCTTTGTGAAATTGTGAATTCGTTGCATATTTTCTACAGCTGCTTCCATCAGTTCACTTTACAATGAAAAAGCCAACTGTCAAGAGCCAACTGTCAATACCTGATGCTCATACACTAAGCAAAGCATCAAAATCATTTTCCCACTACAATTACATTCTGGCGAGTCGACTTTGAACAGTAAGAAAACTTGAAACCTGAATGCATGTCAACTACAAACGGAAGAACTCTTTAGCAGATATTCGTACATTTACGTGAAATTGAAAACGTTTCCTTTACAAAGCCAACCACAAAAAGAAACAGGATGCTACCTTTTGCGTGGTTTATAAAGAACAACTGTCACATACTTGGACTGGAATCTGTGAGTCATTCCCAAAGCAACCATTGACTGAGATGCACATCCTTTCTCGATAAAAAGATGGTTAAGCACGACATGTTGAGGCCTGGAAGAAGAAGCTTCATGTGGATTATTCACACCAAGGACAGTTACGTGTAATTGCGGTGGAACTACTAAAGGCTCCTTTGCAAAGTCTTCCTCGGTTGGAAATGTATGACTGTAGGTGTTGTCCGGAGATGGCGGAGCCTCAAATTCCATCACACTATCCAGATTTTCTGGCACATAGTCCTGCATGAAAAGATGAGTATAATGGATGACTTTATGCATCAACTTTACAATAGCTAATAGAAGGAATTGAGCATGCCCAGAGTCCTACATGAAAATATTAGTTTTTGAGAAACTAAGACATCAATGACTATGCATTAACTTTTCAATTGCATGTATTTGAACGAATAGGTGGCATATGCATCCAAACAACCAAGAATGGAAGAGGATCCCTGTTACCAACTCTTCTGTAATAAAGCGATCAATAAATTCCTAAGAAAGAGCAGAATTTGGAAAACAAGGATACTGTCAATCAAGGAAGAACTTTATAGCAGGTGAATTACGGAGATGGAAAGAACTAAAATGTAAATTAAAAAATGATTGAACAGAATCCCGTGTCACCAAACCAAATCGGGAATAGAAAAGGGACAAATCGCAAAAGCATGCAAGAATATTTAACTAAAATGTTCATTCTGCACATCACACTTTTGAAAGAGGCGTTACAGAAAATGTAGTTGGTTTTACCAAAAAGAAAATGTAGTTGGCTGGTTAGCTTTGGTCGAGTAATGATATCAGTGAAAAGCCATCAGAGGCTGTAGGATTTAGATTTGCAAGATTTCGATAAAAACAATTTTTTTTAAAAATAAAGTATTAAGAGTAAAGCTAATTTATGTGATCACTACTATTCAGATGCATGCCAAAAAGAATAAACCAGAACATATTGGAATTTTCTGAAGACAGGTTATTTTACACATGTAGCCCCTTCAAGCATGCAAAATGAGACATTGTTTAAGAGATATAGCTTCTCTCCCTCTCCATGTGAAGGTGTGACTGTAGGAGCATATACTTGGTTATCAAATAGACACGTCAAACATGGTTTGTGTCACCATCCTTGTCATCTATTTATGCTATCCCAGGAAGACAAACACAGATCCCCAAGTAAAGAGTACGGAAAGAAATACTTCATAGTTAAGGTGCCCCGATGCCAGCTAGGGAAAAAGAAAGATTCTCACATTGACGTCATGAAGATTACAAACACCACCCATTTCATCAGCCACAAAAGGAAGATCTGGATTATATCTCCACTCTCCATCTACAATGAACTTGTAATGGTATAAATCTTGCGGGAGGACCAAAAGAATAGAATAATCTTTACCAGATCGTTGTAATTGCTTCCTGCAACAATAGACAGTATCCCCAATCATCATATGTTGCAAGTAATTTCCTACAATGATTGTTATTCGTAAGTGTTGATAATATTCCAAAGAATTAGGGAGTCAAAAGTTGCCTTGATGTCCAGTTGTCCCAAGATCCCTCGACAGATACATTAGAACCACCATGGTTCCAGGTGATAATAGTAGGAATTCCTTGTTCAGTGGAATAATCAGCCATTCCATGTGATTCATTTCTCCAAATTTGATTTAAGTGAGAGGGGCCATCAGCCCTTTGTAAGGGAGCAATAGGAACCTGCAAATGCACAAAAGAAATACAGCAATCAGCTAAAAGGCAATTAACCAGGGAGATGTAGTTAAGAAAAAACCCATATGCATCTACATAAGCTTAATTTACTATCTAGTGCTATTTCTTCCATGGATCAAAAGTTAGTTTCACATTTCTTTTTCCCCTAGGATCTAATTCCGGAAACAGAATCTAGTGATCAGATTGTCAGCCAAATATGATGAGAAGTAGATAAACCTAAAAATGTAATCATCCTCACCACCTAGTAAGTTATTCATGCACACACATAGTAGGATGAGTAAGCAGTGATTGAATTAATGCAACTCTGACAATTTTATGTTGGTAACTTTTCATTTTACTAAACTTTAGTAGTCGGTGTACTTTTGACATTTTCCTAGTCAAGCCCTTTGAAATTATTTTTTTCTACTGCAATGCTCTAAGTTTTTGAATTGCACATGCAAAGATAAATGCTAAGCCCATACGAGATGTTGGACAGTGATACAATTTGCCAAATACGTCCTGGGGGTTCCAACACATTTCACAAACCATTTCATGCTATTTAGTAGCTCTTCCAACAGTCATTCTTGTCATTTATTTGCATCCCAAGACCAAAGATCTTGGAATCCCAAAATCAAACATCACAGAAACCCATCTCTTCACGGTTTTACAAAGATTAAAACTTAATTATCCATCCCTTGGATGGCAGAAGTTGCAAGCTCCAAGTTGATCCTCAGAATTACATCACAAAGCCAAACTAGCGATCATAATCTCACACTTCCTCAAAACCTTCACATTCAGTTGCCTCCCATGGCAATCCCACTATGGATCCCAGAACACACCTTAATTCTTGAATAGCAGAATCAGTATTTCATAATAGTGAGATCTTTGTTTGAACTTCAATCTCCCATCACTTGGTAGTAGCAGTACCATAATTAGAACAACACAGTGTTCATGCTTTTTCACCATTGCAACTCAACAGCGCTTCAAGCCGTTAGGCTTCAAAAATCTTGGTCCCATCATGAACTACCAACCCTATCAGTCCAAAATCCCAAACTCGCCCATGGTTTCCATGCCTCACGCTTTCAATGGCAATGATAAATAAGGTTAAAATTCCTTTCTTTTCATTTGGATATTGGATGGCTACGTAGCATAGTAGGAGAAAATATTGCCGCATAGACCATATGTGACACTTGACATGACATGAACACTTCGTTAGATTGCAATATGCATACATCTCTCAACGAGTCAACTCCCAATGTGTGTAAGCCATGAGTAGAAGTCTGCTAAAGGTGATAGCTAAATGTCCTTAATTATAACATTCCAGTGCGACAATAATGAAATATGCATTGCAAATCACATCAACACTACATGTATATGCCACCTTTAGAGGTCTATTTAGGTTGCTGAATAAATTCCCCTAATTAAACTTTTTATAAGAGTCAAAGCGCAATAAGAAAAATGAAATTAGGATTAAGTTAAATAAGCATAAGACACATTAGGGTGGCTGTTCATCTTTGCAGATGTTTACTGAAACAGTTTGTTAAAAATGCATTCAACCACATAACTGTAGCTTTCATAAAAATATAAATATAACAGGTAACACATAAAGTTGTCAAGTTATATTTACAAAGGTTAGCTAGTTCTTTTCATTTACTGAGTGATATCTACAACAAAATCTGTGCATAAAAGAGGGTTGAACAACATTGCCAAACTTTTCAACATAAGTTCTCTTATCCTAGACAAAGTTCACTAGTTTTTACAAATTGATGTAACAACTTGAATATTTCCTCAGCATAAGAGAAACAACAGTACCGAATTTCTCTGCAAATGACAAGGAGCAAAGTAATAAGAACAAATGAAAAGAAGGGAAAAGGCTTGCATTAAAGGGATATGAGTGTGTGAATAAGATCGAGTAACAATTACTATTAACAGAAGCACCCTCTATGTGATCTCAACCGATAACACTGCAACAGCAAAGCATGTCGTAGTACTAATAAGAATGAGAACATCACAATCTAACAAATTAGTTTAGTCAAACTCTCATCAATTGAATAGTCCTCCAAGAAAGTTAGACTATCGATGTTAGCATGCAAAAGACCTAATTAAGAAACTTTATACATGGTTTATCCATTAACTTAGCATGAAGGTACAAGTTGGCATCTTGTTGAACTCAACAGTAATGAGAACTTCCCGTGATCAGAATATCAAAAATTGGTACTAGGGATTCTCACTCTTGACAAAGTACTTTGAGTGAAAATAAAGAAAACAAAGCCACCTAGAAATCAGTATAACAAGTCCATGCTTGTTGATTTATGGCATTAAGTTCCTAATGACATATCATTTATGGTTGATTTTTAAGGTCTTCATAGTCATTTAAATCACTTCTTGTAATCAAAATAAAATTTAGTGCAAATGAAATTCCGTTGACACAACATAAAAAAAGAAAATTCATACATTATTTCCATTACTGTGAATGGTAGTTGGATTTAAGTTCTGTGCTGTTGGTAATACTTATAAGAAGACTAAAATAATTAAAAGTTGAGTAGAAAAAATTCGTAGAAGAGAAAAAGGTTAAAAGATATGATTGTTTAAAAGATATGAGGCAATTTCATAATCAGGAAACCAATTGAAATGTTGACTGAACCAATGGAACAGCACGTCAGCTGCAATTATAGGCTGCGATTGATCTAGTACTAAAATAGAAACTTATTGCTTGTTTGATTGTCATACTAGTTTAAAAGCAACCTATTGAATTGGATGACATTAAAGTATACAAGCAAGCATTTAAATCCAATCTGCAGCAGAATGGTCAGATAACACATAATAGGAGAAACCAAAAGGCCAAGTAACTTTGTTGGAGATCAATGACCAAAAATAAAAACAATACCAAAAGATGTCAATTTCCAAACAAAGAAGCAAGGCACCCAATCTAAGATCACAAAATAAGCACCAAAAGAATTAATAACGTCACTAAATTGCAGCTCAGACACAATGCGTTGAATATTGTTCAAATTAGACAATTAACTAATTCGAAATCTAAAATCAGGCACCGGAAAAAAGGTGCAATTAACCTGAGGAGCGAACAAGAGAGGGGAATCAGAACGAGCAGGGCTGTGCGGAGGAGTGACACCGGCGGACATGGACTCCGACGACGCAACACGGCGACCAACGCCGACGCCGCTGCCGAAGGATTCATTTCTGAATCCATCTTCTTCTCTCCCATTCGCATTTCCCATCCTTTCCTTCCTAATATCTTCTCCTTAACAAGCACCTACAAATGCTTCTCTTTCTACTCTGATGAATCAAGAAAACTCTGTCTCTCTGTTCAGATGTTTTATATAGCCCCCAGATCTAAACCATGGCATCCATCAATCAATCAACCAACCAACCAACCACGAATGTACAAGGTACATGAAAACCGTGTCTTATAATACATTTAACATAACAAATACAGATATTGATTTTCTTCTTTTCTTTTTTCCTAATTTTGTGCTGCAGAAGCACAAAAAACAAAATGGATAAGGAGAAAAAAGACGTTTAGATGAGGACGACCTTCCTCCGCCTCTCTCTTCAGCTCGGTTTTTTTTTTTTTTTGAACATAACTGTTTTTAACTCCTAATGCTTTTCTATTATCGAATATGCAAAAAATTGAAGAGTTTAAATCAATCTTGTTATATTTTAATAACTCTGGATTTTATTTTCGTAAAAAATAAAATATATCCTTACGTTCATTTTGAAACCAGTGTTTTTCCTATAGTCAATTCAACCGTAAACATCTTATCTTTAGTTTAATTTATTTTAATAATTTAATTAAATATCGATCAGTCTATTAATTAATCAATTAATTAAACATAATATTTGCTTGAGATATTTATAAAACCAATAAATAATAACAATAACAATTGGTAAAAATTTTGCTAAAATATAAAATTTAGAGAGGTCCAATAATACGCAGCCTTATTTCTAACTAATAGAGGAGTTATTTCTAAATAACTAACGTAAATGAATAAAAATAAAAATAATAGGAAATAAAAAACAAATAAGTAAAAGTATTTTAAATTTTTAAAGATTAATAAATAATAATAATAATAGGAAAAATAATAAGGATAGAATAAAAACATAAAATATAGTAAAAGTAACTAATTATATTTAAAACCAATGTTTGTCATATTTAATTATTCAATAGGTATTATCGATTTAAGCATAAAAATTTTGAATTAATTGACTCTTTAGTTCATTTCTTAATTTTTTTGGTTTAATATATTTGAATACCCAATATTGTTAAATATTAATCAATTTATTAGTTAATCAATCAATCTTATATATTAACTAATTTTTATAAATAAAAATAAATCAACTAATTTTTATTTACCGGTCTCCTTTTTAATTAAATTTTAAATTATGTTATAAATAAAGATGATTTTCTTTAATCATATATTAAAATTTTAATTTTATTCAATTTTTATCCAATTAAATATTTTAGACTTTAAATATCTTAATTTATTTGTTTAACTCTCCGTCCAAAATTTTTAAAATTGTTAGTAATAAAAGAATTTTACAAATTTTGTATTTATTTGGACCTATCTCACTTTTTCTTGAAATAATGATCAAAAGTGGATTCGATGTGAAAGAAGAGAGGGCCTAGTTTTTTCGTCCTTTGGCTTAAAACGAAAAGTGAGAGAGCATAACAACGCACTCTCTTACGCGTGCACATCACCCGTCCTTATCACAAACTCACACAATTTTAATTCTTATAAATTTCTAATTAATTCATATTCGCAAGCTTTATAAAACCGTACGATATGTTTCATTATAATTGTTTATCTCTTCCTAGGCATTGTATTGTAAACTAAGGAGCTATTTGTTTCTATTTTTTTCTTCCGTTTTTTGTTGCCGTTTTTATAAAAAGAAAAACAAGTAAGTAAAACGTGTATGGTTTATTTTGTTGTGATTTTTTGTTTCTAAAAATAAAAAAAACCACAACAGTTTTACAAAAATCAGAAAACATCGTTTCTCTTAATTTTGACAACATGTTTTCTTCAACAGAAAAACAACATATC
>JANITX010000211.1:60317887-60360866 GCA_027564395.1 Erythroxylum ulei | reverse complement strand
TGCTAGAGGCCGCTTATGACTTATGGGCCTTGAAGTGTGATCAAGCCCATTGCCAACATCAAATGAGCCTACAGGGTTGCACACAAAGAGTGATGTGATCTGGGCTTATTCTCTTGGGCCTAATTTATTAGACATCGAATAAATATATGTAGATATATTTATTGGGCTAAATTGAATTAAGTTGTCGGGCTTTTATCATATAAGATATAAGATGGGCCGAAACTTTTTGGGCTTCAATGGGATTAGGTTTTCTTATAAATAGAGAAACTTAGGTCTCATTACAAAAGAAGGAGAAGTGAGACGAAACCCTAGCCTCCTTCCGAGAGAAAAACTATGCGCCGCTCGGAAAGAGTTTCAGGACATGCTAGCACACAATAGCCGCTGCCCAGATCATTCATCCTCGTGTGGATACCGATAGAGGACATTCGCATGTTGCAGTGTCTATGAATCTAAAAAAGAAACAACCAATCCACATCAAGAGGTATTTTCGTACATGCTATAGTTTTCGGTTATACATCTTGTTGTGTTATGGTCTTTTCCGCGGCATATTGTGAATACTCGGGGCATACGCGAACCAACAGATTGATCATAAACACTAATAAAAGAACATACATATATATACACATTCATCATCAACTTTCTGCACATATTCAACTTCAGTTCCACTTTCATTTCACTTTTAATTATAACCTTAATTCTTTCCATTTCAAGATACCACTTTACTACGTTTCTTTAACTCTAGACTCATTTTATTTAATCACAAATACACCCAAAGAGATTCACATTAATTCATCAAGAAAACAGAACAAAAACCCAATATGTATCCAGTTTTTCTACACTTTTTCCTACACCCAATACTGAACTTCAAGGCAAAATTAGAAACTCTTAAAGACAGAATTTGAAATCAATGTCTTCATACAAAATGTAGCCATATGTCTCTAATTTAATCCAAATCAAAGATAATCTCATTTGGATAACTACACAACAAGTTTTAGCTAAACAAACAGAAGCTTAATCAGTGGAAGTGTTATAGCTAACATTTTTCCAACACACTTAAAACACCATTTACTCAATTAATCCAACATTCTATCATTCCATAATCTATTATCCATCAAAAAACCAAAGTAATACATGAATCTACCCACACTATTCATTCACGTTTTTAGCATATACCCTTCCTCATGTTATGAACATTTAACCTCTAACTATCATCAATTATGCTTCTATTAAGACAACCCATGAAGAACAAAGTTTAACTTACATGCTTAGCTCCAAAGTTCCTTCAAATCACCATGAAACCCTAGCTCCTCCACATATACGATCGTCACCTTTAAAGGTGGAATAAGTTGGTTCTTTTAGTAACAAGATGGAGAAGACAATGAATCTTGAAGAAACAAGGTCAAAGAGTGGGACAAAAATCAACTTGGTGAGTGTGAGAGTGAGTTTCGTGAGTGATGGAGAGAAAGATGAAATTTTTTTGAAGAAAATGAAGAAGAGAAGCATGTATCATGAATGGACAATTGAAAGACCATGAAATGGTCTTTAATTTGGAAAAAAAATTTATGAGTGGATGCCACTTGTCACTTTTTTTGTGTCTCCAATTGGCTCTTTTAAAAAGCTAGTCCATTTGTCTCCAATTCTTAACCCAAATTTCTCCCAAATTTCAATGACACTTGTCATTATATCTAAATGTCACATATTAAAATTTCTACTTCGATTTGAAATTTATTTCTACCACTATTCATTAATTGTTCTGCCACTTGGCATTTTTCCTAGTTCAAAAATACCCATAATTTCAAAAAATTCTCAAAATTTCACCAAAAATTCTAGTTCACTACTTGTACACTCCAACTTAATTGATAACACCTAAAATTCAAAATTCCTAATATAATCAAATTTATAAATCAATTACACCCGAAAAATGTCAAATGAGTGCATGAACAATTATTTTCATGTGCAAAAACCACTACTCACGCGTGTGTGTATGTTATATTATGCATGAGCATGAAATGCATTTTTCTCAATCCCTCTTTGATCTCACAAGTACCGAATTTTGGGGTTCTAACCTTTAGTATGGGAATGGGATAGTCCATTTAAGGTCTTAGCTCTCATAAAAAGTAAAATAAGACAAAATAGGGGTCCTTTTTGCTACTTATTTTGTTCTTTATAAGAGTAGACTCTAGGTAGGTGCCTTTTCTTCCCTTCTTGCCCTTGCCTAAGATCAGACCTGATTTGACCCAAACTAACTTAAATGATTAGAGCAAAGAACTCATTGATATTATTTTTACATAAAGGAGGTGAGGTAGATAAAGAGCATCTTACTACTTCTCAGTCCATTAAAGGATATACTGATGGAGATTCTCAAACCTAGGCATATACATAGTTTAGTCTACCTATCATAAACAAAGGAAGCTTAACTACCTAATAGAAAATGAAGGTGCAGGAACATATCTCAATACAATTTGAAGAATGATATGAAAATTATACGTACCCCTAAAAATCAACTTCTTCATTTAGCGTATATATCGAAGTTTGCTACCAATTTATCCAAACTTTGGAAAAATAGGTATCTATATGGACATAAAATTCAGGAAGTGCAAAGAATAGTTTGAAAGGTTGGAACATATTATACTAGATTACTTAAGAGATCAATGTATTTGGCTACTAACTCTAGTGTTGGACCCTGTTTCCAAAATCCAACATTCGAAATCATAAAAACATGGAAGACCCATTTCTGGTTTAATTGAATGGAATCAAGAAAACCTTACTTAAGAGAGAGAGAGGAAGGGCAATCTTGAGCTTGGATTTTCAACAATTTAGGTGGGTAATATGTTTATGGTTATTATGTGATGGGCAAATGCCCCATTTGTGTGTGTGATTGCTTTAATTTTTGTAAATGTTGAATTGTGGTGAATATTTGAAAATGCATGATGAAATGTGACATGTTTTCTTTGAAATAAATGAAAAGTATGAAGATATGAGAATTTGATGAAATGAAAGAAGCATTAGAATGCAAATTTGCAATTGACTAAATTGAGCATAGATTTGTTTATGATTGGGCAAGAGAGAAACCCGTTTCTTTAGTCACGTGCACGTTAACCTATACCCTTTTCCCTGCTACCCGCTTGAGGCTGCGAGATTCGGAGAAATCGGACTCGTTTTTTTCACGGTGTAAACCATTTTGTTCCACGAAACTCTTGAGCCATTTGTTGTGCATTTCATTATGACTTTGCTGAGTATGATGCATAATAAAGTGTTATGCTTGATAGAAGATTTCATGATATGCTTTATGTGCTAACTTTTAGTTAATTATGAATTATGTGATAAATTTGCGAATGAATTGAATTTCTTGATACATGTGTATTTATGCTCGTTGTGTTGCTCGTCGCCAATGGCTATAAACATATAAGCCACTAAACTTCGCAGCTCACCCCCTTTCCCTTCCACTCCGCAGGTGCAAAAAAAGACAGATAAGCATTGATCCTTGCAAAGCTTGACAAATAGTGAGAATAAAGACTTTTGTAATGAAGTTAGTTCAGGAAAATTTTATAATTTAGAATCATTGTAAACATAAGCATTCAAATTGTATCGTGTGTATTTCATATTTCATATTTTTTGTTTTTGGTATTTTGAAATGACCTTGTATAAACTCTTTTAGAATTCATGTATGATAAATGTTTGGTTTTTGGCTTGTGTCTCTCTAAATTTTTAATTGATTGATGTTCTTCTATTGTGGGCATGCCACCATTATGGGATGACGGGTTCCATTTTGTCTCCGAATGTTTGGGCTTCAAAAACGGGGTCCAACAATTTAGTATCAGAGCAAGAGTTGGATTCCAGAAATGGGATCCAACACAAAGCATCTTGAGATTGAGTTTCACTTTGTATGGGGCAAGGTTAGAAACAAATCCATTCATGTTATTATATTCCAAGAAAAATTAACTTACCGATGCATTTATAAAGCCTCTTTCATTATTTTGGTTTGCTAGCTTATGGGATAAGTTAGTTGTTCTTCTAAGGCTAGTACAACTTGTGGAGGATGATAAGGATAGATCTACACCTGGTTTAATTTTGTGTATATCAATATGTCATAATGCTTGCTATCTATGTCTAATAATTTGTTGCTATGTATAACCAATAGTTTGTTGTGACCATTATTATCTATTTCTCTTGTATATATACTATACATCACCAAGTAATGTAATATTGAGTTTAATGTTATTATATCTCTCGAATTTCTCCTTCATTTAACAACATTTTATCTAATATAGTTGCCCATGTGGAAAAATATTAGGTGAACCTAAGAACAATGTGTTAGCATTACTACTTGGTGGTCTTAATTTTTTAGATGATATCATGTGGTTCAATTTAATAAAAAACATGGCCTGATTAGGTAAAAATAAGTCTAACTTACTGATAAACACTACAACGAAAGGCACTTTTAGCAACGATTTTTTTTGTCACTAAACATCCAAAAATTATCGCAAATAATAGATGGCAAAATCATTGCCAAAGCCCCATAGGGAAAACTATAGGTGACGTTTTCACCAAATTGTCGCTAATTCTTTTTGCTACGAGCTATTTACGTAGAGAAAGGATATTAGCAACGATTTTCTAAATCGTCACCAATAAGTTTTTGCTAAACTTCATTTTCGTAGCTAAATATTTTTAGCTACATTTCCAGAAACGTAGGTAAAAGTTTTTAACAACGTTTTCCGAAATGTAGCTAATACTTTTTAGCGACAAAAGAAAAGCATAGCCAAAAGTGTTCGGTGATGATTTTGTAAATGTACCCAAATTTCTTTTGCTACATTTTATGAAGCATAGCCAAGCGCTTTTAGATACTTTTTGAAAACTTAGCCAAATCTTTTTAGCTATGTTTTGAAATTTTTGATATACATTATTGCTAAATATTTGTCATGTTAATTATAATTATTGGTGACATTTAATCCATGTTATTGTATGTAATTTTTAGATTTTTGTTATATAATTTATTATACAAAAATATAATAAAAATAATTTGAAATTAGAAGCATTGTATATAAACGATATCATTAAATGTTAATTACAATTTAAAAAGTACTTATATACAAAAATAAAAAATACAAATTTTAGTTTAATGACTGAGACCCTTTTTCATCATCACTACTTACATATTTCGGGCCAAATAATTGTTTGGCCAACTTTTCAAGCTTGGACAACTTTTTTTCATTACGTTGTAAATTTTGTTCATTACGTTCTAATTTAGCCTTAAGCGACTGGTTCTCCACTTGAAGACGATCAACATATGCTGGTCTTGATGAGGATGAAGTAGTTGGCTTAGGCCTAAACCCAAAACCTTTAATGCAATTGGATCTTATACCACTCACCTTGTTACAAGTGTCATCTACATTGAGCTCATTTTCGTCGAACAATGACGTTTGCAACAACTCATTCATCTTATTCTAAAATTTTTAAAACAAAATCAATATTTAGTTCAAATATTATTAGTTAGTACTGCATAAATAAATAAACTTAAAATTTTAACAAATTTTTATACTTACATAATTATTGTATGCATCTTCATACATTTAGCCTTCACCTTCCTTATAGTGTGTTAGTGTATAGAGTGATCCTATTACACTCTTCTCCATATAGTTCCTTCTGGCTCTGTTTTAAGAAAAAAATTCAAAACACAATAAATAATATTGTATTTACCGATATAATTATAACTTGTAAACAAATAACTTGCATACTCATTTTGCACAATAACAAATGATTTGAAGCCTTAGTTGTGAGGAGTTTTCATTTTTCCTCTTTTAACCTTGGCCTTTTCACACTTTTCCTAAATAAAGAAAAAATAGTCATTAAATCGTCTAATAAGATTAATGGAAGCAAATGTGAAGGGAAAGAGAGTGAACCTAAACGTTGGAAAAGGCACAATAATCACACAAAATGTTCCAATTTTCTAAAGACATCTATTCTGGAATATGTCTCCTTGCCTCCTCATCTGAAAAAAAATATTTGTAATATTTATGCAGTTGATAATGATGACTCTTGGTCCTTTGTTTCAAAAGTGAAATGATATAGTTTAATACATCAAGGTTATCGATATCGATGATATTGAGCTTCACCTATGAACAACAAATAAAAGTGTAATTAATCTTTAAATAAGTAAAACAATTTTACATATAATTAAATAAATTGAAAATTTTCCGAAACTTTGTTCCAAAAATTCTCTAGCAAGTTGCCTTCCTTCAACTGCTTGGCATGCTTAAGGTAAGATAATTCAGTTATGGTAATTACCCCCAACTCACTAGACAATTTTGTCGATTGAACTTTGTCTACAAAATGATCTTGCGAGGTATCAATATGTACAAATAACTTGTTTTTCATTGCAACATTCATGCGTTGTAACTCATAACCTTTAGTTATACCTTTACCCCTTTTTTTCTGATGGCGGTATTAGAACCTGACAAAAAAATAAATAATGATAGAAAATATGCATTAAACATGTAAATATATATTTGAGCCTAAGTTTAATTATAGGCATTGAAGATTAACGCACTTGCAGATCCCTCAGTACTAGTTAAGCGAGATGGAGGTTGTTTTTGATTGGCCTAATTGGTGGATCAAGTCGATTGTTGTTGTTGGCTAGGGTCTAATTGATGTGGTTGTTGTTGGCTAGGGACAACTTCGATACTTGCCACTTCTTTCCTTTTTTATACTAGGTGTCATTATATTACATATCTATAACTTAAATATGAACATTACGTGTAAACATAAGTCAAATATCAACAATACGCATAAACATAACTTAAACATCAACAACCTGCATAAACATAACTCGAACATCAACATTCCTCATAAACATAACTCAACATCAACATTCTGTATTGACATAATCAAATATGAATAGTACAAATAAACATAACTTAAACATCAATAATCTGCACAGACATAACTCAAACAGCAACATTCTGCGTTAACATAACTCAAACATCAACAATACGCATAACCATAACAAAAACATCAACAACTTACATTAACCTAACTCAAACAGCAACATTCCTTATTAATATAACTCAAACATCACCAATACGCCTAACCATAACTCAAACATCAACATTCCGCATAAATATAACTCAAATGGTAGCATTTCGCTTTAACATAACTCAAGTACTAACAATACGCATAACCATAATTCAAACATCAACATTTCACATTAACATAACTTAAACATTAACAATTTGCATTAACATAACTCAAACATCAATAATACCTATAAATATAAGTCAAACATCAACAATAATCCTAGGGTTTTATTATGTAAGGCCCCAACATATACCCTAGAAGTATTATAGCATGTCTAAGGTGTATTAAGTAGTGAACATAAAGAATTAAGTGCATATAAGCATAGTAAGAGACATAATGGTACTAAATGTAAAATAAATGAGTAAATGGGTAACTTGTTCATTTCGGTATGGACATACATATTTAGACGTGAAATATGGATGGGAATGAAATTAATTGATGAGATTATAGGCCAATGTTGGAATTAAAAGAAGAAGAAGGGCTAAATGTGCAATTTTTCTAAAGTCAACATATGGACCAATTGAATTAAAACATGTGTGACCAATAGAATTAGAACATGTGTGATCAATAAGATTAAAGCATGTGTGCCCAATAGGATTGAGGCATATATGGCATGAAATGGGCATGTAAGAGAGGAGAGAGGGATGTGCATTTAGGGTTTTGAATGCTAAATGTGTTTCTTCTTATTTTCTCTCCATTCCATCTTCTTCATCACACCATTTTGCATGTAAGGAATCAAGCTAATCTTAACTGAAAATCAAGGTAAAAGTTAGTGGTTTCCTCTTCATCTAGGTTTTTGTTATGTGTATGTAATTGTTAAAGATGATTTTTGAATGAGTGTGTTATATGTAGAGGAGAAGAAGACCAGAGGCTAAGATAAAGGCAAAGGGAAGAGAGTGAAGAAAAAGGGTTTTGATCATTCCTTTAAGAAGTATAGGAATTTTTTATATGTTTTCTTGGATTTATGAGTGTGATGTGAAAAGAATTAGTAAAAGTAGTACTCCATAAGCAAATGGGATGTTGTTGGTTAAATTGGATGTGTTTTTACGTTGCTCTTGCATGATAAGACCGAAGTTAGTTGATTTGGGATGTGTAACTCACTAGATGGATAGGTTCTACTGAACAGACTTATGTAATTTGGCCATATCTTGGCCTGTAAACCTTTAAATTGGATAATTTCAATTGGAGATAAAACTAGAGACATAAATGAAGGAATCAAACTTTGATTCTGCCTCTAAGGTTTTTGAATTCTAGCTTGAAGTTGAGTTTTAGTTGGTGTCCTTGTTTTTAAAGATTCTATAGTGTTTTGTGTATAACTCCTGGAATACTTAACCAAATTACATGAAATTTTCGCGATTAGAAAATTAAGACATAGAAAAATAAATGTCTAAAAGACCTTAAAACCTAATTTAAACATTTACTATATGCATATGACAGAACAAGTATAGGTATGAAAGAGTATACTCGTTGTGACTCATAGGCTTATAAAATATTTCACCGATAAGCCTCATCAGAGCTGCAACATAGGTTTCCAGCCTATATACCATACTAGGAGTTTATTATATAAAGGAACATCTATAAAAGAATGAAGTCCTTCCACATGCAGTAAATACTTATGTTATTCATACATATACTCATCAATGATTCTAAGAATATTCTCATACTAAGGGTTTATTATGTAAAGGAACATCTATAAGAGAATGAAGTCCTTCCACATGCAGTAAATACTTATGTTATTCATACATCTACTCATCAATGATTCTAAGAATATTTCAAACAACAACAACAAAAAAACCAAGTCCTCCTTTCTATTCATATAAAACCAAACAAAAATACTTGTATTATTAAAGCAAAACATATGATAGAAAATAGTTGGACGACTTACCTGGACGGACAGACAACCATAAACTGCAAAGAAGAAGGATGAGGTTAGATGATTATGGACGCTCTTCAACATAAAATAGGGCCTGCAAAAATGACAATTTTGTATTTAATATAATATGCTTGTTTAATAGTTTCATCATATCTTCTTTTCAATAATGTTTTCGAAGTTCTTATTAAGACTTCTAACAATCTTGAATTGATGAAAAATTTGATTAGGTCTTTACAGAGGTTGCAAGGTAAAGGTGGCAGACATAAAAGAAGTAAAAGATTTGAGTACCTTATCATTGAAAGAACTAATTAGATCACTCCTCACACATGAGTTAAGAAATAATGAATTGTATCAATTTCTTTAAAAATAAATTGAAAAAGTTTGTAAAGAAGAAGAAAGATAGACAATTAAAGAAGAAGAAGAAACCACTTAGAACCATATAGGATAACACTACTAGTTTAGAGAGTGAGAAATCTATAAATGAAGTGAAAAGAATATGTTTTATAGATAACAATGATGAGGTGCCCTCTTGCTCAAATTCTTACGATCATAAAGATGATTGTGGTGTTGGTATTTCATAAAGATGAGCATGAAAATGTTTAGAGCTTAAAAGAGAGTCTAATGATAGGTATAGAGTTGGTTTTACTTATGGAAATATACCAATGCCAAGAGAAATTTTATGATGGGCAAGCATTTAGATTAAGAGCTATTGGTTAAATCATAAAATGGTAATGTGAAATTTTGTGATGGGCAAGCATTTCGATGATGAGCTATTGCTTAAATAATAAAATGGTAATGTGAAATTCAATTCTAGACATGAAAGACTTAATGTTCATGCATCATCTTCAATCTTAAAATCAACATCTTGATTATCTTAAAGTCAACGACATTCCTTAGTGAATCAATAATAATCAATCAAAAAGAAAATCTTCTTAAATAATGTAATTAAATATCAAAACTTTTAGATTTTTATTATTAATTAATTGTATTTAGATTCTACCCTAATCTATCCAAATTTCTTAGACTCACTTGATCAATGATGTTGATGAATTAGTAATTGATGATATTTAACTTCTTTTTAAATTACATTAAAATTTCAAAGCTTTGAAAACATAAAAGATCTAAAGTAATTGATATATAAAACACCACATTTATTATTATTATTATATATGGTAATTAATATAATGTTATATGAATGTATAGATAATAATTGTAACTAGTATAATGATTTGTGAATTATTACATAGTACATAAAATTTTCATATCTTACTTATGTAATATATTACTCTATTTAATCATAATTCTCTATTTATTATATAAAAATTCCATACTATTAAATATAATGTTAGCCAATGGTGAAGCCAAATGGTAATGGGATACCATTTGGCGACAGGTTTTTGAATCCTCACTAAATGTTATATTTCTTTTGACTTAATCGAAAACAACGTTGTTTAGGTTAACAACAAACGATGTCGTTTTCTACTAGATTATTAAACACAAAAATGAAGTCATATTTCCTCTTTGTAATCCGCCTAAGAAGCATCATCTTCTCTTTTGTGGTCATCTCCTATCTTGTGGTTATCACCGTTGAAAAAAACGTCATATCTTGTGTTGGTACGTACTGTTCTTTTTTCTGTTACCAAGAACCTTCCTTGTTGTGTTTTATTTTTCTATTATGTTTTGGAATTTATGTAGGTTTTCTGTTATGCAAATGGTGAATGGGTTCTTCTTTGTGTTTGGCTTTGGAAGTTAATGAATTGTGTTTTTGTGTTAGAATTTGAATTTTTTAAATGAATATTAATTTAATTTATTTAATATTAATTAAAGTACAATCAATTATAGATTTTCTTACCTTTTTTATTACAAATATCAACAATATTTCTATTCTCCCTTCAACTCAAATAATAAACTATAAATACTACCTAGGGAGTGTATGGGTTGAAGTTTTTTTTTTCACCTTCCATGTTTGTTTGATGAAACCCTACTAACTGTTTGATGAAAAGTCTGTTAGAGAATCAAGGCTACTTCTGCAACAAATGTTTACATACATATTTACCATATGATTGCTTTTACACCAAATATGTACCACTTATAGTATACACATGTATCCATCATATGGACTTTATTTCAAGATGTCATGAGGTTGTGATAAGTCAAATGGTCAAAACTAGAAATATTAGCAAGGCATCAAAACATATATAGGTAACAAATGTATAAGTTCGAATATTTCATTCAACTCACTTGGAAATGGTTAGTTACTTCAAATGAAGAAAAATTCCCATCACATTGAGTTTTCTTGCTGCTACCTTTCTTACTTTTTCTTTTTTTGGTACTTTTTTTATGAATACGTATATCAATAAACCAAAATTCTTTGAACCATAGCACAATAGGTAAGGATGTTTAAATAGAGGATTTGGATTGTAATATAGTTATAAAACAAAAGAATAAGGTTATGGCTCAAATGAGCTAACTAGGGATGTTTATGCAACCCTTAAACATAGTGCATATACACTTAACATTCTCAACCTTATCATATGAAGTAGTCTCACTTGATAGATCACAAAATTAAAATTGCCAGAATGTTGAAACATTCAAATAAGAAGTCTTCTATTGACTTTTCAAAATAAAACTGTTAACATTAACTCATCGCAGAATGTCAACGTGGCGACTAGTTTCTGATGGTGGACATGAGCTTTGTTGGAAGGAATGTAACAAAATTCTCCTTAATGAAGAACAAATTGAAGCAGAACAAATCTCCTCATTAAACACCAATCACCCATTGCCTTCAATGGTCGATCTTCTTCTTCAATTTTTTTATTATCATCTAAACTACCTCTCTTTCTTTATTATTTATATCCCATTTTCTGTTTGGAAGCTATTATACGAACATTTGATTGTATATACTATATTTTATGTTAAGCTTTCTCAAATCTTCAAGAGAACATAGACGGAAATGGAGGAAGTGGCGATGTCCCGATGGTTCGTATAGAATTAGAGAAATCTGTTGTTTTGGAATAGTGATCGATTGCAAAAAGTATATCTGTTCAATGTGACGATGATAGAGTTTGTCTGTCAGTTGAGTATGCATGTGTTCGAAATTGGGTTCTTAATATCATTTGATTTAGGTTTGATTGTTCTATACTGTTTTCTCATTAGGTGAAATGCATAGTATATGCGGTTCATCTAATACCATCATCCATATTGCATCTAGGAAATCGTTCACTTCGTCTTTTGCAAATTTAGTTAAAGCAAATAAATTGTTAGAATATGGTATCAATAAACCAAACCCTAAGTTAAGATCTTTAACTATTTCAATTGATGGCTTGGAACATGCAAGGAGCCTTCTTTAGGAATCTAGACTTTGGAAACCCCGTTATCTTTTCTACTGAGTCTAATGTCACTTGGAATCAAAAAAATAATTATTTCTTTTCCTTTTCAATAGAATATTAGGCATGAAACTTTATTTATTATTTTCTCTATAAGAATTGTTAAACTTCTAATTAACATCTTGTAGTACTTACCATATATCATTATATTATATTGCTTACCATATTTTAATATTTATATGTATTATTATTTTATTGTTAATAAATATTAATGATTAAGAATAGTAGTCAACTTAAATTTATGATATTTTGACCTTATTAACATTAAAGTTTTAGGTATAATTATCTTTTTATGTCCAAAGAATATTTACTTTTCAAATTTTAAATTACCTACTATGTGTTTTTCAACAATATGTTTAAAACTTTGAAAACATTTTACAATTTTTAAATGCTCCATTTTATTTTTATGAAATTTGTCTATGAATGGAGGTGTAGTACTATGTACAATAGGTATCAGTAAAGAATTATTTGTGTATAAATCCATAGATCTAAAACAAATTATAGAGTTTGAATGCATTAGCTATTTAAACAAATTTATAAAGAATGCAAATGAAAAATATGAAAAATCATATAAATATCAATTTTAATTATCCTTATAATTATTAAGTACACATAGCATTAAAAACTTATCTCTTAAACATTATTATTTATAAGAATACCATCACACACAAAAATTCATCAAAATTTTCCTAAGAAACACATAAGATATAAAATATTTGACATAAACTTTTGGAAACGATTTCACAATTTGTTCCCAAAAGCACAACTTTTTGTGACGATTTAGAGAATCGTACCCAAAGGCTCGTCTTTTGGCAATGAAATTTTTAAGCTATCACGAAATGTATTCATTTAGCGACAACTTGAAAAAATGTCGCAAAATATTGGATAACTGACTTTTATCAGCCATTTTTAATTCATCGCTTAAAAAAACGTAGTAAAAAGTCCCTTATGTTGTAGTGAAAATTGTAATAATATTTTTCTTAAAAGTTCTTTTTTTCATTTAAATTATAGTATGAAAATAGAAGTACAGCATTATTATGTTGGAAGTGATGCTCTCTCCATGCACCTATTAATTTATCGTTCAGATGTTACTAATAATGTCATAAAGCCGATTGTAGGGATTTGGCTCAAATTCAGCGAGTGTTTTTTCACATTTGATCTTTAATCTTGGAGGAAGATTATCATGATATATTTAACCAACTTTGATTATAAATTGCCTAAATAAAGCTCAGTTAGAAAGGAGTAGTATGCGAAAGCAAACCCAAATTATCCCGTTAAACGAAAAGCTAACTAATATTTCATATTTTCCTGTTAAATACTACTCCTTTAGGAAAGTTTTGGACCCACTTTTATTCTTTGACATGCTGCCTTAAACTGATAACCCCCTTCTCAATAAAAGAATCAATTTAATAGTATCAAAAGAATAATGGTGTGGACTGAAAAGCCTTAAATTGGCTGTTAAAGTCACAAATTGGAGCTATCGAGACGAGGTTGGCAGGGCCAACTGACTCTTACAAAAGTAGAACAAAATAACCTACCATACTTGGAACAAATGCTAGTGGCTAGGATAGTTTTCAAATATGCTGAATGGCACCAACCAATACGTCTAGCTCTTATCAAGTTGCTACAAGCTGCCAACCAAGTAGGGTTCACCTCTTGCTTCAAATTTATAAAATACTTGCGTGATCTCAAACTTAATGGACTTATATGACTGATTCTCTTGCCTTTTGCTCCTGATAATATTTTACATTTTAAGCATGATTCTTTCGGCCAATGATCTGGGAAAAATTAGATTCGCAGAAGATTTACAACTTGACATATGCCACACTTTGCCATAAAGAGGGATCGGATATTATGTGTCTGGACGCGTCATTCAGTATTTGTATGGACGGACGCATTCGAATCATATACGAGATAAACGTTTTGTTTAGTCCGTAATGCATGTGATCTTCAAAATTAATCTCATTTCAGGCATATGCCTATTCTGTAAAAATGGGAAAATCTGCTAAAATATTCCTCATAATAGTAATATATAAATGAGGAGGGGTTGAAATTCCAGTGTTGAGACTTGAGAAAAGCCGTGTAGACGGAACCAACATGTGGATTCCTGGTGCACGACAAAGCCTTCAGCACTGTTCAAAACGATTCCAAAATCGTTTATCTTGGTATTAGTGAAAGTCTAGTATGAGAACATGCTATTCTAGGCAATCCCAGACTTCTCAGTCAAACCAAGAGAAATCCAACGTAGACACACTTACTTTTACCACAAACACAGCAGAAAAAACCTTAAAATAATGCCTACAGGCTTTTTGAGCCCCGAAGCCAACCAGCTGGTGTGTTACAATTTCTTCACCAGGATCAATTAGCACAGACCAACGAGCATTAAAAGTAGAGCCAAAATTAGATCTTTCAGTTTCAGAACATGTGACTTCTGTACCCGAGGGTGTTCCTTCCTTTTCTTATCACAAGTCTCGACCATAGACAGCTCAGATAATTCACCTGTCTGTCTTTAACGCCTTTAACCCCACGCCCACGGGGTTGGTGTCAAAGTACTTGGCTTATTTATTAGTTGTATCACACCAAACCTAGCCACCATAACTCAAAAAATTCTGTCTGTCTCTACTACTTGTGCGCACCACCTCTTTTACTGTATATACAACCAAAAAATATATATTGCAATTAAATAAAAATTTGAATACATGTAATAATCTATAATTTATATATTTGAAATAATAATAAATTAAATTTAATAATAAATATAAATTCTCAAGTATAAAATATTATAAAAATACATATTTTAAAAAGTTATTTAATGAAGTAAATTAAATAAGGGTGTTTCGGATTAACAATTTTCAATATTTGGAGAAGTGCTTGTAAAATTACTAATTCTGACGAAATAAATGGAATTGCACTTATGGACCATTTATCTTAGCATTGAATTTGAAAAAATCATGACATTATCTAGTAGCCCCACCTATTCACCCCAAAGACCCATCATAACGCTGTCATTGTTCAAACAAGCATTAAATACGAGTTCTTCTAATGGAATAAAAAGGTTGATTAGAACTCATAATTTAAGCAACAGGGTTCAGGAAGATGGTATTTACTAATTGTCGGGAAACAAATTTAAAGGCAAGTGGCAGTCTTGACTCTTGATATTTGTCTTTCTTTGCTTTTGTTATTTTGACCATCTTGTGATGCTGTTAGCTTCTTCAATCTTTATATTTTAAGATATTTCATTTATCCTTTTTCCTTCTAAATGAAATGAGACAGAGAGTATTTATCACAGATCTTTTTTGCGAACTAATCAATGAGTTATGGCTGAATAAGTTACGTTTGTCTCATACGATGGAGGCACTCCGAAATAAGTAGTTTAGTCCTTTTAATAAGATCATCCAAAGTATGTAAGAGACGTTGGGGATATAAGATAGGATATTCCGGATAAGAAATAGTATGTGTTGAATAAAGCAATCAAGTCAGTGAAGTATAGCCTTCTAGAATTGGATGAAGATAATAAGTGTATACAGGAAATGAGCAGCTTCAAGAATGAAATAGACAATAATGGTAAATTCCCAATAGATGCAATACGCTGGCTAACGGACCATCCATTTGTCTTTCTTTTCAAGCATTACTAGGTAATTGAAACTATAGCATAGAACATGAATTCGTGAAAGCACTTGTTTCCTCTCTCATAGTAGATCCCCGCTCAATTAAGTCAAAACTTTTCGTCGTAGACAGCCGCCGCCCAAGTCACGCGGCAATTTTGGACTTTGACGTTATCAAGTCGGTGGTCGGCGAATGCTATTGCCCTTGTAGGCTGACGATACACTAGAAGCGTCGTATTAGCCCTTTTAATCCCTCTTATTATCATTTACTAGCATCAAAAGCGTAATAGCTTCACTGCGGCTGTGTATATTACAGTTTGTTGCCAACTGGCACCTAAAATAAACGTTCTTGAGTTTGGATTCAAATTATCAACGAGAATCTAGAAGCATATACAGCGGTCTGTTCGTAACTTTGTTGCAATGTGTATCTTTTTGGTCCCTCCAACCGAAAGGATGAGGGAAGGAGCACGCTTGAAAAAATATTCAGGTCAACCATTAGAATTTATATATTTAAAAGATGGTTTATGTACAAACTGTTGCGACGCGTATGAAGGCCATCGATTTGATTTCCCTAATTTTTACTTCTATTAGCCACCAACAAACTTTTAATAATTCATAACCTTCCACCAACACACTTTTGCTTCTGATATGTAACTTCTCCTTCGGTACCCCAAATCAATATGGTGGAACCCTCAATCTATGTCTCTATCTATCTATTCAACCAACCAAACCCAACTACTACAACCTACTTACTATCATCACCATATCTTCCACCTTTATGTACAGATCACAAGGCCAACCCCGAAGCAAAGAATAAAATATGCCAACACAGCACCAAATCTTCTCCCTAACCCAAATTCCCTCTTTATATCCTTCACCTTTAAGAATATGATCTGATTAATCCCAAATTGTATAGATTCCTTCTAAATAGGCTTCCAAGTGATAATAACACTGCCCCAGCAACCCCAACAGCTTGCTTCTCTCTTTCTGCTTCTCCTTGGTAATCCAGTGCTGGCAATTCCTTCACTTTCAACTTACTCAGTCCAATCTTTTGTCGAATTGATTCAATTAACTTTGGATCAGCCGGGTTACCAATTGCATCAGTTACATAGAATACATTCTGAGCCATGTCCGCCTTGGTTGATATCTCAGCCCTTGTCACATTAAGGCTATTTTCACGAAATGTTCTCGTCACATCCGCCAATAGACCCTGCCTATCCGATGCGCACAATTCTAACATCACACCCTGAAAATGGAATTATATCGTTCCAGTTAACATTTGCAAGATACATGCCTACCAAGTGAATAAGCAACTAATTCAGCAAGGAATCGATGCTCAACAGAATAATTACCTCAGATGCTCTTCTCATAACTGCCGCTTGTAAGCATTGAATTACTCGTTGTCTCTCAGGTTCAGAGCTAATAGGGGTCCCATCTGTATGCCTAA
Organism: Erythroxylum ulei; assembly: GCA_027564395.1. NCBI lineage: Eukaryota > Viridiplantae > Streptophyta > Magnoliopsida > Malpighiales > Erythroxylaceae > Erythroxylum > Erythroxylum ulei. The sequence goes on along the minus strand of JANITX010000211.1, from coordinate 60,343,481 downwards.
TGTAAAATTCCTGAACCAAGTATTAAACAAACATCACTTCAAAAAAGAAACTACGTACTAATACACACATAAAATTAAAACATTGCACCTTAATCTTACCAGATACGCACTGTCTCCCGCTGTGTTGATGGTGGCATGGAACACAATATATTCCATGTCTGTCAAGGTGCAAACAACATCAAATAAAAGTTTTGTCCGATCCTTGCATTGAACATTCACAATTGAATAGCCTCTCTCCACCCAGTTCTGTACGGTCACTGCAGGAGATTCCGCAGAATGCTGCAAAATGGGCTTTCGTTCATAATCCCTATCAGCAAACATCATTTGATGCAACCTCCTTTCCGTATGGGTCACTGCCATGGAAACCGAAGTTCTCGCACTCCTGATATCGTTATCCCCCTTTAGAACATTCCTTAACCGAGCCTCAATTCTATCAATCTGCTGCGAGTCCTCAATTTGGGTTCCGGAGTTGCAGTCATTTACATGGATTAAGCAAGCAATCCGGCCATTGTGAGTCCAAACTTTAGCCTCCACCACGTTACATTGTAGGTCAGCTAGTACAGCAAATACCTCCGAGAGAAGGCCAACACGGTCAGTGCCGGTTAGTTCTAAAGCCGTTAGACCATCATAACTCTTGGTTCTCCCATTATGGATGCTGCCCAATGACTGTAAATACCGAAGCATAAGAAACCAATCAATTATCAGTTACGCCTCAAACTTAAATAACGAACTCTTTGTCTACGTTAAAAAACGCATACGTTGTATGACGCCTACCTGTTCGATGTAATTAATAACGCTCTCATCCGTCAATTTTTTCCCCATTACATCAGTCACATGAAACACTGCATACCCAACAGATAAAAACAACGTTATAAACCGAGAACTCTAAAAATACCCCCAAGTTCGAAACATAAAACGGATAATAAAGATTACCATCCATGAACCATCTTCCGTCAGAGGAAATGTAAGCCTTCTTAATAAACAGGTTTAGATCGGTGAGGACTTGAACTGCCTCGAGCAAAATTCCATGTTTTCTAGCGCTATCAACCTGATAATGAGCAGAGACAAGAAATGATGGCCAACCTTTTAGGTGAAGAAGCCAACTATTGAATGAAACCTATCAAGTCGGAAATGGTTTCGTGGAAGGGTTACCTTGACAATTGTCGCTGTGGGGCAAACGGCATTATCAATGACGACCCTGCACCGAAAAAGTAAAGCAAGGTTAAGTCGGTGTAATTATTATTTTCCCTCTGGGTAACAAATCAACTTTTGATTTTTCAAAATTGAAACAAATATGTACGTATTTTGAAAATAAACATCCATCCATACATGTAGGGAAGCGATTGGCGAGTGTTCCTAAATGGTGTAGAATTTTGAAAAAATAAAAATAATTTGGAATGAAATTTTAATAGGAAAATCGAACCTACTTTTTGATTTTTTTGCACATGAATCTTGGTAAAATGCCAAAATTTAAAAACATGAATGACTTGAATCACAAGATATCCGATCTGGGTTGGAAGAAAGATTTTCGGAGAAACTAAGAAAGAGGACCTTAGAGCAAGAATTTTCTGAGTGTACCAGACAAAGCCTAAGAAATATTGATCCATAAGAAAAGTGATGAATCGGGCGAGCAAATGAAAACAGAACAAAGAGGCAACAAGACTTGGAAAAGAAATACACGAAGATGGTTGAGAAGGAACAGATTACGGACTAAGTCAAAGCTGACGACTGAAAGATTCAGAAGGATAAAAGCGAACCTGGGAGTGGTCATCCTTGTGACAAGCTTCTCATACTCATCCATGTACGCACTCCACTCCATTGCTGTTACTTAATTTGTCTTCCTCGTAAACCAGAGAGTTTCAGTAGAGAAAGAACTAACTCTATTTCCAATTTCTGTGTTGACTCCTTAAACCAGTAGGAGACAACCCAGAAGGCGGGCAACTTAATAAGAGACGTAAGAAACAGAGGAAGAAGCAGAGAAAGCTGAAAACAAGGGAAATCAAACCAATGCCAAATGCAGGAATCTATCTCTTTACGGTTCCCCTGGATCGTAACGCTATTAACAACTCATCAACAACAACAATACCACCCAAACTTAACCTCCGCCTCTCTCTCTCTCTCTCTCTCTCTCTCTCTCTCTGTCCTATTTTCTCTGCTGTTTCAAAGCACGCCCTGTTAATCAACTCTTTTGCCTGTATCTCTCCACCTCTATATATATTTCCCGTTTTAGTTTATTGAAATTTATTTTATTCCCGTTTAGGTCTGGTCTTTTCTTATTTTTTACTTTTTCTCTATTTCCTTCTCCGAGTGTTGAAACCACGCCTAATTAGCATAAGCGGGTCACATGGGCTGATGAGCGTGAGTAACGCCTGCCCTAAAAGAGGATCCGCTTCTTCCCCCTGCCCGAGCCTCCCCCTCTTTTTTTTTTTTTTTAGAAATACCTCACCCTCATTTTTACTGCCACATAAATATCGCTATAAATGTAGTCAAGCTTCCATATTCTTATTAATCATTATGTTTAATGACTTAGATGTTCAAGTAATATGCATACATGTAAATGATATTAATCGTAGTTTTCTGGACATCTTAAATTAAATGTAGCAGAAAATTATGTTAATCCCTTCCCACGAATGACGATTGACGCGGAGAGGGGTTGACATTTTCTGATTGTGATCATCATTGACCACGCGAGAACTAGCTTGCCACAGATTGCCTGATCCTCATAGGCGGTGGTTGTTCAAGAGTCCACTTCGGATTTGCCACGTTAGTATTTTGTTGACAGCCCTTTGCGTGTATTCGACTCGATGCATATGGGGGAAGAGGGATCGATTGATTCCCTATCAACGGCAAGGGCCAGACCACGTTGGATTCTCGCGGGACCGGAATATTCTGTTTTCTTATGTTAAAGTAGGCAGATTACTTGGTTATTAAGTTGAGGTTTCGCCGAATAGAATTATGACGTGCGCACGTGACAACACACCACCCTCATCGGTTTCACTTTGCATGTTCACGTGTCCCTTTGATCTCTGCACGGACTTATAACTGATTTCTTTTTATTACATCTTTACCCTTCTTGTTTTCAAGATCGTAGAGGTTATTTAGGTCATTTCGTCTAATGATTTGTTACCGAATGTACTAACCACCGCACCCTAAACATAGAAAAACCATCATACGTCAACTTTTTCTGTTCTAAATCTGAGGGTTAAATTAGTCATATGAAAAAGGCCAAGTGTCATCACGTGGAAGTATTTAATTGGTCGGGCATGAAATGGCGCGCATGAAGAAGCCGGAGTCATGCAAGCACGCCTTTGGACTTGTTATGTACACAGTATGCGGTAGGCTTATGCCGCCTTCGGCCGCTCATTCAAAACAATTCGAGCTTTCCGAATTGTTAAGCCAGTGACACGTGTCGAACATCAAAGCAATGTCAACAAAAAGCATAATTCCTAGAAAAACGTACCATGTGGGGCCCTTAACGTCCACCTCAGCCTTATCGTCATGTGCAGGCATCTCAGAAAACACATGCGCCCTGTAACCGATTTCTTACGTGGCACTTTCCAATGCCACCCATCTCTAACGCGCACAATTAGGAACAGTTACTTTTTGTCGATGAATATAAGTTAGTACCATATTAATTATTAGTTAATTCTATTAACCATTAACTAAGAGTAGATTATATTAATTTATTTGACCAGTAAATTATATCAATTATTTATTAAAAATATTTGATAAAATTAGTTATTACTATTAGTTGTTTATGTCTAAAATAATTTATAAAGAGATGATTTTAAATTTTAGATATTTAATTTTACAAAAATTAAATTTATAAATATAATAATAATAATAATAGTGAGTGTTTCTTTTTTTTCCTTCCTCAATCTTAAATTAATGATAAATACTTAATATAGCCTAAGATTAATAATTATTGCAAAAAAAAAAAGAAAGTTGCTATCAATAACTACATGAAAGTTGTATGCAACTTACGGGAGTCTAACAATGTATAATTATGAAGGCAGCAAAACATTTTCCTTCTAAATGTTCTTTTCCCGTTACGACGGTTTACAAAAGTTGCATACAGATTCAAGGCTTTTTGTCTCCTTGATTTGACGTGAACAGAACAGGAAAATTGGTAATGAAATTACTCTCATACAATACTTTGTTTTCCTTCCTGTCTTTTTAAAGAGTTTATTGTTTTCCGTCGTAAAGCATGAGTACAATGGCTTCAACTTAAAGGGTACAATTGGTTTTTGTATATTAAATTTTGAGATCTAGACTTAAAGGCTCTATTTGGCAATCAGTTGATTGCATTAGCTGTTAATTGATAGTTGATTATATCAACTGATTCAACCAGCTGATTGTATTAACTGCTTGTCATTTTATGTTTGGTAAAATTAGATGTTTAGTATTAGTTGTTTATGTGTAAAATGACTTATGAGGATATGACTTTAAAAAAATTATAAGGGTGTGAATATTATATATCTTAATATTTCGTTGAATATTCTTATAAGAATATAGATTTCAGATATTAAATTCTACAAAAATTAATTATAACTCTAATAAAAAATATAGAACATATAATAATAATAATAATAATAATAATAATAATTTATACATGTGCCATTTTCAAGAAACAACTCCTAATCAAGTATGATAATGCAAAGCAAAACAATGTTGGTACAGTATTGTAACTTGTCCTGTGCTCTCTTTCATTAGGAACTAGGCTTTCTATTCCTGCTGATCCTTTTTGCATCAACAATGAGCTTTTTGTCTTCAGTTTCAGCTTTCTGTGATGGATGACTGTTTACAAGAGTTTTTGATGAATTTATTTGACCCCTCAGTCGTAATACCTCACCTTTTGCAGATGCTAGTTCTTCTTCAATGTGCCCAAAAACTAACTAAAGCTACAAAATGAAACAAACTATTTAAGAATCTTACTATTCCAGTCTACAAAAGACATTGCAAAGATCTTTCCCTTGAACGAGAGGGAGAGACAGAGAACTAGAACAAGGCATTCAAACATTCCATAGAATCAAGGAGCAGACTTTTTCTCCAAATGCACAAAAGCATCCTAATAATCAGGTGGTACAGATAAACTACACTAAAAGATCAGTAAGAGACTTACATATTCAAGTGTTGCATCTGCATCTTTCTTCTCATTTTGAGCCAATGCATAAAGCGCACCAAGCACACCAGTTCCAAATATACCAAATGCATTCAGAAGAAACTCAAAGGGATTCGACGGTTTATGTTTTTAAATTGCTAGCTGCCCATAAATACAACTCATTTTAAAACATCTAAAACTTCAGTACTGAAAACTTAAAACCAACCTCTTGTTTTTGCTTGTCCTCTAGGACCTTTAGATCACTTTCTGCTGAAACATGATATATGAAACTTAATCAAAAGACAAAAAGATGCCAATATGAAATGCCATAAACAAAGATTAATTTTTTTAATTCTTATAACACATAGTTTGGGCATTGTAAGAAGGAGGTATTGTGACTATGCATGCCTATAACTAAGCTTAAATTTTCAGTTGCTTAATTAATAATAGAACAAAGGCCCTAGATCATTCAATATTCAAACAAGTTGGAGAAGATGAAAAGTACTTAACTACAATATGTTCTCTTCCAATTTATAACACTACTTACCAAACCAAAAAACGGAAGGCATATTTGTCAGAAATACTTACTCCCCTGACACCAAAAAAGTACCTAATTAAAAAGTTTCTCTTAAGCAAACAAACATATATGCACAAGGTAATGACAACTTTTTTTATGCAGTATTAACAGAAGGGCAGGACAAAAACCCTGCTTTAGAAGAACGTAGTTCATGAGAGTGAAAAGGCAAGAAGAACTTATCCTTGCTTGAAGTATTTTACATAATAAATGCCAGCATGCTGGATGACTTACTTTAACTTAGTCATTTGATCAGGATGAATACGTTGTTGTTAATTTATGTTTTCTTCCTAGTTAAGGCAACATTATTGCAAATTTAACAACACTCTCTTTTCAATCAAACACTAATGGAACAAATCAAGCATCATATCACCTTAGTCAATCAATCAAAATAGTACTAAATCTGAACTAGGAATTTTACCAATCAAATTGCTGAAAAGTATATCAAGTTACTAAAAACAACCAACTGTAGCTTCATGTACCAGTTATAACGATTGAATAATGAACTCGCTCAAGCTATAGCTTTCATTTTGTGAGAAGATACAAAATTACTCAAGATAAAATAAACCCATAAAGTACAACAGATTGAATAGCTACCTGAATAGAAAAACTTACGCATGAATGGCCATGGAACACGAACTAGAAAAGGAAAAAACAAACTGACTTTGCTCAATTTCCAGAAGAAATGCAGAGAAACATTTTATTCATCACAACCAATTCGAAATAATCAAGTAAAAAAAAGAGACATCATTTCCGACACTTAAAAAACATAATAGAACTGAACTTACTTGGGATTAAGCTTTCGATAAAGATGCATCTGTTAGAAATCCATAGGTGGTGATGGTTGGAAGAACTTGAAAACTAGTGTAACATTTAGGTGTTTGTTTTGGCGAGATGATGGTTATTTTCCTGCCATATTGGGAAGGCAGTGGGTGGTTCATAGACTATATCCTGTGAGAAATATAAGTTAATTTATGTCCTACATTAAATTGATAATTTAAAAGGGTTCTTTATCTTTTACATATTTAGCTATATATAATAAAGCATATAGGATAATTATACAATACAAATAAGACTATGATGAGATTATAATTATGAGATTTATATTACAATTATGTACATTCCTTAAATTAGTCCGAACATTAATAAAACATTTAAAAAAATTAGCAGACGTTATATTTTTCCTTTTAAAGAAAGTAGTCAGTCTTATATGGAGATTAAAAAAGACTTTTAGGTGCTTATTAGAGAATAAGTTTAAAGAAGTGACCTTGTATGAGAAATCGATTTTGAACATTACTTATATGTTTGAAAATTCTCACTGAGATGATTATATAAGTGATCATTTGACTTGAGATCTCCAAAATTATCTTATATAAGAATTGTTATATTTTGATATTACTTATATCGTGTTCTAGTCGAAGATAGCTCAGTCGGTAGTCACTATATAGAGGTAGTTGAATGATTAAGATATGATCCATCACCTTAAAGTAATTAGAAAAAATGTTTCATTATTTTCTATTAGTATTAATTCGAGAAATTCTTAGTCAGGGTGAAATGATACTTTTGTAAATAGTTTACAAAGATCATTAATTGAATCAATAGCTAACAGTGGAGAACTAATATGGACTCAAAATAAAATAGGCATTAATTTCATGCTTTATGTCTAATTAGAACATTGTATGATGAAATGACTGAATTATACAAAAAGTCATACACGGAAAAGTTACTCAGAACCATTTTAACATTTCTAAATATTTTAGTGGTCATTATGTATTGTTAGACGTTAATTTTGATTTACGAATATAACTTGTTTAATTAGAGAACTAAAGATAAATTAAATGAGTTTAATTTATCTAATCATAAATATGATTTAGGATTATAATTTATATCCATTGCCAATATATTTAGGAACCTAAAAGTCACATATAAAGAATGGGTTAAAGAGAGTAAAGATATTTTAATCAAGTTGGATTTCATTGTAAAGTTTAAGAAACCTTACGATTAAATATGAGATATTTAATAAATAAAAATCAATATGAGATATTGGATCTTATTTAGGCATAACTGATATTTAATTATAATTATTTGTAATGTTAATTAAAATTTAGTTAAATTAGTAAAATATCTAAAATATATTATAAATAAGCTTAAGTTCTAATAGAGTTAACACTCCTTACCTAACCCTCTTTACAACAATTTTAGAGTTTTCTCAACTCATTTGTGGATATCATTAGAGATCAGGTACTTGTGTAATAGTGATTGAGATGAGCCCGCTTAGGAAACAATTTGAGGGATATGACAAGAAAAAGAATTAAACTTCTAAATAAGGTATAAATTAAGATTCATACTTTATTATGATTTATGTGTTAATCATTTTTAAAATTTTTAGTGATATTGGCTTTCAAGAAAACAAACAAAAAAATTTATAATTATTTCGCTACACAACAGGATCAGATCCTAGCCAAATTTTCAACAATAGTATCAAAACCGACTTTAATTCTATAATTTGATTATTATTGATTATAAACTTTGAATTGAATAGCAAAATGTTTATGTCTTAAATATGAATACTAATATATGAAAAGTTTATATTACAAACCTAAAAATCTAAAAAGTTCATATTAGAAATCTTAAAACCCTGTAATTCAATTTGGAATTGAATTGAAGTTGTTTAACTTATAAATAATTTATAAAACATTTTCATTAAGCATTAGACACCTATAAACAATAATAAACCCAAAATTTATGAAAAACCAAAGTTGGTTTTTGGCTACCGGAAATTTTTTTGTAGCTAATTTATGGCTAATGGCGTTGGAAGTTATCTGCAGTTGAAATACTATTGTTTTTAGTTGAGGTGTTTGTGGACCTTGACTGTCAGCTTGAATAAGACTGGCCAGTAGTTGGTCCTTGGCAAAGTGTGATTGGAGAGTCGACGGGGTAGCAGGTAGAGAAGCTGAGAAGATGAAACAGCAACTAGGTAGGCTACCACACGAATGGGAGTGTCAGAGCTCGCGGCGAAAGCTGCAAATGTCACACAACCTCAGGCTATGGGTCGTGCTACGCAACAGGAGGCTTCCACTGTGTTTTGTTGCACACAAGTGGAGGTAGCAGCTGTTGCAGAAAGTGGCACAACTGGTGCTCCACTAGCGACACCTGGTTGCGTCCGGCCGGGCATGGAGACTGACGATGGTTGAGTTGCGATAACTTTGAGAAGTGGTGGCTAAGGTTATATCTTTATGATTCTAGGGTTCTCTTAGAAGAAAGGGTGTTTTTGGCTACATGAAAAATCTTATACAAGGTATGGAATAAGCTTATTATAGGACTAAAGTAATGAGTGTTTTGTAGTGTGGACAAGAGTTGTTTGGAAATAAAGATAAACTTATTCTAGTATTGGAATAAGGTATGTTTGTCTATTAGATTAAAGTAATCCAAAGACAGATAAAGTTACCTTTAATTTGGAATAAAGTATTCTAAGACATATTACCAAACAAAAATTTTAAAATTGTCTAAAAAGTAAAATTCAATTTCAAAATTAAAGTAATTATTTTACTTAATATGATTAAGATGAATAATTTATTGATTTTTAATTAAATTTTAAAAAGTAGTTTCTAAAATTAGAATTAATTAGTTTCAATTAGATTGAAATTAACTAATTAGACTTTTTAAAATTAAGAAAATTATTTTCTTAAGTAATTAACAAAAGTGTTTCTTAATTAAAATTTTTATTTTAATTTGATTGAGATAATAAATTTACAATTTTATCTATTTAGAGATCATTCTTTTATTTATTTAGAAATTGTTTTTTATTTATTAATAATAATTTTCTCGATTTATTAACTAAATTTGAATAGGATCCTAGCTTACTACAGAAATTAGCGTAATCTTTCTGATTAGTAATGAGGCCTATTATTTCAAATAAAATAGTGAGAATAATAAAATGCACGATTAAATTCCTAATCTCATTTGGTAGGCGTAGTGTATAATCAATTACTTACTTTTCTTACATTTATATTTTGTTACGAGTGAAATATATCTTATTTAGTATAGCTTGATACTAAGTTAGTGAACTAAATTTCTTGGACAAAGGTTATGATTGAGAAGAGTTCTGAAAGTTTAATAGGAAAAGTTGTATGTCCGTTATGCAATTTTGTTATTAATCTTTATTGAGAATTTGGTGTTAAAGTTTTAAAAATATATGTCAAAATCATATGAATGACAAAAATGTACTGACATTTTGAGTTGACTAATGTCTCATAAACTTTGATGACATGTAAGATGTATGTCAAGATCATGATAGCAAGATGCAAGTGGTTGTATGAAGTAAAATTGAAAGGTACAATACCCTGATAAATTTGTTTAATTCAATTTAACCTATTAAAAGCATAATTGTGGACTATAATTAAAGGAATTTGATATAGAATGAAAATAGTTATCATTAGAAGAAATGTTTGCATGACTTTTCTTGCCTATACACAATATAATAAAGATCATATATATTTCTAGTTTATGCTTATGAGTATATGATACTGACTTCAGATTTAAAATGATTATAATGTTGAATGCACGATAACAAATAGATTGTTGAGTGAAAGTAGTTAATCAAATTTTATGCAAATAGTTTATATGTGTTGGATCAACAGAGACTTATGCTTAACATAAATGGAAAGAATAAAAATTTGAACAACCGAGACTATCCTTTTTTGCCATGTTGGTTAAATCGACATAATGAGAATTATAAAGTTACAAACAAGGATATATGTATCCTTTTGATTATGAATCATATGAAACTTGTAAAACTTGTTAAGTTGAAGAATAACGAAATCAACTTTTAATGAAAGGAAGATGATGATATTGAATTGTTAAATTTATAAATATGATGTATTGGATGAAATAACAATTCATAAAATGATGATATCTGTATTTCATTAGATTACTAACGACTTTATGATATAGTCATAAGTGTTAAATGAAATATTTATTTAAATATTTTGAAAAGCTTAAATAATTTAAATTTAAGTAGAAATTAAGCATTGAGAATGTTAAAGTACTTCGATGAGATTGATGTGGAAAATTTTAAAATTTTGGAGATTCTCTGATGAATACCTTCACAATAAAATTCTAGAGGAATATACAATAACATATATTGTATGATACAATATTATTTCTTTTATAGTTATGCCTAGTACAAGGACTTAACTTCAATAGCTACAATTAAATCAATTAGCAAGATTTCATATGAAATACTAAGTCTTTGAAAGAGTTGAAGCATGTTTTCTTTAATAAGTTTAGAACTAAATTGGATAATAAAATGTTACAAGATATCCAAAAAGTTGAATATAATCTTGCAGACCTATTGAACAAATTGTTTGTTTCAATAAACACTTATAGGAGAATGGTTCTCCTGGATAAGTAATGGGAATAAGATGAAATTAGAAAAGTTCAAATCTCATGATAATATCTAATTGAAACTAATGCCTTTGTTGATACGAGACATTGAAAAATTCATTTTACATGATGAATTTAAAGAGTTTGTTTTAGATATGATTATGAATTTATCATGTCTACAAAAAAGTTAGTGGAAGTATAATTGTCCTCTTCAGTAAGATTATGTAGAGATATATTGCTTATAGAAAACAATAATTCATATTTTCAATTGTTGATAAGTACAACTCTTATTTGATATGAAAAGATAACAACATAATTTTGGGAACTAGATCTATAGAGATAGACTAGAATTTGTTCATGTATTCTAAATCTAAGTACATAGATAATGTATAAAAGATGTTGAGTATTTGAGATATTTGATACTTATGAAGCATTGAGGTTATCCATTATTCTATGTATGAGTTAATATTTGAGTTTAAGGTTATATGGATATTTTAACTTTAGAAGCAAATCTTATTTAAGGTCTACTTGGAACAATATCATTCAAGATTAGAAAAGTTCCAACATACCAATGCTTGCTAATTAAGTCATAATATATTTTTCATTTAGTGGAAATGAGTAATTGGATTAATAAGTTCTTTAGTGAACTTGATATAATTCCTTGTATTGTTCAAGATAGTAATGTACTGTAGAACATTAGAGTCACTGGGCATATAAAAGGGGCTACAATCTCACCAAAGATCCAAGGACGTATTTAAGCAATCTTTTCTTAATTATGATCATAATTAAGATGCAAGTTATAAGATTTAAGCAAGTGCTCACTATAAAGAATCTTGTAGAATTCTCTCATTAAGTCATTATCCTAGTAGTAGCATGATAGTCATATAGTTAATATTATAACATACTTAAATGATTGGCTTAGTGCAAGTAGGAAATTGTTGGTTTATTCCTACAACCAATCAATTAAATTGTAGTTTAGTAACAAAATATTTTAAATGTATTCTTTATCTTGTATATATTTAGATGTATAGGTCAAAGTCCATAGAATAATTATACATTGCAATGGAATTATGATGAGATTATAATTATGAGATTCATATTACATTTATATATTATCCCTAAATTATTCATAGTTATTGTCCTATTAAGACTGGGCATTAATATAACATAAAAACTAGCACATATTATGTTTTTCCTTTTGAAGGAAGTAGTAGATCCTATAGGCTAAAGTATAAAGGTACTTAAATAAACAAGTGAGTGCTTGTTAGAGAAGAAGTTCACTAAACTGACCCTACATGAGAAATCCATTGGAACATTACTTCTATATCTATAGAAATTCTCATTGTGATGATTTTATAAGTAATCTTTTGATTTATGATATCAAAAGTTGTCTTGTATAAGGATTGCTATATTTTGATACTACTTATGACTTATGCTAGTTAAGGTTAACTAAGTCGGTAGTCATTGAATGTAACAATAATTATGTGGAGGTAATTGAATGATCAAAATATAATTCATCATCCTAAGGTAATTAGGAAGAATGTTTCATTATTCTTGAATGGTATTAATCGAGAAAAACCTTGGTCAAGGTAAAATGACGTTTTGTAAATATGTTACAAATGTCATTAATTGAATCAATAGCTAATAATGGAAAACTAATATGATTTGACTCAAAATAAAGTAGGCATTAATTCCATATTTAATATCTAATTAAAATTTGTATGATGAAATGGATGAATTATACAGAAAGATTATTCATGAAAAAGTTAGTCAAAACTATTTTGACATTCTTAAATATTTGGATAGTCATGATGTGTTGCTAGACGTCACTCTTAATTTATAAATATAGATTGTTTAATTAGAGAATTAAAGATAAATTAAATGAGTTTAATTTATTTAACCCTAAATACGATTTAAGGTTATAATTTATATTTATTGCAAACATATTTGATAATATAATGGGTCACACATAAAGAATGGGTTGAAGAGAGGAAATATATTTTAATCAAGTTAAATTTTATTGTAAAGTTTGAGAAGTTTGATGATTAAATATGAGATATTTAATAGATAAGGATCAAGGTGAGATATTTGACCGTATTTAGGCATAACTAGTATTTAACTAAAATTATTTGTAATTCTAATTAAAGTTTAATTTAAATTTAAATTTAAATTTAATTAAATTACTAAAATGTTTAAGACTTACTATACATAAACTTAAACTCTAATGAAATTAGTACTCCTTCCCTAATCTTCTATGTAATAGTTACAAAATTATTTCAATTCATGCTTTATTACAATTTATATATTAATTATTTTATAAAATTTTAGTGATATTATCTTTTAAAAAACAAATGATAAATTTTTATAATTATTCTAATTCCATTTCTCCGTTAAGCACATAGATACGGGACATACGGTATTGCAGCATGCTGTAGGGGTCATGTACCAAACATGGACACGTTGGATGACAGCTCAGACGTCGATCATTTGCGGGACCTCTTGTTATAATGCTGCCCACACCACAGTTTCTTGCTTTTTTGACCGTTAAAAGACTCCTTGGCGGTAAATTGGAAAACAATTTTGCAGTGTGTTCGGGTTGGGACTTGGGAGCGGATTCCATACAGCGGCGCCGCACATCTCTCCGAGAGACACTCGAGGCATATTTTCATCGTCGACTAGTTTTTTACCTTTGAATTTAGACTAGTTTCCATATATGGTTTTCTAATAGAGCGCATGGCCTTCTACTCCACGTTTTCTGGTAGGACCTTCTGAGGAGGACTTGATCAGGGATCCCCGTGTTTACTCGGTCAGAAGATTTTGGCCGTGTTACCGTAATTTAAGCATTTAGACACAAATTGGTCAAAGTGGGTACATGTGAACGCAAGACGAGACCCACAAGGCTTTTACACGCAACTAAGATTCTGAAATTCAGATTGGATATTGAATTGGAGGTTTTACTGATCATTGATTTGATCGATTGATCATCGATTGAATCAGTGTGACGTTATAATTATGCACTAATTATATTTAATTATATATAATATTAGTAATATTAAAAAATAAAAAAGTTACCAAATAAAATAAATAAAAATAAAAAAATAAAAAATTTATTGAACTAGTAGTCGAACTGGTTCGACCAGTCCCGGTTCAATCGGTCAATTAACCAGTTCTCACTAGTTCGCATTGGTTCAATTGAGGACTGATTTTTAGAAGTCACAGGAATCGAATAGCTCATCAGATACCGGTCACCGATCAAACTGATCGAACCGACCAATCCAATCCATGTTTCAAAACCATGCATGCAACTGTAGCATTTCAGGTCGCTGCGTATCCATTACACGATACTTTATTATATCATTTCTAGTCTCTAATGCATAAAAGGAGACGGTGAGGGTGTGAGACCACTGATTCTATTTCTTAAATTTTATATTGTTGTAGCTACTTTTTGAGGTACCAAACTTAATGTAAATTTCTTTTTCATAATTTTTTTACTTTGACTGGATTTACTAATTATTGATAACTGAAGCACTTAAACTGAAATAAAATCTTTGAGATTAGGTGCTAATATATCTATTGCAAGTTGAGTTGCACAGAGGATTTTGTGATCTCGTCCAAACAGTTAGATCATGCCCCAAGGCGCCACTGGATCACAATCAGGATGTCATGATTACCACTATAGATCAAGCGGTGGGTGTAAAAAGTGTATAGCTAAGATTATAACGTAAGTAGAAAGCAAAGTAATGTTTTGGCCTTTCGGCCTCGGGCGTGTCCTCTCCGAGGTTGGTTTGGCTTGCAAGTTTGGTCTCTAACTGCTATGATTTGCTCTTTAAACAATAAAAAAAGGAATGGACTCGTATTGATGCAAGTCTTTGTAAATGAGTTGGCCAACTGGTCCCTTGAACCGATACTTCCAATACGTTCAGTGTACGAAAATGAAATTAAATTACCCGAAGTCTTTTAAGTATTACTCAATTGCCATTTTGGTCCTTTTCCTTGGACTAGTTAAAGCTACTATGTTTAAGCACTTCTGTACGTAATTGAAGCTCAGATATATAATTGGCTGGAAGCATTTCCCGAAATTGGTATTGTGATTGCAAGCTTTAATCACACGTAAAGCTGATAATTAAATATGTTTAGAGTAGCGTGTGTTTGTAGTTTAAATTAATTACTACTCTTGAGATT
Organism: Erythroxylum ulei; assembly: GCA_027564395.1. NCBI lineage: Eukaryota > Viridiplantae > Streptophyta > Magnoliopsida > Malpighiales > Erythroxylaceae > Erythroxylum > Erythroxylum ulei. Next base: position 60,328,239 of record JANITX010000211.1, on the reverse strand, counting down.
TTGCCATTGAATCTATGTTTATATCATGGGCTAAGATCTGCATGTGATTGAGTATAACTACGATTATCCTCTTTTTTCTCTCTCTCGTACGTTCATATGCACGCACACATTGCACACAACCTACCGTGAACCCTACAAGATTGGGTCTCGTGGGTACATCATGATTATGTCTAAGCTTCTACCTATCTGTAAAAAATGGACAAGAAGTAGATATGGAGGATGTGGGAGTTATTGTATCATTTCAGACAGCTGGAGAAAGAAGGAAGTAGTTGCAGGTGAGTGAAAGCCTATCCTCTTGCCTAAAACCACAGGGGAAAGACCGACAACCTCAAGTGAAATAAGGGGAAGGACGTACATGAATGCAATCTCCAAGTTTTACACAAGTGAGGGTTTGATTACTAAGACAGACAGCTTATATCCTAATCCTGTTAAAGTCTATATATCCTGTTACTTTATCTCAAGATTGAGATTTAGTGTAACAAAAATGTAAACTTTAAAAAAGCTCGTGCTCTATTCAAATTAGCAAAACGTTCCATCTCAGCCTGTAATCAAATTTCGTTCCAGCAATTATTTTCTAAACTATTGAAAATATTATAATTGTTAAAAATTTGAAACAGAATAACATTAAATCACATTTACTAGTAAAATTATCTTTTAATTCTTATCAAAATTAAGGAAAGAACTTAAATTTGGAATTTTTTTTCTTAACAACTTAATTCAGACAGAACTTAAAATTGTTGCTCTGCTAACTAATTAGCCAGTACGCTTAATTGATCTTCCTCTCCCTCCTTTTCTTATCTTTTTAATGTTTTCCTTTCAAAATATCATGTCATGTCTTCAAGAGGGTAAGTTACCTAAACCTTTGTTTTTCATATATCTATTTTTTTCAATGAATCATTATCATTTTTTCGGACGACAGGACATTTTGATAGTAGAAGTTTTATCATAAGGCTTGTTAGGTAATGAAATATTTAGATCGACAGTCACCCAAATGCAACGTGGAGTCTACTTTTCTTTTCATTTTTCTGAATGTTTTAATTTATCACAAAGTTTCCTTATCATGAGCTTCGTCACCATCATTTGATTTATCAGCATTTTAACTAATACAGTTTAAATTGTCAAACATAATTCTTTCCATGCTATGATGGTTGACATTTTTTTTTCACTATAAGAAAGTTCTCCTGTTATTATTGAAAGAAGTATTTGTTGGGCTTTGATTTTTTTTTCAAAATAATGAATATATTTGTGCCATAAAAGGCTAAACAATAGTGTTCTTAATGAATACAAGAGCATCCAATAAGGATGAATATCAAGTGTTACAAGAAACCAAAAGATTGGCTTGTGAAAAAAGGACTCTAATAATCTTATGTATAGCAAGAAAGTGTTAATTAATTCTTCACTTAGTAACCTTTTGTTGGTTGAATGAGTGTTTCATCTTGTGTACTCTAATTCAGCCGCCATTTATAGCTTATAAAAGGCTTTCTTTGGGAATGACATTATCAGTGAAGCTACTTTAGTTTCTTTAATCCCACAAACCAAAGACTAAGTAGCTAAAAGCTAATTTGAAGATCTAAAGATCCGTTTCAAACTTCATCGTTGTGTTTAGATTCCAATTAATAATGCTAGTCCAGAGAACATGGGGATTGTTGATGTAACATCCCGTTACCCATGTTAAGGCTAGAATAGTGTATATGAGAAATTACTGAGAAATTAGAAAGTGCATTTCATGCTTATGCAAAATATGACATACACATACAATTAAATATTGAGTTTTGTACATTAAAACGACTGTACATGCATTCATTGACATTTTCCGGGTAAAATTGATTTATAAATATGAATTGTGGATTTTATTTGTCTTAAAAATTAAATTGGAGTGTATTAAAATTGATTTAGCAATTTTTGGTGATATTTCAAATATTTTGAAAATTTGGGATATTTTGGACTAGGAAAAATGTTGACATATGAGACCAATGGATGTGTGACATGTGGCAGCATATATATATGAAAAATTACTTACATGCATTGGTGACGCGTGGCTGTGAATTATTGAATACACGTAGTCACGATTTTAGTAAGGAAATTTCTGCAGCTCTTGTTCTTCACCGAAAGCACAAAACTCTTTTTTTGTTCATTATTCATCCACCACTAAACCAACTAGATGCTTATGATTGTGTAATGGGTTAATGATTCTTACATCATAGTAAGAATTTCAGTCCATAGTGTGTTTGGTTCTTGTTTAATCTCAATTTTCTCCATCCACCAAAACTTCTATACCTACAATCATTGCTGGAATTTTATTGAATCAAGTAAGTTATGTTTTAAGTTTTATGGGTAATGTGAATGCCATTTTGATGGTGTTTTAATGTTTGTAAATGGGTGCACGAATGTGTGGTGTAGGAAGAAACAATTTCGGTGATATAAGTAAAGTGATGAAGGAGTTAAATGAGGGTTAGTGAAGTAAAAAAAAGAAGAGATTTGTGTGTACTCAGTTTTGTTGTTGTATACATGACTCTCTTTGGGTGTGTTAAAGATGAACTAAATTGAATATAGAGTTAAGGAAAAAGGATTAGTTGAGGTCGTTTTATAGAAAGGATTAAAATGATAAGTTTAAGATGAAGTGAAGGTGTTGATTGGAGAGGAAAAGAATGCAGAAAAAGAATGAAAAAGTGCAAAAAATCTGATGTTTATGCGTGAATATGTTCTGTTTTGATGTTTGGGTTTTAATATGGGATTTTGGATATGTTTGTGAATGAGTGGAGCTGAAATGGAAATAGAAACGATAATTTATGCATACGATATGTTAGATGTAAAAGGTAGGAGTTTGAAATCTGGAAAAAAATGAAAGAAGAAGAAAAATTGCAGTTCGTGAATTTGGAGAAGAAAATGAACAGTGCACGATTGTGCACAAGGAGAAAAATGAGGGAGTGCACGATTATGCACAAGCAAGTGTACGATCGTGACATTGCACTATTGACTGGGAAAGCACGATTGTGCATCTCGCAAGTGCACGATCATGCACGAGCACAATCATGACAATGAAGAAGCGTCTCGCAGTGCACGATCGTGTACAAGCACGACCGTGACCATGTGTGACAGTTGCAAACATCCTTCTTTCTTTTGTCTATAACTTCTTATTCTGACCTCCAAATGACTTGATTTTTGAACCAACTACCTCATAACACATTGTTCTTTCTCTCTACAAAAATTTAGGGCTATCTGAATTTGTTCAAAAAAGATTGATTGATGAATTTAGAATGAAAATGATGAAATGTGCTGGAATTTCTTAACTGGAATGATTTCATTGAACAGTTAGTAGTAGTTTAGTCATATCTTGATCTTTAGATTTTCAATTGGAATGATTTTTGAATTAGCTTAAATTAGAGACATATGGATATAAGTTGTCTGAAGAAATTGAATTTAAATTCTGCCTCTAAGAATTCTAGAATCTGGTTTGAAGTAGTACAGAGAACTATTGTAGTTTAAGAATAGTTCGACGTAAATTGAGTATAACTTTCGGAATACTGAATCAAATTGTATTATCTTGGTGTCATTAGAAACTTAAGAAATAGGAGAACAATTTTATAGAAGGAAGTGATGCCAAATTACTCCATTTTCCTTATCAGAATGATCATGCAAAGTGGACCCAAAAGTATGTTTTAAAATTGGGTTATGAAATTAGTTTCAAATTATTTTATTGCGGTCAAAACCCTTAGTACAAATTAACTTATGTAAGTGTTGGTATATGAATGATTTTATGAAAAGAATAATGATAAGATACCTGGGATTGTTATTGAACATGCATTGTGCGTGTTTCATATACATAGATGTGCATAAATGAATACTTATACAGCTGCAAAATTGTGATATATATAAACGTGTTTTACATAATATAGAGGAGCATTTAGAGTGCCATCATCCATACATTATCAAGTCTTCAAGGCAATAGCTTTCTGGAGTAATTTGTGAGTAATCTAGACAGTCTGACTAAAATATTTGGTTTTCTAAATTATGTTCTGAATTGTTTAGATTGTAAATTGGATTGTGTTGATTCTAGACACTAAACTTTCGATGAAAAATGTGATTGGGACTATGATATTTGAAGTGCTTCTTGAATGTGAATTTGGACTGACTATGTGTTTACTCAACATGATTGTTGAATGCTAGACCAAGGTCTGCTGATAATTGTGATTTAAATTGTGAATCATTGATTGAATATGAGTGATGCATTCCATTACATGAATGCATAATCAGATAATGAGAGTTGTGACATGCATAGTCACCGAAAATAGGCTTTAAGCTCAGATTGTGATTATGAGCCAAAAGCTCGTTCTGTATAATGAGCCTTGTATCCCCAACGGATAAGGGACAACATCAATGAGCCCGATATCCACAATGGATATGGGTCAATTTTAATGAGCATCGTATTCACAATGGATACGGGACAGTTTAGGCACTCAGTTACAACAACTTAAAAAAAATTGAAAGTGAGTCTCACAAGCATTTGCACATACACTTTATACATGTGTTTGACTGACTAAAATTTAATATGGTCATGTATTTGAATAAAATTGGGATATGTGTTGCTGTATGCTAAATGAAAAGATGTGAATTATGTGTTTACATGTGTTAATATGTGATATGAATTGAGTGAACCATCGAGGATGATTACATCACTGAGTTCGCAAAGCTCATCAAAATTGAACGTTGATATTTCAGGATTGAGAGAGGATATTAGCGACAAGAGACCCTATAAGAAGAATAATTTTTGTATTTTTGAATAAAAGAAATGGCTCAAAGGTCGGTCAACTGAGTTTGAAGGATTTTGTTAGAAATTTTGTAAAATTCCTCATATAGCATGTTATGTACTTAGTTTTGACATTGTACATATTTGGAAAATATTGTAAAGCTACAATGTATATTCATTTTTTATGAAATGAAATGAGGAATTCGGTTTTAAAATTTGGTGACATTTATGTATTTATGATGATTCCATGATTAAGTTAGTGATTTTATTACTCTAACATGCCATTATTATAGGTTCCTTACTGGAATATCCACAGGGTATTCCGATATGTACTCTATGGTTGTGGGATGTTACAGTTGACATTGCAAAGTTGGAGAACAACTTGCCATAGGTACCTGCTATAATGACATTGAAAGAACAAATGCTCAAAACTTTAAAGTGAAGATAAACAAAGTATACACTAGTTTGGCAAATAAAAGAATTTGGCTATTTTGTTAAAAGTCGGAAGCCTGTTTTTGATAGCTTGCCATAGTCTAATTGAAGATTTAGGTGAGTGATGCTTAATCCGCAGTATTTTGTGCCAAGGTCCAATATAAGAAGGGTTGCTAAAGAGAGACCAGTAAGATCTATTTGTGTATATACCAGAGGGAGTGAGTTTCAAATAAATAAAGTCTTCAACTAACCTATCTTAAATGTAGCTAAGGAGGAATTGAGAAATGTTTAGAGTAGGATTGAGTCAATCAACATTGTTGGACTACAGTCCTTCAATAACTGAGGCATTGATGGGGATAAAAGCTTTTAGGGGAGTGACTTTAATCACACTATCTAGGGGTCCAATTTTCATACCAGAATGAGGTGATATTACCATTCTTGACAATGGATTTGCATGAGTCTTTAATGCTTTATCTTGGATTAAACAAATGATTCATAAAGGAAGAGGCATTTGTTGGAATCTTAGTAGCCCAGATGTTTTGATCCTTAATCATTATGTATGCACCCATTTAACCCATAATGTTTGTTGATCTTGGATGAGTCTTTATAGCCTTTTGACTAAGAGAATAGAATTGAGGTTTTTGATAGGTAAAATAACAAGACCTCCACGCTTTCTAAGCAAGCAAACCTCAGACCAAATTATTTTGTTGCTTATGGTTTAACTACTACTAGTTGACCATGAAAAGTTTTGAAACTTTTTTTTCTATATTCTTGATAACATCCCAAGGGAAGACAATGTAAGAGGCCCATTATGTACTTCGAGAAGAAACTACATATCTAATCAGTTGACATATGCCTGCTAGGGAACCTGATTTAGATGACCAACTTTCAATCTTGCTCCTAATCTTTTCAATAAAATGCTTGAATTATGATAATACAGGCTTAGCTTAGGAGTTAGGAATACCCAAATACTTAACAGGTAAGTGATTCAGTTTGAAGTTAGTAATTAGTGATAGTCTAGCTGCAAATTAAGATGTACTTGTTGAAGTAAACAAGTTGAACTTTTCTTTATTAATAACAAGGCCTAATAAGCTATTCAAGACTTTGAAAGTTTTGCAAATGGATGTCACAAAGGGGATGTCAAATTTTGAGAAGACGAGTATATCATCAACAAAATTCAGACTAACTATATCAAACTTCTTACATTTAGAATAAAATTTGAATATTCCTTTCTAGTGGCATTCCTTTTAATTAGTCTACATAAAAATTCAAAGACCAAAGAGAATAAGTATACTGAAATAGGTCACCTGGTCTGATACCTTTAGCAGCATTTATATGTTTGGGAGGCTTACCATTCACTAGAATTCTAAATGAAACAGTTGAGATGCATTAGAGAATTTATTGTTAGAAAATATTATAGAATAGAACATTGAAAATGAAGTACTAGTCCACCTTGTCATAAGCTCTTTCAAAATCAATTTTGATTGCACAAATTTTCCTATTGTTCATTTTATTGTAATGCTTAAATAGTTCCGGAGCTAATGTAGTATTTTAGGGATGTAAGTAGATTGGATGAATCAATATGTCCAGAAGTATAGGTTACAATTGTTGGATCAAAAACAAAAGAATGCGAGATTTGGCTAAAACAATAGATTTCAAAACTTTTTTGAAATCAAAACACAGTGGAAATAACATAACCAAATTAATATGTTTCAGCCATACATGATAAGGTATAAGGAAAATAATTTACATAAGAACAAGGAGGTAGAAATATACTGACTCCTTGCTACAGCTTTGACTCCTCACTTTTGTATCCTCTCCGAATCCTTACTATAGCTTTGACTCTTTTGTATCCTTTCCTTTGTCAATGTATCCTCTCCTTATTTTTGTATCCTTGACCAATCTGATCTACCAATTGTTCTTCTTGAACAACTTGGTTAACACGATCCTTTGGTGGGAAAGGAGAAGAAATATTTTGAGGGGTTTTTTCTTAGAAGAAAGAAGTAAAAAATGAGACTCTTCTCATTCAAGTTTCGGCTATGCATGCATGAGAGGAGATAGTGAGACAAAAAAAATGCAAGAACACTTCTTACTCTCCTTGTCAATTTCGATTGTCATGAAAGAAAGAGGTGGTGTGCATCTAATGTAACACTTCATTCTTTAATCAATCATAAAGAAGCCAATAAATGAGACTCTTCTCATTTTTTTAAGATGGCTATATGAAAAGAGCAATAACCTAAATGAGACCTTCTCATTTTCGGTTATGGATGAAAGAAGGAAGAGAGAGTACTTCAAATGCACCTTTTCCTTTCTTTAATCAAATGAATGCTAAAAGGTTACGTTACATGCCATCATTAAATGGTTTAATCATTAATAGACAACCAATAAACCATTTAATGATAAGATCATTACTCCATTTAATGATGATAAAAGCATGATAAAAACCATCTTTAATTTAGCAATTCAATGCTAAATGTGCAGCTGCACATTTAGGCATAAAAAACCAAAATATGCCCTCCTTCTTTCTTTAATAACTTTGTTTCAATTTAATTAATCTAATTAATCAAATCAAATCATAGTTAAGCCCAATATTAAATGTTCATTTGGGCTTCTAATTAAAGTAAGCCCAACATTCAATCATGGGCTTTAAAACTTCTATTTATAATTTTTACTTTGCATGATAACCTTGCTAGAAGCCAAATGCGGAATCTAATTGGACTTATATAATTCAAGATCCAATAAGCCTGAAATTAATTTAATCTTATTATAATTAATTCCAGCTTATTAATCAAATGTCATTCCACTAAAGACAATTGGTTGAGCTCTTGAATTGATAAATATTATGAGAATACATGTATTCAAATAAGATGTCCAATTGCAAACTTTATTAGGAACCATATTATAACCATCTACACAATAAAGGGCAAAATGGTATGTTGGTTTTTCCTTCTAGATCTCATTCTATATGGTGATTTACACACAAGATCTCATCTTGGTGTTAAGACTTGATGGGTAGCTAGTCCATCAAACTACTGACGCCAATTTAATCACCAAAATTCGTAAAACATCTAGAAGTGATGATATCACTATAAAATCTTTATTTGAGTGAATGTTCCCTAATACATCTAGAAGTGATGATATCACTATAAACTCTTTATTTGAGTGAATGTTCCCTAATACATGTTTCAATTAATAATTCCAGCACGCAGATAGTGGATTAATACTCTGTAAAAATCCATTTCGATCATATCAAGAATTATAATGATACAGATATGAGTTCACCACTTATCAAGATTGTGGTCTAGAATAAGGGAATGCTTAAGTTGTATGTTTTAAGATTAAAGTAACGACCCACTTTATTCTTAAAAACATACTTGATTCGAAATTCATTTAATAGTGCCATTATCGATAGTCAACTACTATCATGATATGATACTCATCATTCCCTCAAAGTAAACTCCTTTACTTACATAAAGATAAATCATAGCACTACAATCTAAACTATAATCAAGCGACCAACTTGATTATTCAACTGTGAATCAATTATTTTATATTCTTATATTATACATGTTTCCCATACATGTCTACTATATGTAGCACCCCACTCCAACAATGACCCGAACCCGACATCGTGGGTGATATCTGAGTCCGTGCCTCGCGAGGGTGGCGTACTAAAGCACTCAATCAATCAGAAATCGATATAAATTTTTTTTGAACCACAAACACAATATGCAGAAATATATAACCAATTTAGGCCCACTTTCCTTCATAAATATTTCCAATCAACATAATACAATCAACAAGGTTATCAATAACCATTTGGGCCCTTTCACAAATACAATACACTTGAGTCATTTCAGAATACAAATTTATTGCAAAAGTTGCAAAATATACAATTCAATACAAAATAGAGAAATGCAATGCAGACGCGAACTGATCCCGACCTCTATCCTTCACTTGAATGCTGTAGGTATACTCCCGTTAGCCTAACGGGGTACTCTTCTGATTCTGAAAAATAATTACAAATTTTGGGTGAGTTTTGCGAACTCATTGAGTGACCATCATCAATGGCTCACCCAGTCATACAACATATAATTCACATAAGTCACTTTGTTTCACATTTCACATTTCACATTATTTCACATTCAATACATTTAATCATTCATATTATGTATACGCAATGCACATGAGACTCACTTTCCATTTGTTACTTTATTGTAACTAAGTGCCTAAACTGTCCCATATAGGGCTCATTGATAACTGTCCCATATCCCCTTGGGGGATACAGGGCTCATTAAACGTTGAGCTTGAGGCTCTGAGTCACTTTTGAGGTCAGGGCTCATTTTCGCTCGTTGAGCTTTAAGCTCTAATCGTTGGCTACTCTAGTCACAATTGCCATTACATAACTCCAACATATATTTCATGCATTCATGCAATGGAATGCATAACGGACAATTGCATATCCCATTCAATCACTTTCTCTTCTCATCGGACCTTAGTCCGGCATTCAACATTTGAGTTGAGAATTCACACTTTCATTTATATGCAAATACACATTCCTAACACATTTAACAATCACATCAAGTACACAAAGTTCATCCAATTCACATTCAAGTAGCACTTCAATATCCAAATTAAACATCACAATCATCGAACCTCCTGTCTGGAAACCAACACAGTCAATCACATTCAATAGTTAATTAATACAAAATGAAACAAAGCAAAAAATAAAGTGAGACCATCTCAGTCTACTCACAGTACGCTCCAGATTAGCATTTGCTTTCAAAGTCTGGGAATGCCTGAATGTGAACACTTGACCTGCATAACCCATTTATACAAGACACACATTGCACACTCATTATAATTGCACACGTAACAACATTGATTTATACCCAATTGTATAAATGGACTATGTACAATGCATACTCAATAACAATCCCAGGTATATGTTCTAGATCACATATTAAGCTCATTCCCATTTCATAATTCATATGTGTCTAATTGACTTAGATTTACACTTCATTTGTAGATTTACACTTCATTTGTACATGATCATTCTAAATTCTCCTTTCAATCTTTACCCTTTTCATAAGCTCACACTTCAAGAACACTTGGTTACTCTATATCATAACTCAATTTCTCATCATCTCTTTTCTAACCTCACATGATCTCA
>JANITX010000211.1:59925239-59935339 GCA_027564395.1 Erythroxylum ulei | reverse complement strand
AAGCATATCGACATTAAATATTTAGCCATAAGAGAACGTGTTAAGGAAGGAAAAGTTGTCATAGAGCACATTAGCACCGATTTTATGATTGCGGATCCTTTAACTAAAGGCATGTCACTTAAGCAGTTTAAGGATCACGTAGTGCATATGGGACTCGGTTTCACAATGTGATTTTGTTGTATATTTGTTGATTCAATGGAACTCTTATTCAATTTGATATTTTCTCATAAATTATGTGTGCACATATTTTGTTTGGATTTGAGAAATGTCATTTAATTTGGACTTAGAATAAACATATGGTATATTCATTAAGTTGAAGGGCTAGTAATGAGAAATTTTGTATATATAATACATGGAAGATACTACTCACTATAAGAGGACCTATCGTCATGATTCATATATTTGATTTCTTGTTATATATGGTGGTTTGGGTTAAATGGACCAAGTGGGAGAATGTAAGTTTTTTATTCTCATGATTATGTATGGTCCATTTAATAAATGCTTTACCCTACCCACTTAACTCTGTTTCCCACCTACCTAGCTCATCGTCTTTGTGATGGTCGTGAAGTGAATCACACGCTAATACAACACTTAACAAATGATATACAAATGCACAAGAAGGGGGGTTGAATTGTGTATTCTTTTTCATTAATCCCCTTGTAAACAATTTCGTTAAAAGAAAGTTATTCTTTTCGCAAAACTACTAAAAATCAATGTTGTAAACTATTTTCGAAATTCTCGTATGAAAACAATAAGATCGAAAATTCAAAGTTAAGAGAGTTTAGAGTTAAGAGTTGAGAGATGTTGGCATGGCAGATTTATCCTGGTTCACCCCAAACCGTGGGCTACGTCCAGTCCTCAGATATCTTTCTAAGATTTCACTATCTCTCAAAACGTTACAAGTATTCTTTTGTTTCCGAGCCTCTTTAGGTCTCTTACACTCAGTATTCTTTCACACTTAGCCTCTGCAGGCTATCTGCTCTACTTTCTACTAAAAGGATTTTCGAGCTTTGTTACAGAAAAATATAGCTCTCGATTATTCGCACAATAGTTTTTCTCAAGAAATGCTAAACTTGCTAAACTTCAGTAACTTATCTAACTTTGCAATCTTCAACTCCGACTTATATTTATAGCCTTCGTTTTTAACTGCTTCTTGATTCTTTAAAGAAATAGTTATTCAGTTGAGTTCTGTAACTAACTCAGACTGGTCCGTGTTATGCTTCTTCCGTCTGTTTTTCGTATCGTCTGGTTTCTATCGTCTGCTTTTTCTATTTGCTTCTGTCTGCTTTTCATATTTGCTTCCGTCTGCTTTTCATATTTGCTTCCGTCTGCTTTTCATTATTATTTGTTCCTCATCAAAATTATGTTCGTAAAGTCATTTTGACTTAACAATTTTGTTGTCTTACAGTTGCTTGTGGGACAAATTCGAAAGCGGTGTTTTATAATTATAAAAGTTTGTAATTCAAACTTTTAGTCAATATGTAAGTGCAAATAGGTGTAAGAGGAAATATAGCACATTTGAAATCATTCGTTTTAAAAAAGAAATAGGTTGGAAGATAAGAAATTAAATAATTTGATATTTGTTTGATACAACTTGAAGTTTCGAGAGAGGTATATTATTATCATTATTAAGTTGAATATAATTTCTTAATAATTTAATTTTATTTGTTTACTAGGACTATTGATAGAATAAGTAGTTATATAGATCCAAATTACATTGATCATATCAATCTTTTTGTGGATTAGATTTTCGAGAAATCAAATTTTATAGATGAAAATAATTTAGAAGATAACCTTGGATGAGAAACTATTAGTATGTCATTCGATAAAATGAGCTTAAATGATGGTAATGATGAGATTTATCTCATAATTTCGTACCAAATAAAAATTAGGACCAACGTGATCCAAGCAGATATGTAATGAAATGAAGTTCATGTTTTCATTTTTCTTATTTCTTTTAATTTCATTTATTTTCTATATATATTTATAAAAATTTATATATGTAATATTAATATAAAAATTTTAGTTGGAAGTATTCTTGTTTTAGGTTTCACTTTTATTTTATTATATTTCTCGACATGGAGTCTTATTATTATACTCATGGACTAATATTGTTCTTATTATATGATATTTTGATGTAACAAATTGTAATATTTTAAGTATTTTATATTATTCTTGGTTTTATAATGAATTATACATTAATTGTGATAATTATTTATATGTTAAAATTAATATTAATAAAAATAAAGAGATTGTTGCTATATGAAATTTATATTGTTACCAGTTTTTGAGATATATTGAAGTTAAAAAGATTATAACATCATATATTGAGAAGTGTTTTATAAATTTATAAAATGAAATAGTATCCATTATTGACCATTACTAATATATTAAAACCAAATTTGATACTAAATTAGTACCGTTTTGGCGAAGTTGACGAGAAATCTCTTCAAAGAATGTCTTTTAAATTTGAGGTTTTAGCTACTTAACTTACGGCTTAGGGAAATCACAAGGAACAAGAAATAGCTCATCGTAACTTAAAATATTGGTGGTAAGTAACTTACGGGCGTCTATTTTAATTGAAGAAATGTCACTTTACTAAGTTTTGGTTTGCCACTGGCGATAGTATTCTATTGCTTCACACTCATCCCAACTCACCTTTCACTTGCTCAACTAATCGTTCTTTATATTGGAAAACTTTCAACCACTACTTAACTTTATAAGTGTTTACGACAAACTAATTAATCAAAATAAGTATTAATTTAATTTCCTAACGTCTAAAATCATTCAATTACTCTAATATTTGGTACTTCAAAGGACACAACATCCATAAAAGCCATGGAGATGGCATATTCTTAAAATGAAATCCTCTCTGTCGCAAGTAGCTTTAGATGGATTTCTTCGTTGTTGGGTTGGGTTGGGTGTATTGCATTCTTTGCTGGAAAAAACAATAAATGCAACTGGTTGTGGATTCCAGCAATTGCGTGTGACACGTGTGCCATTCCCATTGCCCTGACCCCCAACTTGGATCCTAACAACCGGTCATACCAGTCCAAGCCCTTGAAACAAAACATACGATACGTATCAGGCTGTCATCCACCCTAACGTTAAACTAAAATCAAAACCATCCGATTCTAACAAATCGACTCTGTAATTCAGAAACCAACTCAGTTACTCCGATACTTCCCGTAACGGCCAAGTCACGGTGGAACAACACCATACTACAAGACGCAACCACATCGCTTCCACCAGGCTACGTTAAGTAACGAAAGAGTGTGACAAAACCCACCGTCTTGTTCTGGCTGAATCGTAAATTGACATGAGAAACAGAAATTTGCAGCGTAGAAACAGATTCACATTTTTTTATGTAATGGAAGGCTACGATGGTTAGTGTAAGGTTGTGGAAGCTAGCTTGAAACAGAAATCTGTTTGCTAGGTTCTCCTTTTATTTACAGGTAACCTTTTCTTTGCAACACATTGGTATTCTCAATTTTCCAGCTTGCGCAGGAACCGAGGAGAAAGTTTAAAACTTTGTTGGTATTTGGTTTTGGGGTTTGACGATGACTTTTGAGGAGGAGGATTGTGGTTTGGTTCCAGCGTTGCGAATGAGTGCCGAGGGGGATGTTGGAAAAGGGGAATATTTGAAATTGGGGAATAATCATGAAGTGGAGGAGGGGTTTAATGGGGTTCAAGAAACGGAAGGGTCTAGTGTTTTCTGTTGGAGATGGAGAGGTTGTGTGGTATGGTATTGGATCAAATTGACTTTGGTGTTCACTTTTTTGGGACTCTTGGCTGCAGCTTTTCTCAAATGGGTTGCCCCTTTTTTCATGGATAAGGTTGGTTTCGCTTATTATTTCTTTTATGTCTTTGTAGTTATACAATGTCATCTGTGATTTCAGCTTATTGGTTTTGATTCTCATTATGGTGCTGGGGATTTCTTACATGGGGTTTGGAAGCTCTCTTTGTTGTTTTCGCTACGAATTTCTAGGGTTTTATGGGCTATTAGTTTGTACCTAATACTCCTTTGTTTTTAGTCTTGTTCCTTCTTTTTCTTGTTGGGTTCGTTCTGTTGTGCTTTTTTGGTTCCCTTTTCACGCTATTTCTTATATGATTATATTTGATTGAGGATCTTATTATTTTCTCCAGTAATTCATATGTAGGAATAGCTTTGAAATGAGTCCAGATGTTTATTGGATCATGAGTTTTATGTAACTGTTGATTTTATGCTTGAGAGTCGTTCTTTCATAAGGAAGATTATTTTTCTTTTGAGTCATAGCGTATAGTGCTTGAATGTGCGTCATATCGTACCCTCATCCTTGGATGGGAGCGTGATTTTATTCTAAGTATCTTCTGCCAATATGTAGAGGGAAAAGATATTAGGATTATTAATGCGTGGTGGCATCTGGGAGTTGGTTCTTGATTTATTTCGTGTTTTGGATTATGCTAAAGAATCATGGTTTCCGTGCAACTTGTCATGCGATATTTGAAGTTACTTGAGCATACTCTGCCTCACTGTGGATAGGCCTTTGAAATCTTCCATTTTATGATCTTGCAGAACATGGAGTTGATCCATTGATTATATAAAACATGTTCTCTGTCTCTGGAATACTTTTAATTGTGAGAATATAATCTTCATTGCAAATTTCATGATAAGTACTAATAATGAGATTTCCAGTCACTGTATGCATGTTAAATGAGTGTGATATGTACCTTAGTGAAAAACTGACAATCTTATATCCAGGTCAATCATGATACAATTTACTTAATGGATATATTCTGTATGCTTTAGAGTTGTTGCAGCGAAACTTACTAACTTGTCATCTGCTTTTTGTTAATTATATGGTCCTTATGCTTAATTTGATACTTAGCTGGGTTTTTTTTCTTTGTGGTACTTTCTTTATCTTGCACCATGAAGGATCCCATGGTGGCATATGCTCCTTTGAATATGTGATTAGAATTAATGTCCAAGGTACTGTGGAATTGAATGGCAACCATATGTTCTAAATAAGCCTTTCCCTAATAATAAGCTCAGTAAAACTAATCATAGATTGTGTTAGTAATATTCTTGACCAGAATATATGCTATTTACATTGCATGCTTACATCAGCATGTTTGCTGTGTGACATATACAACTTCAGGAGATTATACCTATCATAAACTGGGAGACAGCAACATTTAGTACCCCGGTGCTGGCAGTTCTGCTCTTTGCAACTGTGGCTTTATTCCCTGCACTTCTTTTACCTTCTACACCTTCTATGTGGGTTGTTGGAATGACATTTGGTTACGGCATTGGATTTCTGTTAATTATATCAGCAATTGCCGTGGGCGTATCGCTTCCATTTTTTATTGGTTCCCTGTTTCTTCACAAAATTCAAGTATGTACCCTGTTCCAAGATATTAGTGCGATTCTCACACCCTTTTTCCTTCTACACTCTGAGATTTGAAGGTTTAATCAAACATCTTTGATACAGGGTTGGTTGGAAAAATATCCAAAGAAAGCTGCTATATTGAGAGCAGCTGGCGAAGGAAACTGGTTTCATCAGTTTCGAAGTGTGACTTTGATCAGGATTTCTCCATTCCCATATATTTTGTACAATTACTGTGCTGTGGCAACAAATGTCAAGTATGGTCCTTATATCTTGGGTTCATTGGTTGGAATGGTGCCAGATATTTTTCTTGCAATATATACGTAAGAGCTTTTTCCCTTCCCCTTTCTCATGGATATATCCTATTTTCCCCTTACATGTGTGTGGATCTGTCTTTGCTCCAAAACTTACATTAATGAAGTTAAAATAAACTTTCAACTGGAAGATTTCCCCTCAGGAAAATGATGAGGATGGAAACAAACACACCCAGTTGTTAAGGTAAATACATGAGCAGGAAAATGGTACATAGAGGAAAAAGGAGTCATAAATTTGTCTCTCAATTTTTTTTCTCACGACTAGATGCATTGTATTCTTTCATATTCTGATTCTTTCGTTGTAGTTTTCCATCTCTTTTCCAGGTTGGTATTCCTGGATTATATTTGCCCGTTTTGCCACTTTCTTTTTTCGCTCAGTGAATTCTTTTCCTCATCTTACTCAAATGACAGCTTTTTCCAAAGTAAAAGCTAGCCTTTCTCCAAAGTAAAAGCAAGCATTTTTCTATAGTCCTTAGGAACACGTTCTTTCTTCCAAATGCAAGTCATTTATTGGCCAACATTTTGTTTTTCTCATCCCTACCCTCGCCTGTTACATAAGCTTAAGTGAGTTTTGTCGGTAGCTGTCCTTTAAGAGTATGAGGTGGACTTTCACCGGTCAGAGGATGGTTTGTGGAGTAGAGTTTGTGTAACATGAAAATATTCATTTTGATCTTATTTTTTCCTTTTTGTTCTTTTCTGTTCTTCTCGTACAAGAAATTCTTCACTTAAGGTCCCGTGTTCAATTCATATGTTTCCCTGTTTCCTCTTTCTTTTCTTTTTTTTTCCCCTTTCCTTTGCAACCCTGCTTTATTAGTTGTTCTCTGTCTTCTCCCAAGAAAATGTAGAACTGCAATGTTTTGTGTTTCTATGTATATTGTCTTAATGGCTCTTGAGCTTGTATATTTCTTCCATTTATTGCAGTGGGATCCTTATACACGACTTGGCAGATGCTACTGATGACCACCATTCTCTTTCAGCTTCACAAATTGTCTTCAATGTTATTGGTTTCTGTTGTAGTGTAGCTACCACAATTATCTTCACAATATATTCGAAAAGGAAGCTAAGGGTATCACAAGGGGAACCATTATTGGCCTAGTCTCAGGTCTAGTTTGAGTCAGTATTAATCTAAACCAGCGTGTTCACAATTGCATAATTGGTCATTGCTCTGGTGGATGAGGTTAAATTTGTTCAAATCTTCATCCATGGTCGACTAATTGAAGGATAATGTCAATGATGATGTTACACAGACAACAAGGAACAGGAGAAAAATCTAACGCGGATACAAGCAAGCTTTCTGATTTCTTTCAGTTCAGCTAACTTTTCTTTACTCCTTCCTCTATTCTTATCTGTATATGATTGAAACGAAAGTCTCAAAAGATCAGGCAAAATTTGTTATTTAAGTGTGCATATGTAAAGTATTGACTTATGTAGTTCATTGACGTAAATTATTGAAGTATCCGCCCTTCTACCAGGTGTATATGAATTTCTTCATTGTACACGTTCAAAGAGAGGAGCAGATTTGTTATGCTGAACTTGTCCTTGTAGAAAAGGAAACCCAAATTGTACGGAAACCTATTTATATGCGGGAGCCCTTGCTTCCCCCTTTGTACAGATTGTCATGTAAGATGTTTCCTCCTTGCAGGAAACTTGAGGCTGAAAAATGTAAGCTTTACTGCTTCAGATATAATTTGCCTGAAGAATCAGAAATCTTGTTTTCTGATTTTGTTCCAAATATATTTGTACATTTTAGCAAACCAGACACCAATACGCCATGAGCTTGTAGCTCAATGGTATGCCCCTTCCCCCCCTGGCTGTACACTGGCTTGATTTTGAGCAAAAGTTTAACATTAGATACCGAGAAAAATTGAATTTAAATTATATACTTATTATTTTAATTTATAATAATATTATTATTAATATTAATATTTATTTTAAAATATAGTAACTATTTTTAAATATATAGTAATGTGAAAATATTTTTTAATATTTACAAGGATTTAGACATGAAAATATATATTTATAAAAATATTTAAATACAAACTTTTTTTGAAGTAGTAATTATATATTTTATATTTTTGTAAGATAGATTTTGAATCCTTTATAAAATACAGCACAAAAAGTATAAATTTAATCTTTTTATTGGAACAAAAGATTCCTTTTTATGTTGAAAAGTCCTGTAATTATGAACAATTTCTCAACATATTGTTCATTCGCAACAAAATATTTTCTCAGTGCGGTGGTAAAAAAACACATGATTTTTGGGAGAGATTATTTCACCAATCGAGTCATAGATGTCTAATATATTTATACTTAATGTTAAAAAAACATATGCTTTTTAGGAGAGAGATATTATTTCACCAATCGAGTCATAGATATCTGATATATTTATACCTAATCTTAACATTTTTTCACGTATGTGAATAGAAATGTAAACAAATTTTAATTTTATATATCATAAATTTATTATTTTTAATAGACATAAGAGTCCTATTGTATTACTTGTTTATCACATGACACATTAAGACATGCATGTTTAAATTTATTTGTCAATTTTATTTAATTTTTAATAAATTTTAATTAAATATAAATTAAATAATTTGATTCCAACCTAATTAAACTTTTTATTTGATTTACATTTATTTTTTATTAGATATGTGAGTTATTATTTCACGTCGTACAATAAAACTACATGTTATATCAAACTTAAATTTATTTTTTAATTTTTGATAAGCCTTAATTAAATCTAATTAATTTAATTTAACCTCAGTAATTTAGTTAACCTTAATTAAAATTTTAACTCAAAAAACCCTTAATAATTCAAAATTCTCAATTTAATTTATCTATTTAATGCCACTTATCTATTGAACTGTTTTTGTTCTTATTCTTGGATTTATACAACTCTTTCAACAATGTTCTCAACTCAGATTCTCACGCAAATTTGAACATCTTCAACCGTTGGTTGGAAAGAAGCTCAATAGGGGCTAAAATGTAAACATGACTCAATATAGACTAAAAGCTCAATGGCTAGAATTTCTGGTGCTACCTTATTAGGCAGGGACGGAGCCACAGTGGCTCCAAAAAATTTGACATAAAAAATTATTATTTTAAATTTTTAACTCATAAAAAAATTAAAATTTTGTTCTCATTAAAATTTTGCCCCCATTAAATTTTTTTTTGTCTTCAGTAAAATTTTGCCCCCACTCAAAAAAATTTCTGGATCCGTACCTGTTGTTAGGATATGTGGACTGTGGTTGGTGAGAAAAGGAATGAGAGGGGAAAGACGATGATATGAGAGGACACAATGATTCATGGAAGTGTTGAAGTCTAAGGTTTTTTGTTGTATATTTCTCATTTGTTCATGGGATATGTGAACTTTTATGGCTTAGAATCTTGCTTACCAAAATAGGTTTCAAGCTAAAGGAACCTATGCTATTATCGTATGACAATCAAGCAGCCCGGGAAATAGCTAATAATCTAGTTCAATATGATCGAACTAAACACGTTAAGGTAGACCGACACTTCATCAAAGAGAGGTTGAATTTGAAGTTGGTGGATATTCCTTTCGTTTAATAAAGTGAGCAGCTAGCAGACATTCTAACCCATGCAGTACCTGCTGTAGTTCATAATAAATCTCTGTCCAAGTTAGGCTATATTTCACACCAACTTAAAGTGGAGTATTGGTGTGTGATTAGCTAATTTGTAGGTGATTTGTATGGAAGGAAATATATTTTCCTATATAAGATATGTGTATTACAGGAAATATGATTGATATGCCTTGATGTAATCCTCTAATATAGGATCTCTACAACATCCATGTTCATGAGCCTATTTAAGGGCTTTCTTCTAACTCTGTATGCTACTTTTGCTAAAGACCTTCTTGTTAAATTTTGTTTTTTTTACTTCCCCATGTGACAAGATTTTCAGCAAAAAATGCAAAATGGTCATAGGTAGACCTTCAGTCGGTGAAATTCCCTGCCCATTATGTTACTTTGATGGCTCAATTTCTATCTCATATTGGGAAGAAATGAGAATGGGAGGAGTATGTTAAGTTATAAAAGAACTCCTCCCCCTCCTATTCTCATCCATCCCAAAATTTGATGTATACTTAAAATTTGTACACATATCAAATTTAGTATTCTCTTCTTAATAAGAGTAGGTTGCCTTAAGTGGTGCTCGGAGACTAGGTACAATTGGCCGAACTCCGTTATCAATTTTCGGATGTGTTCTTTCCTTATCTCTTTTATTTATTTCGCATTTATAGTATTCAATATTATTTGTCAAGTATATTTGTAGTGTTATGTTCAATTTATTTGGGTGTATTTTTCTATTCGTGTGTATACAAAGGTTAGGTTGTGATAAATACACCGTGCACGTAATTTCTGTCTAGGAGGCCGGGTTTTAAGTGGGACCGTTTGTGACC
>JANITX010000211.1:59863237-59883816 GCA_027564395.1 Erythroxylum ulei | reverse complement strand
ATAGTGTCCATAAAGCGAACATTTGTAGGGTAATTATGTCTCAAGTGATTATCACCCTATCCCTATTGCTATTATAAATCAAACTAGTAATTCATATAAGAAATCACCGGAACAATTTTTGTCTTGAATTAACAAGGAAATGGTATTTAGATCAATTTACGTTTACGTGAAATCATCTATCTATTCAAATCGTGAAAGGTAGGTTTTGATAAAATTTGATCATAAACTAATGTGACAATAAAAAAGTTAGTCAGCTAATAAACTAAAACCTTGCGAGATATTACTTTATGTAGAATCACATTGTTCCATGTATTCACTTTTTGTTTCTTTAAGCATACTCCATCTGCAATTATGGCACTGCATTGACATTATTATGCCAGAAAGTTAAATCGTTGCGTTGCAGTAATAAGAAAAAAACCCTGTTTTTACCTTACCTAAAACAACTAATATATTCAGGTGTTAGTTATTGTTGTCAATCATACATCTCCTGAACTTCTTCATGATTTAGAGTGATGAAGGAACTTGGATTTTGGCAGGAGGAAGAACGTGCATGTGATCACGAATATCCCATCTAAAACACCGACCAAACTAGTTTCTTCCATGTTACCGACTTGATTATGCTCTATGTACAATATACCTTTACATTTCTCCGTCTTAATTAGCAATCATCCATGTCATTATCGACTTCCGGTATCTTAGTAATTTTATCAATAATGACATTTCCAGCTTCATAACTGCCCAACTGTTGCATGATGGCTACTACCTTTTCCGGTTCTTAAAAAGTATACTTAGAAGTGATTCTCAAAAGTATACATATTCTTGATATAACATGATATTGTCGATACCGATTACTATTTTGGATAATTTTTTAAATGTATAAAATAGTAGCTAAATTTTAAAAAAGATAATCCTTCAATATTATACTGTGTAAGTTAAATCAACCTTGTCTCAAAATTATAATAATATAAATTTAAAATAACAATAATTTATTTATTTTTCTTAATATTATTTTCACATATTCTATATATAAATAATAACACAATTAATATGAAAAAGATTATTTTATCATCATAGAAATATAAAAATTAAAAACAATACAAAGTGTTTACAATATTACAATTTTATTATATAATAAATAATAATTACATCAAAATATCAATTAAAAAATTATTATTATTAATAAAATATAATTTTTTTGTTAAAATTTAATTTTGAATAATAAAAAATATATTTTATCTTCATATGTAATTGTTATTAATAATAAAATATTGTTATATTTATATTAACAACTTTAAAAAGAAATAAAAAATTTAAGGCCTCTTAATTTTTATTTTAATATATTTTTAATCATTCTTTATATAAAAATATAACTAGTATTTACTAAATGAATTTTCTGAAAAAATATCTCTGATTTTTTTAAAATTTTGAGTACCAGTCCGGTATTTTGAATATCAACAGTATTATTCAGCATCAAATAAAACAAGCTGACACAGGTCGATATTTAAACTTGGTATACATTTCATCTTGTACAATTTTTTAGCTGGAACGAAATTCGATTTATAATTTCAATTTTTAGTTTTTTACTAACCAAATTATCCACCCTCCACAACTCTTTTGACATAGTCCACGCGCGAGCTCTAGTAAGTCGGAGGACACGCTAATTAGGACCGCTCGCGAATCGTCTACCTAATCTATCCCCGCCCTCGGAGGCACTCTAGTCTAACGTGAAGCGCGTCAGTAGTTGACGTTGATGTAGAGGAAACGGAGGCTCTGGTCCACACCAGAAATTGCCAACTGTGCAACCACAGGTATGCATTAAAATGCATATTTTGAGTGGGGTCCAGTCAAACACCGTATAAGAAGGAGCTTACAACTGCGAAGGAGGCCACCGCAAGAGGATGCGTTTTGGGACACGAGACCTATCATCAACGCACTGATTAGTTGGTGACCCGTGGGGACCGGAGATTCTTGGATACTATTAAGATCTAATTGCTTCTTATTCTTTTGCGGCCTGCGCAGCGTTTACTTTCTGTCATGGACTAACGCAGTGACAATAGGTAAGTATACCCCAATGTGATGTTTGAAGGGTGCTATTCGAGCAAAACAGGTGCTAATTTAATTCAATCCCAACTAAGCCTTACCACTACACACATAAATGGACAATTGCACATAGCTCTATCGTTTTATCGATTGAATAACACAAGCAAAGCGTAAAGAATTCTTTACACAAATTTTAAATGACTGACATTTTCAACACCTAATTTAAGAGATTTAGGAGCGTAGTGGAAGCAAAACATACAATACAATTACAATGCATAGACGAGAGAATTTATATTATATGCCGACTGGAAAAGTCAAAGCAATTTCTTTTTTTTTCGTGTATCAACAAGGCTTGGTTTAAGTAGACCATGTTTTTGCAATGTAATAGGAGGGGAGGACCAAGTCGCAACAATGGACATCGCATAGGCGTAATACGAACGAAGGGCAGGGGTGCTAGAATTGAAGCTTTCAAAGAACTTGAGATGGATCACACTAAAAGGTATAAAGGCAGCACCAAATGGCAAATGCCATATACCGTTACTTCCTGTTTGTGTTGGGATTGGGAAGCGAATATACGACTGACGGCTAAACGATTAAGCGACGAACAATAAACAAATAAAATAAGCAGAAAGAATCCAAATTTGACGTCCCACCACCTCGAGCCAGATATATAAAACAAAAAATAGAGTTACACTTCAATACCCTCTAAATTCTAAATCCAGCAGAAAAAGAACTAGTCAACAACTCAAGCACAGACAAGTCTAACCCACATATTTATGGACCATCTTTTCTTCTTTTCTAGCTTTACTTTTTCTCCTCCCTTCCGCTTTAGCAACTTCTTCTCGTTCTTCTTCTATATTTCTTGGTCTGTTCTCCTAATAATGAGACAATGACTAAGAGGGGCAATTGTTGGTGGGAAGGAATAAATGCATATTATACCCGGAAGGTGATTCTTAGATGTTATCGCGTACAGGAAGAGAGAGAAATGGACATGCACGTGGTTTCATCTTCAGTTGGTGGCAACTAAACTATGTATGCGTATAGAGAGAGAGAGAGAGAGAATGGGCCTTCTTAAAGCAGAGTTATTAAATTGACTCAACTGTTTCCTTTCCAGCCAAGGCATTTCTCAGCAGTCACTACCGATTCCACCATTTTTCAACTGTTTTCATTGCATCACCTCCCATGCTTCTCTGCCTCCCTTTAAAGTTCTTTTCTTTACTCAACCCCACAAAAGTGAGACGTCCCAGACGCCTTGTTTTGTGTAGTAAACAAAAGGGTTGGTCATATTTTCCCGTTGTTTTATGTGTTAATGTGCTGGCAATTTTAGGAGCTTCTTTAATTTCAGTGTTAACAAGAGTTGAAAATGGTGCTACTTCGGTTATATGATTCTGTTTTTGTATTTTTCGTTCTCAAGTTCCAAATTTTCCCTCTCAAGTGAAGGGGGAAACTGACCCAGATCCTCTGTTGGATCCAGTATTGATAATGCCAAATAGGTGGATTCATTGTACAGCAAGTGTACAGCGAGCATGAGAAGATTTTACCAATTTTGTCTTTCTCATGCTGTTTTGCTCCTAATCTCTTACTTTCTTGGATTCCCTACCAGAGTCTCCCCGGCTACTGAGCAGGAGATCTTGTTGCAGTTCAGGGCAGCCATTAGTGATCCCTACAATAGCTTGGCTACATGGGTTCCAAGTGGCAACCCTTGTGAGTACAGTGGTGTGTTTTGCAACTCTCTTGGATTTGTGGAGAGGATTGTTCTGTGGAACGCTAGCCTATATGGGGTTCTGCCACCAGCACTATCGGGTTTGAGGTCTTTAAGAATCTTGACATTATATGGGAATCGATTTACTGGTAATATTCCAGAAGAATACGCAGAACTAAGCACATTGTGGAAGATAAATTTGAGCTCTAATGCTTTATCTGGTTCAATCCCAGATTTCATCGGCAACTTACCAAATATAAGATTTCTTGATCTGTCAAGTAACGGTTATAGTGGAGAGATTCCCTCTGCTTTGTTCAAGTTTTGTTACAAGACTAAATTCGTTTCTCTTTCTCGTAACATTCTTTCTGGTCAAATTCCTAGTTCAATTGTGAACTGTTCCAGGCTTGAAGGATTTGATTTCTCTTTTAATAATCTCAGCGGTGAATTGCCTCCCCGAATTTGTGAACTTCCTGTTTTACGTTATCTGTCCTTGAGGAGTAATATGCTGACTGGGAATGTTCAGGATAAGATTCCAAATTGCCAGAGGTTGAGTTTTTTGGATCTCGGCAGCAATGCGTTTACAGGATTGGCTCCATTTGAGGTTGTTGGATTGCAAAACATGAGCTATTTCAATGTATCTTATAACTGGTTTCAAGGGGAGATACCAGGAACTGGAACTTGCAGTGAGGGATTGGAATTCTTTGATGCTTCAGGTAATGATTTGAAAGGCGAGATCCCATTAAGCATTACCAGCTGCAAAAATCTTAAAGTCTTGAACTTGGGGTTTAACAGGCTAAAAGGGAGTATACCAGTTGCAGTTGGGGAATTGAAGATGCTTTTGGTTCTCAACTTGGGCAACAATTTAATAGATGGGACAATCCCCGCAGAGCTTGGATGGATTGAGCTACTTCTTGTATTGGATTTACACGATCTCAATCTTGTCGGTGAAATTCCTAAAGCCATAAGCAATTGCATGTTTCTTCGAGAGCTGTGAGTCTTAACAACTTCTTCAAGTGTCTAGAGTTTAATAACATGCTTAATCTTAACACACTTGTCTTACTGTCTGATCTGCTGATGCAGGAATGTTTCTCATAATCATTTAGATGGAGAAATTCCTGATACGCTTTACAATATGACTTCCTTGGAAGTCCTTGATCTACACAGCAACCAGCTCAAAGGTAGCATTCCACAGTCTTTAGGAAACTTGTCAAGACTTCAAATTCTGGATTTATCACAAAATTTACTTTCTGGAGGGATCCCATATTCCCTTGGAAACTTGGCAAACTTAACACATTTGAATCTCTCCTCCAACAATCTTTCGGGTGCCATTCCTTTGTTATCAAGAATCCAGACATTTGGTGCATCTGCATTTCTTGACAATCCTGAACTCTGTGGTCCCCCTTTGAAACTTTCTTGTTCAGAAGGTAGGAATGGTACAATGACTGCTTCCAAGAAGAACAAGGTGCTTAGTAATTCTGTCATCGTGGCAATTGTTGCAGCTGTACTGATCCTTATTGGGGTTTGTGTGGTATCATTCATGAACATCAGGGCACGAAGCAGGAAGCAAGATGATGCAACATTGGTTGTTGAGAGCACACCGATGGGCTCAACAGATTCAAGTATTATAATTGGGAAGCTAGTTCTATTCAGCAAAAGTTTGCCCACAAAATATGAAGATTGGATTTCAGGCACCAAAGCATTGCTTGACAAGGAATGTATGATAGGTGGTGGGTCCATTGGAACAGTCTACAGAACTAATTTTGAAGGTGGAATCTCAATTGCAGTGAAAAAGCTTGAGACGCTCGGTCGAATTAGAAGTCAAGATGAATTTGAGCAAGAAATTGGACGTTTAGGTAACCTTAGACATCCCAATTTGGTTGCATTTCAAGGTTACTATTGGTCTCCAACGATGCAGCTAATTTTGTCGGAGTTCATTCCGAATGGTAATCTGTATGACAATCTACACGGACTTAATTTTCCAGGTACCAGTGCTGGGGTTGGCAACAGTGAACTAAATTGGTCTAGAAGGTTTCAAGTCGCTCTTGGAACAGCTAGGGCTCTTTCCTATCTTCACCATGATTGTAGGCCTCCAATACTCCATCTCAACATCAAATCCACCAACATACTCTTAGATGAAAGTTATGAGGCCAAGTTATCTGACTATGGGTTGGGGAAGTTACTTCCTATTTTGGATAATTATGGGTTAACCAATTTCCATAATGCAGTAGGGTATGTTGCACCAGAGTTGGCTCAAAGCCTGAGACTGAGTGAGAAATATGATGTATACAGCTTTGGAGTGATTCTGTTGGAGCTGGTTACTGGGAGGAAACCAGTGGAGAGCCCAACAGTAAATGAGGTGGTAGTTTTGTGTGAATATGTTCACCGGTTGTTAGAGACTGGCTCTGCTTCAGATTGTTTTGACAGAAGTTTGCGGGGTTTTTCAGAGACCGAATTGATCCAAGTTATGAAACTGGGGCTAATCTGTACAAACGATGTCCCTTCAAGAAGACCAAGCATGGCTGAGGTTGTTCAGGTACTTGAGTCCATAAGATCAGGATCAGAATCATCATAGTTGTTCTAGGTGAAGGTGGTGTGGGTTAGTACGGTCGTGTAGAGCTTAGGAAGTTGCATATTGGAAAAAAACAACCATTCTTTTCTGCAAATAAAATGATTCTTTGATCGTATGTCGTAAAATAACATCCATGAAGGAGATATTGCACTGCAATTACAATTCTTAGGCAATATCTAATAAGTAGACTTTTACCATATTTTCTACGATTAATCCACGTATGGTCTGTTAACGGTGAAACAAAGCATTTTGTTCATACACTTCATTAAGGAAAAGCACATTATAGCTTTTATCTCCCTTATTGCATCTGTGGTTGCATCACCGCCATGTTATGGTATTTAACCATTCTGCGATCCAAAAAAACTACTTTTTTTTTGGATCTATCGTCAAGATTGGAGAGTCTCCAACAAAATAAAGGACATACATGAGAGGAAAATAGCCATGAAAAATCTTAAATGCATGATACGTGATATTGTACCACAATTTTACTATCTCTTAATTTGTATATGAATATTTAATGACTATAAAATGAGATTATTCGATTCTAAATTTATTCTTCAACAAAATTAATACTAAACTCTATCCATCATCCCTCTTGTATAGATATAGTTGTAACTTCCTTGGATACATGACATTCTCATACTTATTCCTATGACATATCAAGCATATCTTCATATAACTTTGAACATCTCTGTATAAGCTTACTACTTAGTTTTACATCCTCTTAATAGTATTTGTGATTCTTGAGTAACCTCTTTAAGGTCCATCATGTCTTATAGATATCAACTTCTCTCTTAATTTGTTGCCAAAGCTCACCACTTATGAGTGCCTTAACTACTTTCTCAATTGTATCCTTTGGCTCTTCAAAATAACTATAGGGTATGGTATTAACAGATTCTACTCCTTCCTTCAGCCTAATTATGGGATCATGAACTCCAACATAAGGCAATTGGCTAGGTTCTTTGAAACCTTCTCTGAACTTAGCCAATAACTGATTTAATTTATTGATGTATTTGGTTGTTCCTCAAATTTAATTTGTTGCATATGATACTCCATTAGGTATGTAAGTTCTAGATCACCATTCCTTGAACCTTTGAGAATCTTATTAAAGTTTTCATTAAAGATCATCTTGGTCTTTTTGCTAGTATTTTCTATTAAGGTCACCAAGCGATTCTCCTATTTAAACTTCATTGTGCGAGTTTTAGAATCATATAGCATATTGTTTAATGTACCTCAAGCACCATATCATACCCTCCCAAGGTGACGATTAGTGCATCACATATGAATTGTATGTCTTACATGCTCCACATGAACCCTTAGAATTAAGGATTGTATGTCTCACATGCTCTATGTGAATCCCTTGTAACATTGGTGACAACTTAGTTTCAAGTCCTCCCCCTACCGTGATTTGAAAGGAAGGCGCCTCTTCAATTTCTCTGCTACCTCTCTTGACAAATGATTCATCTAAGAACTTATATGTAGTCCCATTATCAGTCAATATTTGTATAGGTCTCCCCTGATGTTACCCTACCACTCGCATTTATTTGTACTCTTCATCGTTACTAATTCTCATCATTATTTGAATCGATATATTAGGAATATGTTGCTCCTTAGTCTCTTATCCCATAGGTTCGTCTTCATTCCCTTTAATTCTACTTTTCCTTTCCACCATATATGACTGAAATTGTTTCTTTGTACATTTAGGTAATTCTCTGAGAGCGATAGCTTGTTATAACACTTATCAAATTAAGCACAGTATTTTTGCATAGATCCTTCCTACTATAATTCTTTGAAATTGCCTACAAGATTTTCAAAAATGTTTTCATTAAATATGTAATTGAGTGTAAATATAAATTCTTTCCATTGTATTGGCTCTTGTTTGACTCTATTTTTCAACACTACTACCACTCCTGGGCTTGCTCTTTCAAGCGTGTGACGATTACTCTCACTTTAAAGTTATTTGGTCTATGGTCTAATGCAAAGAATTGTTCACACTTGTAAAACACAATCTTTATACTTATTCCTTTAACTATAAGAAAGTTGACTTTGCCACATTTCGTTGAAACAAATGTAACTCTCGGCTTTCAGTCAAGTTTTTGTAGCAACACCTACATTCTCCTTTCCAGATAATATCAAATTTTTGCATAAATCGGTTCTTTTCTTATCGATTTTATTTTGATTCTTCATTGGTAATTTTTTATTTCGCATTTTCACATTTTTCTTAATCCTCCTCAATTTCGCACCTGTAGTTCCTTTGATCGTTGTGATTCCCTAAGGTTAGTCCATTTTGATACCAAGTTGTTCCGTAAAAATGAAATTAACAAGTTGCTAAATGAGAGAAGAAGAGAATTCTAAAAAGAGCAAAGAGAAGCTAGAGAGATTTTGAGAAGAGAGAACTAAAGCTTATCAAGTCATTCGCTAAAGATCTGATCGTACACATTACAGAATCCATCTCCTCTAAAATTAGCCCACTTGAGTAGTGCTCGTTATCGTCTGCTACGGTGAAACTCAAACAAAGCATTTTGCTCATATACTTGTTAAAGAAAAGCGACATTATTTATGGTTGTAGTTGTTGTTTTAGGCGTCTCTTCTTCTTCTTCATCCTTCAATAATCCTAACACTATGATAGAGACGTTAAAACTGTAGCAATCAAGATTATTTCATGGTTCTCCTGGTGACTAATCAGTACCTAATATCCATGATCTTCGTCGGACTTCTTTCACCTCGTACATCTTGTGTTTTGGGATTTATCAGCCGAGTTCAATAAACCAAGAAAGAGCTGCCTAATTCCCGTGGGCAATAAGAACTACATAGGTCCCCTGGTAAGCTTGGAATGACATGAATGATCTAATGAGAGGCAGGGAGAGCGAATAAAGTAGGAAAAATTATTGGAAGAGCTTATGTTGCTTTAGGAGTATCGCAAAACTGACATTTATCCTAGAAGAAATTTGTATCAGATTTGCACTGTATAATAAATAAAAAATATCAGATGCAAGATTTACACGCTTCAGCAATCCTTCGAATTCTTTCCATAACTACAGGCACGTCTGTTTCAGTCAATGTGGTAAAACAGAATTGGAACCATCCTGGTTCAATACAATGACAAGAAGATCCTGGAGTCACGTTAAGTTTAGCCATGTTCAACAGCTTATCCCAAAGCTCCAGCTCTCCCTTCTCGCTATAGGAGCTGATCAATCCACTCATATCAGCCCAACAATACAAACCCCCACTCCCCTTAGTGCACTCAATGTTCAATTGCTTCAAACCTGCCACAAAAGCGTCATGTATTCTTCCAAGCCTCTCCTTATTGACATTAACAAACTTCTCAATAAATTTGGCATCTGAAAGAATAGAAATAAGTAAATGCTGAGTTGGAGCTGAAATGGATGAGAACCTTGTTAACCTTTTAGCAGCCATTAGAACATTCTTGTTGAAGGAGTAGATAACACCTATCCCAAACCCTGGAAGTGAAAGATCTATGGATAGACTATACACTACATGCACTCTGCCCCGGTCCTGCTCTTCTAAGTCAACAAGTTCTGCCATGCTCACAAACTCTTCACTTACATGAGTAGACCCCACATATATTTCATTAGACACAATGTGAATGTTCTTCCGTTTGGCAAAGTCCAACAGGTCATACAATGTTTCCCGACTAAGCAGACTGCCAACAGGATTCGAGGGGTTAGAAATTATTATTCCATGAACTTTAAGACCACGCTTTTTTGCCTGGTTGAACGCTCGATCAATTGCAGTTATACTTATATTGAAGTTATCAGCACTGCGGCAGGGAACAGGTATTATCTCCACACCTGTTCGCCATTTTACATCCCTGTCAAATCTGCATAAGATGTTCCTACTTAGTTCTCTCACGTAAATAGTGCCTAAATGAGAACTTTGAAACACAGAAACTAATAGTTACCCTGGGTAATAAGGTGTTGGAACCAGAAATGCATTCCCAGCATCTGCAAGGCAGAAGCTAAGAATCTCAATTGCAGGGGTGGAACCAGCTACCAATACAATTTGTGTGGGGTTGAAGGAAACTGAGTTGTCCAACAAGTGAGACATAAATCCTGCCACAGCCTGAAGGCTAAGGGCAATTAGAAAACACCAAAGCAATTGTGATCAATATTAGGCGCTGTTCATGTGCAATTTCACCATACTGTGACATTTGAGATGCAGCATTCAAATGGTTAAAGACCCAAGAGTTCTAAAAGCACCCATAATATATAAACATCTAAACAGCAACAACTGGTCTGAAAAACTACAACTAGCTCAGAGAGATCTAACCAACTGGCACACACATCAGTTCAATAAAAATGAAGTACAAAGAAACCCCTTCAGCTTAGCTTATTGTTAAGGACATGTACCAAACAAATGATTGATTAAAACGCAGGATTTCCCAATCCAAGTAAATCCATGCATAGAAAAGGGAGAGACAGATACAAGTTGAGAAAAGTTCATTACCCATGGGCCTAAAGTAACATGAACTTGGTAACCAGTCCCTTGCACAAAGGTATCAGAAAATTTAAATAATTGAAACCCAACACTGAAGGAGGCATATCAACTTGAGAGGGAGTAGCTATGAGATGAAGGCTTACGAAGAAACTAACACCCTGTTTGGAATGAATTCAATTCGTTAATGAATTCAATTCGAAGGTTTCAAACAGGCTGTAAGACTCTTGGTATCAGAAAAGGAAAACTTGGAAAACTTTTGACTCTTAAGGAAATATAATGACAGAGGAATGTGACATTTTGTCACGGGATTAGCCCAATTGCTGAAAAGAAAAAACAAGGAAGTTTCCTGCTCCTAGATACATCATCCATATTTTCAGCATGACTCTGTGCAGCATAACCAGATAATTCTCAAATACACAGATCAGGAAGTTGGCCAGAAAACATTATAGTCAGGAATTATACTCGAGGACTATACTTTTTGATTTACAAATGCAAGAACACAAGCATGATGAACTTAACAGAGATTCAGAAATTGATAAAATGAAGCCCCAGGTCAGCCACCAATCGATAAAAAACACAAATTTTGGCAAATTGCGCAAGAGCTAGAAAGAGACATTTATTCTAAATGCAGATACAAGTAGTATCCACGGATCCCGTAGAAAATTCCTTTTCCGCAGAATTTTAAATGAACTGTCCACAGATGTAGCATAAAAATTCTTCCTTCAGTTGGTATAACTACATAAGATTTCTTCCAAAAAGGGGCTGACTTCTGGGATGCTTCTGGTATATTTGTAGGGATGCTTATGGTGTTCTGTTAAATACTAGTGTTCTCCGTTTTATGGAAGTGGGGTAAATGCATATACATACTTGGAAGGAAAGATAATAAAGATATGTTTGAAAGTCAATTTAAATGAGAATAGCAGTCTAGAAAAAGGAATTCAGGTTGAAGATGACAATTATAGTTCATCAAGCAAGATTCACTTTTCAAGCATGCCCATCAACTATTCTTGAACTAAGGGAACTTATATTAACCATTCTGGTCTTTGGGCGCATCTAATGCATGATTCCATTGTTTCGATAGTTTTGAGTGATACATCCATCTAAGCAATTAGAGTTTAAGATTAACAATTTGACGCGCATGGAAATGGTCAAGAACACACATCCAACTTCATTCTTGGGGATCTGATCAAAGGCTACCATCGACAAAGGTTTCCTCCATCTAAAATCTAATAGTCAGACTTCAGCCATTAGCTGGTCTGTGAGCCATCTTATGAAACAAACCAAGGTATGAAACATTCATGATGAAGAAGATACTACATTCCTTAAATAAAAACTGAAACTTTAGAAACTTTTAATCACATTTCTCCAAATCATGAAGCAAATAGAAAGAAATGAAGGACCTCACAATTTCTGACATTTCCATCTTTTCCAATGTACCATAACTAAGTCTCACAATTATCGCTAGAATATCTAAGTTTACAGCGCAGCATAGACAAATATGCCAAAACCGAACTGACAAGCCTAATACAATGTCGTTCTTAAGTTAAAAAAAATAAAGAGATAAAAAGGTTACCACTTTCAACTCCATCGATCCATCAAAAGGCTGGTAAGTAGCAATACCACGAACACTCATCCCCTTTCCTCCATAACAGAGCATCGCTTCTCTTCCATTCTCAACCAACCATTCGTTGACCAAATCCAACGTCAACTACAAAACACATACGAACATTAATTAGACACATAAAAGAAAACAAAACCCATAAACAAAGCTCACCTTGTTCTCAGCCATTCCAAGTTGCATAACACCATTGGGGTTAAGCGACGCGTCGTAATGATCCTCCAACACTTTTCTCAACCCAGCATCTTCTGTAGACTCGCCACTCTTCACTATGGCATTAACTCTACCAGACAAATACGCAGGCCCTCGAGGACTTCTCGGAGACAGTAGATTCCTCGAGAAAGTCCTAGGAAGCCCAGTAAGCTCCGGCGTCGTCTCGTTCTGCGAGCTTCCGTCGTCGGAGTCATTCGGGTCACTGTTCCGGTTACGTCTGAAGTAAAGCTGAAGAAAGTAAAACAAAGCGCAAGGTATCACTGAACCCAAGAAAAGCCCACCACTGCCTTGAACTACCCCCTGTAACGGTACTATGATTCTCATGGCGGTACCGCCGCCACCGTGGCGAGTAGAGGTCGCTGTTGAGAGCTCGTCTGAGTCGGGGCTCCGGGTGAACCGGGTCTGGGTCATGCTGGCAAAGGCAGAGGCATCTGGAAGTTTAACGTGGGAAAGTCTGGTGGGGTGGTTAATTGGTTAAATGGATTGGGTTAAACGGGTCATAATCTGGGTCGAGCGGTGCATGCAAGTACAGGGAGAGAGACGGAGGGTGGTGTCGTGTGGAGGAGATTGTTATGGTTGGTGTTTGTTAAATTCCCTGTCTTTTTGGACTTTGGAGTTGATATTTGAATTTTTAGCTGTCATATTTATATATTTTGTTGTATTGTTGTACACACAACACAACGCCGTTCCTTGTTCGAGGGGAGCGTATTGGATCCAGTCGTGGGGATTTTTCATGGAAAAGAGTTTGTTAGCATTTTACTTTATGGAAATATTATTTTTGGTTATTATATTAAGGCAGATTTGGACTTTGGACATAAAGCAGATCTCTTTGAAGCTAATTCTGCTTTCCTTCCTCTGCACATCTTCCATTTTTCTATGACAAGACCGTAAGTTTGAATCTGAGTATTCACGTCTATTACATGTTTTCTCAATAAGAAATTTAATAAATTAGTCTCCTATAAATCAAACAGTGCACCAAGGTCCTATTATTCTTTATGAATCAACATTCAACGCTACAATTTCCAATTTTAAAATGTAATGTAATGTTATATTTGATTGCCGTGGAAGTTCTATAAAAAAACGTATGTGAATTAACATTTTTACTCGTATTTCTGCTGTGGAAATTCTATTAAAAAATATGTGAATTAAATACAAATTTCATTTAAATTTATTGGAAAAGTATACTTATTGGCAATTGAAACTTGGAATTGCTTTATTTTGTGAAATAATGCCACAGTATTAAAATCTAGGAAAATTAATGCAAATTAGAAGAAGAACACCTTGTTTGACAAATAGCTAATTAACTATTTTTTGACGAATTGCTATTTGATCATATCAAACAACCAATAATTATGTTTGATAATTAGTGACTTAATAGGAGTGTTTTTAAACAGTAGCTGAAAAATTAATGAATAAAAGGACGATTTTATTTGAAAGTTATTACAAATCACTAAAAAGATAAAAATAAAAATAATAATAAGTAGAGACAGAGGTAGAAATAGAAATAGAGATAAAGATAAGTTTATCCTATTTTGATCAATTTCATTCTTTTAATCACACATACAAATTTAACTTTATCGGTAGCTACCATCTAAAATTATGAGATTAGTAGTGTATCAACTAAAGAGGTTAAAGACCGATAAGTAAGCTTTTATGTTATTGTTGTCTCTTGCACTCAAAAGGTGGAACCTGCATCACGGTTGGATCTCACTTAGTTTATCAGAAAGGTGGCCTTTTACTTGGTGCGCACAAGGAGCCACCACATTGGATGAACTCTTTCACTGCTACTGTCAAGACTCGAACCTGAAACCTTGCACTTAACTTCCTTTCTAATAACCAATTGAGCTACTGGTGCGGGCATGATATCATTGTCTCTCTTTTTTACAAGTCTTCCCGTATTTCTCAACACCTCCAATTTCTTCATTAATTTTGTTTCATAACGTGGCCTTGCCTTGATTTGGGATAGTAGCATCTAAAATTGTGAGATTAGTATATTTGCACAAGAGGTGTATCAACCGACGAGATTAAAGACAAATACGTAAGCTTTTCTGTTAATGTTTGTCTCTCTTCTTGATTAGTCTTCCCATATTTCTCAACATGTACATCCAATATGCTCATGTCCTCGTCCAAGTTTGAAGCCTTGTTCACCGACAGAAGACACCTATATTGGCATTCGTAGGAGCTTTAAAAAGAACTTCAAAAGAACTACAAATCAACCTCATTTTCACAACAACCCATTGTTACCAACCCGTCATGGTTCTTCTCAGTAACCCAAAACTTTTCCCCTCTCCCTTCATTATATATATTTTTTGTTGAAAATGGTTGTTTTATCATCTTATAATTATTGTTTATATGTTAGGATTGCATTGGAGTTATATGTTGATGGTACACATATAGCAGTAGTTGTTGCAGGGAAAGATCAAATGTGATATAGGGGACGAAAAGGAATAACGACTACAAATGTATTAGTAGCATATGAGTTTGACTTACTATTCACTTACGTTTTAGTAGGTTGGGAGGGATCAATACATAATTCTCGTTTTTCCTTAATACAATCGATAATTCGAGACTTAAATTTTCAAAACCACCGGCAGGTATTTGTTATTCATGATTTAGACTTTTTATGATATCATTCATATTAATTATATTGCCTCTATGAACACTCAAATAAATATTACTTGGTTGACAAAGGCTACTCAGAAAGAGAAAGATATTTGATACCTTACCCAAAGATAAGATATCATCAATCGAAGTTTCATGGTGCAAACCTAAGAAGATCTCGAGAAGTTTTAAATCGAGCTCATTCATCATTGAGAAATTGTATTGAGAGGGCTTTCGATGTCCTTAAAGCTCAATAGAAGATATTAAAGAAAATGCCTAAGTATTCATTGATATATCAAAATAAAATAATTTGTACAGCTTTTATGTTGCATAACTACATTAGAAGTACAATTGGAGACTCAGCTTTTAACATCATCGATCAATATTCTAAATTTATACCTCCAGATATATTTGAAGATGTTGAAGTTAACTCTACACAAGAATGTGTTGAAGAACTGAAAACTAGATGACATCTATTTTTGATAATATTGCTTTTAGTTTAATAAAAGTTAGACGTTGTTTTTAGATTATTATAAATATTTGCTTTAAATGATAATATTGACTTCTTTTGCTCTATCTAAATTCTTATGAAAACACTCAAATAAATACTAAGATATAATACTCATGTCCTTATAAATCATTTTTTAAAGTCAAGTCTTCATATATAAGTCATTTTACACATAAATAACTAATATAAAAACAATTAAATTTACAACAAAACTTTAAATAAATAGATGATATTATCCGCTATCAAATTAAATATATTAATCCGCTATTAGCTAATCGTTGGAATTAGCTAATTGATTGCCAAACTGGGTATGTATATACTAAAGTTTGGAGTTATTCATATGCCTAGTTGTGTATGGTTTAGGTTTAATCGTCATCAAAGAACTTACAGAACTCATCTCATATATATAGCATTAGAAAAACATAGTTGCCATTAGACTAGGAATCTCCGCAAATTAAGAGGTCACAATCAACTAGCTTTGTAACTTTGTCTCTTCTTCCATTCACCCGAAACACAAATGCCCCATTTCATTTCTAGCAAGACAAAGACCCCACGACTGTCTAGGAATCACTCGTATTAAGTAGAATCACGCATGATGATGACCACGATGATAAGTTCAATAATTAAGCATCTTCTTAGCCCTTTTGGCTGTGAATGTTTTGTTTAGATCCCAGGTTTTAGAGTTCAAATTTTCGGTTCAATTTTACTTAATCTTATTCTGTTTTATAAAATTTCAGTCGTTTATTTTTTGAGATTTATATAAATAAATTACAGAAATTTATTGAACATAATAAGGCATCATAATATTAGAGAGAAGATCCATAACTCCAGGTCTAGCCTCCCCTCTCACGGTATTTGTAATTTGTTTTCTTTAATGTGGGGTCGGTTTCAGCTTTAAGGAAGTAAAGTGTCCTTTCAGACACACTTAGCATAATTGCGTTGTGATTAAGTTAAAGCCACGCCGGAACCATAATCAGACGACCTTCATTCATAATAGGATCATCATCAGCCGCAATGAGTAGTTGACTTTTTTGCGTTATTTTTATTGAATATGTAAGCGTGATTTAACTAGTTTAGTGTATTGTAGTGATTAAAGGGCAGGGAGATACATAGAAACTAAATAGCCTCCACAAACCGGAGTCCGTACCTTCTTTAAATCTTATCATGCGGGAAATTCTGGATATGGAATGAGATTGCGGTATATAATTGGAGGAAACAAAAATTGGAAATCCTTCTGAAAAGAAAGAAAGAAGGTTGGTGAAGGAAAGTCTTTCGTGGAGGGTCATTTCAGAACACAAATAATACATAGCTTTCTTTATTGGAACATATCGCTCTTGAATGCTGATGTGTTGACAAATGGGTGATGCATGAATCTTGTGGAGATTGATGGTTACAGTATTGGCTCCATGCCTTGGCAAAATTCCAGCTGAAATTTGGAGGAATTGTCTCCTTCCCTGTGAGTTGCAGAGAATGGGACGGTGAGTATCGGCCTATCACGCAACAACTTGCATGCATTACCATTATGCCATCCATCATACTCATTAATTGCTCAGAAGAAACAAGCAAAAAGAAAAAGAAATTGTATGAATTCAGATTTCAGACTACTGCAGAATATACAATTTTGTCAGTATCACGCCGATTTTCTTTTTATTTTATTTTATTTAATGAATAATGGAATGTAGTGCTGTGTTTTTAGACGTAACTATTGACAATAATTATTGAAATAAATTGAACAGAAAAATTAAACAATTTAACATTTTTATGATTGAACTAGTTAAATCGAATAAATTGAACCAAATTGTTAAATATTGATAAAAGAATTAAACAATTAAAAATTTTATGATTAATTATGTCAAACCGATTAAATTTTTGGGAAGTTTGTACAAGCATGTATATCATAGCACTAGGTACCATCTTATCTCATTTGTAGTTCTGTAGTATCGGAAAGATCAGGCGAGACAGTTTGTATTTACCAGACAGCAAGGCTCCATTTGGTGTTAACTTCTCATACTACCTTTTAAATGGTAAAGAATCACTTATTGATTAATGGAATCTTTTTCTTTTTTTATGTTTCCTCCGCAACGGAAGAAGTCGTTAAAATAATAATTGAAAGAAATCAATAAAAAGATTATTAATTCAATATTTTACTTTTCTATTAATTAGAAATATAAGTTATGCATTATTAGACCTTTTTAAATCTCACATTTCAATCAAATTTTTATTAAAATGTTATTATAAGTGAAGTTTAATTTCTATTGAACAAATTATAGTATATGGTGCTAATTAAAATTGATGGATCAAGTTAAATATTTAAAGAGGAGTAGCTAATATCTTATAAACCCAAGATCTTAAATTACAGCAACAATTTCAACCATTCGAGAGGGGCGCAATTTCTGAAATTGGTAAAATAGGGCAGTCGACTCACAAAATTCAGGATGCAGATACAATTATAATCTAATGTTATCTGTTTTTCACTTATTACAGTATATTTTCCTTAAAAGTACTGGTACTCACGTTCCCAGACCTATCAACTTCACTACTTGTACCCAATTGGAGGACCGACCCGAGAGTTGGAGCCCAAATCTCAGGAAAAATAAGGAGAAGTTTGGTTCGAGGATTTGAGAATGAAGGAATGGAATAATTGTAAAAAGTAGTGTTTGTTTTGAAATTTTCAATTTCAGGAGAATAGATTTATCCCATTAAATTTAGGAATCTACTAAACCCACTAAAGAGGGTGGATATCGAGTTTTCATTCCAATATAAGTTTTTATCATGTTTATTTTTTTACGCTTTTATCCCTAACATTTACCTTACCATCCTCTTTACTTCCTTATCGCCTCTTAATTCCATACAATTTTCCCATTCTACCTTATCGCATCTCATCAACGAAGGAATTTTTTGTTCTGCGCCTTCAAGTATATTTTCTAAAATCTATCGTTTTAATTTGATGTTAAATAAACTAGATAAAACCTAGTTTCATCTCCTTTTTTGTTTACATATTCTCGTTTTATAATTTAATCAAGAGAATAACCAATCTGTTATATGGTTTTAACTCTTACAAAAAAAGAAAAAACGCACAGCGAATCGTCTTCTATGTTAGTGTTTGTTTATTTGTTTTGTAAAGCTCTTAATGACTTTCAAGAACAACGAAACAAAAGCACTTTTTATAGTTTTTAACCTTCGTATAAAAACGCAAGCTCTTCATCTTTATCCAACGTCTGTTTCCTTATAAAAGTCATGTCTTTTTTGTTTTGATGAAGTCTTAACCTTTGGATAAATAGAAGAATTAAAAATGATATTATATTATCTTTCATTTCTATTAATACAACAAACCAAACAATATTATTGATATTAATATAAAAATCCAAGATATAAATTAATCATTATTTTTTTAATTTTTCATACTCATCTTATTATCCTCTACTATTATATTTATATCTATAGCCAATTTCATACTCAAACCAAATGTCTAATGAGTCGAAAAGGGTGTGTAAGAAATAAGGCTTGTCACGCATCAAATCCGAATCCATGTGGGCATAGCTGAGGCCCAAGGCAAGCTCTACGGCACTGCTTCTGTTCTTCTGCCATCTTCCGAGTTTCCAAGCCTATAGACGCATAGTTGTCCAATCCATGTCCATCACGAGACGACACAAGACTGGGTTCAATACTTTGATAATTGGGCATTGTTGTCAGTGCGCGAGGGCGACCAAAGTTTCAGGAGAGAGAAAAATTGTCCAATTCCAATGTGACAACAATGCGATATTGAATGAACATTGTCTTCAATGAGTAAACACAACATTTAATAGCTTCTGCCAGTACTACTCTACTTCCTCCGAAACACTGATAAGTATTAAAGTACCGAACTTTCCAATTTTAACTTTCTATCTTCTTCCAAGCTACTTACTTCCTAAAACATCAAAAAATGACTTATTTCTCCTTTTTCTTTACCACTCCAGGATCTACAAGACTTTGGATTGAGAGAGAAAAAATTAAACATTTAGAAGCGTCCCACAAAACAAAACATCATATTTCTCCTTCCAGCTACTTTGCTTAACCGTCCTGCTCCACAACCACAGTGCAGGCTTAGATTTCAGTTTGTTAGCACAAATGAGACAATTTCAGCAGCTTAGCTCCTACGGACTCTCTTCCCATTTGCTGCCAAAAGTGACGTTCCGGAGGGCTCTAAACTCTCTCCGTGTCTTGGCTTCCACGTAATTACAGACTACTTAATTACCTATTACATCTCTTCGTCTTATCCAAAAAGTTTTTTAGGGTTAGGACAATTCTTTCCCACTCCCTCTCAAACTACTCCTTTTAAACTATTCAACAATTAAAATCTTATTAATTTACAAATTTAATTTGAGTGTTTATATGAGATCAATTATATATGAGATGGATAGGGCGCTGAGAGGCACGTGAACATAGAAACAGAAAAATTGGTTGAGGATGGAAAGAGCACAAGGTGATACACAAAAACGAGAATAACCACTTTGTGCTTGCTCAACTCAGGACTAATTTCTGATTTTTTTAAGTATCAAATGGATAAACAATTAACAACATCAATGCAGTAAACGCAAGATTTGAGTAAAAACTAAGGGGGCGGTTGGTTCGTACAGGGAAATGGTAATAAGAATAGGAATGAATATAGTAAGGAATGAGAATGAATATTATCAGTATAATTATGATGGTTGGTTAAGAGAAAGGAATGATTACCATTACCATTGATAGTGGTTGGCTTGCAAAAATACTAAGAAATAAAAAATTATTGTAATTAATTAATTACAATATAATTATTAATTAATGAATGAATTATATTTTAATTAATTATATTGTAACTAATTAATAATATTTTAATTACAATATTTTAATT
>JANITX010000211.1:59837863-59848435 GCA_027564395.1 Erythroxylum ulei | reverse complement strand
TTATTACTCCAAACAAAGAAATCACTTGTAATCTTAAGACTAGCAATGTTACAGAATCTTTAAACAATAACAAAGAACAAGTTGGCTTAACGGATAATTCTCCAACAACTATAATCTTCTCACATGAGCCTCATTTATCAAGTCATGGGTCTTCTTTAACAGATGGATTGAGCTTAAGTGGGCAAAGCAGAA
Organism: Erythroxylum ulei; assembly: GCA_027564395.1. Taxonomy (NCBI): domain Eukaryota; kingdom Viridiplantae; phylum Streptophyta; class Magnoliopsida; order Malpighiales; family Erythroxylaceae; genus Erythroxylum; species Erythroxylum ulei. The sequence continues at coordinate 59,848,243 of JANITX010000211.1, read as the reverse complement.
GTGAACAGGAAACAAGAAAGATCCAAACAAACACACACCCAATGACTACACGAGCAAAAGATGTTATATACAAACCCAAACATCCATTTGTTAGGTTACTTCACCCAGAAAAATATGTCCATTTAGCTCAGCTTACAGAACCTTGGAATGTCACAGATGCCCTGGCGTCATTACACTGGAAACAAGCCATGACTGATGAATTCACAACCCTTCAGGGAAACAAGACATGGATCCTTGTTCCTTACTTCGGTACACAGAAGTTGGTTGACTGCAAATGGATTTTCAAAAACAAACTTAAACCAGATGGCTTCATTCTCAAGCACAAAGCCAGGCTTGTCGCAAAAGGATTCTATCAGGCACTAGGAATTGATTACGGAGAAACGTTCAGCCTTGTGGTAAAACCAACAACAATCAGAATTGTTCTCACCATTGCTATCACCTACAACCGGGAAATTTGACATTTGGAAGTTAATAATGCGTTCCTCAATGGTTTTCTTCTAGAAATGTTTACATGCGCCAACTGGAAGGCTTCTGTGATCGTCGACCTCTAAATCATGTGTGAAAACTGATAAAAGCAATTTACGGACTCAAGCTAGCACCTCATGCTTGGTTCGATCGACTACGCCTGACATTATTGAGTTGGGGATTTCAAAATGCTAAAAGTGATGTATCACTTTTCTTCCTACGTATAATGAAGCTCACAGTTTTTATTCTCATATATGTTGATGATATACTAATCACCGGTAATGATCCCAACCACCTAAAGTCTCTAGTTCTGAAGCTGAACAGTTTATTTTCCTTGAAGGATCTTGGTCCCATATACTATTTTCTTGGAATAGAAATATACAGAGACAATGTGGGCATTCATCTGAGTTAAGCTAATTATACCTTCGATATCTTAAAAAATTTAACATTGTGGACTGTGCACTAGTACCAACTTCAATGGTCACTGGACGTCAGTTTACAAAAAATGATGGAACACCCATGAAAGATCCATCTCTCTACCATCAAGCTATTGGATCTCTTCAGTATCTTACCACCACTAGACCTGATATATCTTATACAGTGAATAAACTTAGCCAGTTTTTATCTCAGCCCACTAACACTCACTTTCAAGGAGTAAAACATATTCTCAGTTATCTTAAAGGTACTTGTCAACTGGGTCTACGTATCAAGCCTTTCAATTCTTTTTAGGTGACTGCATTTACTGATGCAGATTGGGCCACAGACGTTGATGATAGAAAATCCAAGGCTGGTGTTTGTGTATATCTCAGAAATACATTGGTTTCTTGGAGCTCTCGTAAACAAAGAGTTGTTTCTTGCTCAAGCACGGAGTTCAAATATCGAGCTCTAGAAGATGGTGCAGATGAGGTTAAGTAGATATGTTCATTACTGTCTGAACTTAGATTATTTTTACAACAACCATCTATGATATGGTGTGACAATTTAAGTGCTCGTGCTCTTGCCTCCAATTTAGTTCAGCATGCACTTAGTAAACATATAGAGATTGATATCCATTTTATACGTGATCTCATACTTTCTGGCTTTATCAATGTTCACTATATACCCTTATCTCATTAAGTAGCAGATTACTTCACTAAGGCGCTAACTCATTCTTTGTTCATTCAAAAACGTAACAAACTCGGACTGACTTTAGCACCTTATCGTTTGAGGGGGAATGTTAGAACATGGAATTAAATCTTTTCATTTTGTATTGTTCTTTCTGTACATATTATATCATTACAATACACGTGTATGGCTAAGCTGGCTAAGCTACTCTCCCTCTCTGTCATGTAATGAATTTTGTTATTACAACTGATATATATGAAAAGCGTGAGCACACACCTCTGTGTGCCTATCATTCCATTCATTGCGTAGTCTTTCTAACTCATATTTTTTCCAAGAACAACTTATTACTAATTGGAGAAGCTTCGTATAATCAGGTGGACTGCATCTTGGTGTGTCTCACGACTTTTTTTGTACATAATTCAGTCCTTAAAGTGAACTTTAAAAATTGAAAGCTTGGTTATCTCCTAACTCTCCAAGGTAAACATGTTAAAAATATGAGTTATATGATTGGAAATGGAGATGAAAATACAATTAAATACAACAAAAGAAGAACAAGTTGACAACACTTATGTGTATGGGTCAAAAGACTACTGTTTCATTACATAAACATGCATATATGCTCAAGGGAGAGTATGACACAAATTTAGAGAATTCTCTTCCTCACGTATATCTATGATTTAACCTAAATAAACAAGCAAAAGCAACATAAACATCATAACATGCTTTTGCTGTCATAATAGTACATACGTATAAACAAATTTTACTAATTTGTAACTAAATTATAAACTCTTAGTTCTAATAATTATATCAATTTAACTAACATTTAGACAAAAATAGCATTCAAACTATGAATAAGTTGAGCTTCTCATAATATTTTTCTTTGAAGAAAGAAGTTTTCATAATATTGTTGCAACCTTGCTTTAGCTTTGATTGCAGCACTCATTGTTTAACGCGTAACGCTTGAACAAGTTAGGAACAATATGAATTGATTTGTTTGAATTCAATATGACTAGATCTACTTAGACTTCTCCAAATCAATATGGCAATGACATTTGAAGAAACAAGTTTTCATAATATTATTGCAACCTTGCTTTAGCTTTGATTGCAGCACTCATTGTTTAACGCATAACGCTTGAACAAGTTAGGAACAATATGAATTATCATGTTTAAATTCAATATGACTAGATCTACTTAGACTTATCCAAATCAATATGGCAATGACACAAAACATAGACTGTTCCATTGGAGCATTATTATTTTCATGCTCTGCTTCTTCAAATTTAGCTTCATGCTTATTTCATTTGTGTATAATCTTCATCTTTGACATCAAATCATCTTGTTTATATGTTAGAATGCTCCAATGAATTAATCATAAAGCTCACAAAGCATCAAAATATGGTTTCCAAGTCTTAAAAGTATATATAAACACTTTAGCAACTTATTTAAGTATAATGCAACTTCATACAATTGCTTATGAGATGAAAAAGTTGTTGTACTCTTTACTTTGGAATTGAGGGATCTTTAACTTAATTTTTCATACACTTTACCAATTCCTCCAAGCTTATTTCCTTATATCTCACTGTTAAAGACATTATAATATAAGTAAAAATTTTATTAATTATACATTTTGAATTTGGAGAGATCTTGAGTCTTAGACATGGAACCTCTTCGAGAGAGGTTTAACTAGTTTGACTAGCCAACTCTTTGCTCGAGTGGTTGCTTCCTCCTAGGCCCCTTTGGCCCAAACCTAGCTCTGACCCTCTTCACTATCCTTTCTTTTTCTTTCTCATGCCTGGGGAGTAAATATATTTTTTTCTTTTACGCTTAAGGTCTTTTAGGAAAGAATTAACAAGAAAATGATTAAAATGTAAATAAGGCTTAAAGGGGCTCATTAATGGATTAATGTATAGAATGGTATGCAATTTGGTTCAAACTCAATCCTAAGTACCTTACCATCTTAATGCTTCCACACATCATACATGTTATCTAAAAGGATGAAATTCAAGTTCTACAAATTTAAAATTAAATAAGGTATGCATAAAAGAAAGAGAAATTTTGCATGAAGGCCCAATTCCTTATAGATCACTTAAATCAAATCAAAGCATAATCACCTAACAAATTCAATTTTCTAACATTTACAAAGTTAAATTTTGCTTCACAGTCACTTAGTCATATTATACACTTAACATTTAACAAGTGGTCTCAACTTGAAATTATGCACAAAGTCATGCCATCAACTTAAAGCTATTAAGAAGAACCTAAATATACAACTTAAACACAAATGTTGGAAATATAAAAATTTTAAAAATCTTGACAATTTGTATGGCAATTAAATCAAACTTTATTCCCTACCCCATATTTAGATCAATATTGTCCTCAATATTATGTAATAAGAGTAAAATAATAAAAAGATATTTATAAAACTTCCTAAAAACCTAAATAGCAAAATGGAAAATTTCGATCGATTATGTATATTTTTGGAAACTTTTATAGGCAAGAAAGATATTGTTTAGGGAGAGTTGATTATGTGTGCTTAATAGTTCTTTAAGAGAGTTACTTATAAGAGAATCCCATAAGGAGGTTTAATGGGACACTTTGGAGTCCAAAAGACTTAAGATTTTAAGCAAATATTTCTTTTGGTCATACATTAGTAGATATATAAAGAGGGTGTGTGAAAGATGTGTTACTTGTAGTTTGGCTAAATCTTGAGTATAACCCCATATAGTATACCTAACTTTATCTATACCTAGTGAACTATGGGTAGATCTATTGATAGATTTTGTTTTGAGTTTATCCAAATCTAGAAATAATAACAATTTAATTCTTATAGTGGTGCATAATTTTTCTAAAATAATATATTTCATTGCATGTCATAAAACCAATGATGCATCATATATTGATGAATTGTTCTTTAAAGAGAATATTAGATTATATGGATTTCCTATAACCATTTTTTTTCGAATAGGAATGTAAATTTTTTAAGTTACTTTAGGAAGATTTCATGGAGAAAGTTAGGAACTAAGTTACTATTTTCTATAACTTATTATCCACAAACCGATAGCTAAACTAAGGCCGATAATAGGAATCTAGGAGCTTAATTACACGCTATTATTGTTACGAATCCTAAGACCTGGAAAAAATGTTTAACTTTCATTGAATTTGCTTTTAATAGTGATATAAGTTATACGCATTTTGAAGTTGTTTATGGATTTAACTCAATATCTCCTATAGATCTTATATATATTCCATTAGGTGAAAGAGATAGGATGAATGGTAAAAGAAAAGGTTAATTTTTGGAGAAGCTTTATTAGGAGGCAAAGTTAAATAATAAGAAGAGGCCCCAACAATATATCAAGCAAGCTAACCAAGGGAGAAAGTAATTTGTATTTGAACTAAGAGATTGGGTTTAGGCATACTTGAAAAAAGAGAGATCTCTAAGAAATCATAAGTCTAAGTTGGAACCAAATGGAGATAGTAGTTTCAAGTTGTGGAACAAGTTGATGACGATGTTTAAAAGATCGATTTGTATGGTCAATATGGTATTCATACCATTTTTAACGTTGCTAATTTATCTCTTTATGATTTTATATATAAAGATGTTGATTTGAGGAAAAATCCTTTTAATGAGATGGGAAATTATGGGAATCAAGCATCTACTACTCAAGTGTCAAAAGTTGTTGAAGATCCATTAGAGAACATTAGAGGATCATTGACTTGAAATAAAAGAAAAAATACAAGAAAACCTTGATGATTTAATGGTTGATCTCTATGTAAGATTTGAAGTTTTGCTTCTTCAAAAGACTGAAGTGAAGTCCATAATGATGATTTAAGTGAAGGAGTAAGCATCACTAAGAGTTTATAGAATATACCGGCCACCAGAGTCATATTGGTAACTAGTGTTAGTCTTTCACTAACTCTTGAAGGTTACAAAGCAAAACATAACTAGTGTCAAAGTCAAACTAGTGTTTGATGTTGATCATTCGATGGGTTTGTGGAAGGGAAAAACATAAGAAATGATGGACCTTGATTCCTGTGCCCAACCTCTTGCTCTGATACCAAACATGTTGGACCCCGCTTGTTTCCCGAGCTCAACTTTCTTGCTCTAAGTCATAGACCATTATCTTCATTACTTCGTATTTTCGGAGTCATAAAACGTGAGTGCATTTCCCTCAAGGTTTTTTTTGAAAGAACCCTCATTAACTCGTTTCTCCTATGTCTGAACAGATTTTGGCAAACCTCAAACCGGAATTACAATTTGAATTCTTCAAAACATTTGTTCCCATTGTCTTAAGTTTCTAATGACAGCAAAGTCATTCAATTTGGTTCAGAAATCTGAAAGTTATACATCAAACATTTTCTGACTGTTATTACACTAAACAGTACAATATGCTCAACTTCCATCCAGAAATGGAAAGTCTTATAGACTAGATTTCTTCAGATAATTTTTATCTCTATGTCTCTATTTTATTTAGAGATAAGAATCATCTCATTTGGAGCTCTACAGATCAAGATATCATCAAAATACTGAAGCATGTTTAGTAAAATATCCAATTCACACTCTTCCAACCGATACCCTTACTTCCTTTCCATCAATGTTTTTCAAATCAACATCAAAGGCTACTAATTTTAATGGAGAGATAGAAAAATGTGTTAGGAATCTATTGGTTCAAAAATAAGGTCATTTGGAGGTTGGACGAAGAAGTTATGGCCAAAAGAATCAAGCATGATTTTATTCTCAATCTTATTATACCTATTTTGGGACAATTGACATAACTTTCTCTAGAGACATTAGATTAAGATCGTATTAGGACGGTTGCAAAAAGGACTTCAAGATCTACAACTTTCATGAAGACCTAGAAGAGAGATTTTGCCATCTAGAGGGTCAAAATCTTGAATTTCCAAAAGGTAGATGGGTCAGATGAAAGGGGCAGACGAAAGAAGTCAGTCTAAGACGAATCAGACGAAGGCTTGGTCAAAGATGCATCAAACAAATGGTCAAGAAGCGTCAGACGAAAGCTTGATCAAAGATGCATCAGATGAATGATCAAAGAAACATAAGAAGAATGGTCAAGAAGCATCAGACGAATGATTAAAGAAGCATCAGACGAAGGCTTGATCAAGGAAACATCACCACTTATAATAATCCTATCTCTTAACTCTGATGTCCAAAAATCATCTAACTTATACCGCTGGAAAGATAAAAGAAAGATCTACAACTTTCATGAAGAAAACTTTCTCTAATTCAGCCTAGATCAATCCAGAATTTCCCCTGAAGTTAGAGCACAAATTTTAGCCCTAAAAGGGTCAAAATTACAAATCAATGTAGCTGTCCCTTATTCACTTCCCCTAAGGCAATATCACTTCTTAACCATTTAACTACCAAATTGATTTTATTTAGCTCTTAAATCTCAGCTGATTTGACTCGTCACATTCAACTACATCTCATCATTCATAATTCCTATTTTTCTTTTCCATAACATCTCACTTATGTATATATATATATATATATATCAACAATTCATGTTCAAAGTTCATCAACTCAAGTTGATAACTTCTTCAAATATACCATATTCCAACTCAACATCATCCATACACAATTCATATTTCATTAAAAACAAAAGATAAGCATTTTTACAAAGCTTTAATGGCATTCCAAGCCACATTACATCAATATCTCAAATTCTCCAATTACAAAAGTTACTTGAACAAATAAACTTGAAATGAGACTAAAACATTTTGCTTTCCCAAAAACCAACTCAAAATACAAAATAAGCAAATTTGGAGTAATTCCCTTATGGTCTTGATCACTTGATCTCTTGGCTATCACTTGAAGATGGGACGAAAAGGGGGTGAGCTTGAAAGCTCGTGGGTAACAGTTTATAACCGAAAAATAAGCAAAACCTTTGAAATAATCATTTCCATTTTAAACATTCACATTAATGCAAAACATGCATGCATCACTCTTATCACATATCATGAGTACATAATCACATCAAAATGGTTTAGGTAGATCCATAAACATGACGAACTACATAATTCCACATAATGGTCCTATGCAGTCGTAAACTTGAGGGAGTCTATAAAGGAGCTCCATGCCACTAGCAGGTAGGCGGGAGAAGCCTTTAACTTGGTCAACGTGCACGTGACATACTTGAATGGACTACACCAAACCCGTATAACATGTAATTCATGAATTGAAAATAGTTTGCCCAAATGGCACATTTTGAAAACTTGCTTTTCATGAACATGAAATATTTCAAAAACCATTTCCGAAACATGATTTCATAAACATGTTGTCTTTTAAAAAAAAAAAGAATCATTTTCAAAGTCATTTCATAAATCATCAATACAATTCATATATCAAACATATAGCAATTTCTCAATTCATTCAAGAAGCAATAAATGTAACATTTATGATGCAATTAAAATCATTAAACTTCCTTGATTTAAAGAAAACATTAGTGGCTTATTTACTCTACTATAAACATATACCCACCTTGAATTCCTTGCTTAAAACTTTGCTAAAAAATGCCTCTCCTCTTTCTCCTCTTGCCTCTCTTGATTCCCTTCAACAATGGAAAAAATCCCACTCAATAGGGTTTTCAATTGAAAATCCCATAAAGCACAATCACTAAAATTTGTTCTAGAATACCTAAACCCATGCATTCCCTATGCTTCATGAACCAAAATCCTTCCAAAAATCCAAAAGATTCAAAATGATCTTACCTTGATTCTTCACGAAATAAAGAGATCTTTGGCTCAAATGGAAGCTCTTCTCTTTCTCTATCTTTTTCCCTTCTTGAACAACCTCAAAATCTCTCTTGAAGGCTAAGAAAAATCGAAACCTAGCATATTTTCTCTTCTTTCTCTCTTCTCCATTGCAAGTCTCTTCTTTCTCTCTTCTAATTTTGTTTTTCTCTATAAATTCACATTTTTTCTTCTTTAGGAACAAAACAACACTTTATTCTTCCCACTTCACCCTTAATGAGTGTGCAAAGTCCATTTTGCCCTTCCTTATGAGCTTATGGTCTTTCATCCTCAAGTGATCTTCCAAAAATGGCCTTGAATATTCTTATAACCTTAGCACTTTAATTCCATTTACCCATGCAATAAATCCTACTAACTTTGACATAATTAAATAACTCCAAGAATTTAATCTATCAAAACCTCAAAAATTATTTAAATCATGCTTATTCATCAAGAAAATTTTGGGGGCCATTAAGCAAATTGGCACTAGAGTCAAACTTATAACTAGAGTTAGACTTATTTTTGTTATACGTACTAAAAATTTTAAACAAAATTGGAATCAATATTATCTCCATGATATATATCACGTACATTTTTTATTTGTTTAAGATTTTATTATTCTAAGATGTTATTTCCTTTTAAGACTTTAGTTTTTTGGTTTTATACTTATAAGCGGTTTTTTCATTATTGGAATAGACAACCTATCATTATTATTGATCACTCAAAAACCCACTACAATAGAAGGGGCTTTTGGTGACGAATATTTTCATCGCTAAAATCCAAAAATTCTAAAATTAAAAAAAAAATCAATATGTAATTCAAATATTATTAGTTAGTACTAAATAAATAAATAAACTTAAAAATTAAACAAAATTTTATACTTACATAATTATTCTGTACTTCTTTAGATGTCTAGCCTTCACCTTCCTTGTAGTGTGTCAGTTTGTAAAGTGTCATCCTATCACACTCTTTTCCATGTAGTTCCTTCTTACTTTGTTTTATAGAAAAAAAAAAGAATTGAAACACAATAAATAATATTGTATTTACTGATATAATTATAACTTCTAAACAAAGAACTTATAAATTCTTTTTGTACGACAACAAATGATTTAGAGCCTTGGTTGTGAGGATTTTTCATTTTTCCTCTGTTAACCTTGGCTTTCTCACTCTTTTCCTAAATAAAGAAAGGAAATAGTCATTAAATTTTGTAACAAGATTAATTGAAGCAAATGTGAAGAGAAAGAAGACAAACTTTAACATTTGCTGAGGACCAATAATCACACATTTGGCTTCAATTTTTTTGGAGTCAACTATTAGGGAATATGTCTCCTCGCCTCCTTATCTGAAGGAAAATATTTTAGTATTTATGTAGTCGATAACGATGATCCTTGGCCCTTTATTTCAATAGTGAACGCACACAACTTGAAATCTCAGGTTCTTAGTATTGATGATATTGAGCTTCATTTGTGAATAACAAGTAAAAGTGAAATTAGTCTTTAAAAAAGTAAAAAAAAAGCATATAAGTAAATAAACTGAAAAATTACAGAAACTTTGTCCAAAGCATTTTGTAGCAAGTTGTCTTACTTCAACTTCTTGGCATATTGAAGGCAAGGCAATTTAGTCTTGACAATGACCCTTAACTTACTGGACAATTTTGCTGATTGGATATTGTCAACTAGACGACCTTGTGAGGTGTCAATACGCACAAACAACTTACTATTCATTGCAATGTTCATGCGTCATAACTTAGAACCTTTACTGATACCTGTACCTCTTTTTTCTGATACTAGTATTCGAACTTGATAACAAAAAATAATGATAAGAAAAATGCATTAAACATGTAAATATATATTTGAAGATAAGTGTAATTATAGGTGGTAAAGATTCACAGACTTGAAGATGCCTCAACTTTAGTTAAGGTAGATAGAGGTTCTTGCTGATTGGCTTCATTGGTGGATGAAGTCAACTATTTTTGTGGGGGAGGAACATCTTTGCTAGTTGCTACCACCTTTCCCTTGTTTCGTCCAGGTGCCCTTATATTGAATATCTATAATGATTTCTCAC
>JANITX010000211.1:59766388-59783594 GCA_027564395.1 Erythroxylum ulei | reverse complement strand
TATTTGGGTCCAAGGGTGTCCCAATAGGTTTACATCTAGTCAAACCTGTCTCTGTTAGTAAATCAATAATATCCTTTTGTCGATAGATAAAAATACCTCTTCTTGAGTGAGCTACTTCTATCCCCAAGAAGTTCTTCAATTTTCCAAGCTCTTTAATCTCTTTAGCCTCTATTTCTCATTTTCATCATTGCCAGTCACAATTATATCAGCAGCATAGATTATTAGTATCGTAACTCCCCTTGAAGCTGAATGTTTAACAAAAAGAATATGATCAGCTTGACTTTGCACATAACCCAAGGTGAGCATAGCCTTGGTAAACCTTCCAAACCAGGCTCCAGGTGACTGCTTGAGCTCATAAAGTGCTTTCTTCAGCTTACACACAGTTCTAACTGGAAGTTCAGTCCCATAGTCTGGCGGCACATCTATATAAACCTCTTCCTCCAAGTCACCATGTAAGAAGGCATTCTTGACATCAAACTGCTCTAAATTCTAGTCCAAGTTTGCTGCCAAGGACAATAACACCCTTACAGTTTTCATCTTAGCAACTGGAGCAAAGGTCTCCAAATAATCAATTCCATATGACTGTGTGTAACCTTTGGGCACTAGTCTTGCCTTGTGCCTCTCAATTGACGCATCTGCCTTGTATTTGATGGTATAAATCCATCTACAACCCATTTTTTTTCTTGTCTGGAGGCAACTGCACTAGATCCCAGGTTTTGTTCCTTTCTAGCGCTTCCATCTCCACATTTAGAGCTTGTCTCCATTTCTCATCAGTTAAGGCCTTAGTCCAAGTGTTGGGTATTTTGGCACCATGTAGATTGACCAGGAAGGTCTTGTGTGATGAGGAAACATTTTTAGTGACATGAATATACATCGTAGGGCCCTAGGATCTAGCTTGCCTCTATCGGGAGATTGAAACATGAACAAAGGACGTGCACCCAAATATTCTAGCCTATAGGCCGATTTTAACTGGATTATTTGGGTAGAAGGTGGAGAGAGTATCAGTAGGACTTTGGTTTCCAAGGCTATATGATGGCAGTCAATTGATCAAGAAGGCAAAAGTTAGGACTGCCTCTCCCCATAGCCACCGTGGGACATTGTTATAAAAAAGAAGAGCTCTTGTACAAGCAAGAATGTGACCATTTTTACGCTCAGCAATGCCATTTTGTTGTGGAGTATAGACACAAGAAGACTCATGGATAATGCCCTCCTTTTGAAAGAAAGAAGATAAGGTCTGATTAAAGTAATCTTTGACATTGTCAAATCTGACCCTTTTAATTTTGGTTCCAAATTGGGTCTGAATCATGGTATAAAATCGAGGAAGGACTATGCTCACATCTGACTTGTGTTTGAGAAGAAAGATCCAAGCCATATTTGTGCAATCATCAATAAATGAAACAAACCATTTTGCACCAGAAACATTAGAAATGGGTGCTGGACCCTATATATCACTATGAACAAGGTCAAAGGGTAGAGAACTTTTACTAATAGAAGTTGGAAGGGGCAAATGCTTGTGTTTAGCAAGCTTACACACTTCACATTGAAACTCTTCTACCCTATTGCTTGAAAACAAGGAAGGAAACATATTTTTTATAACGAAGGAGGAGGGATGTCCAAAGCGGCGATGGTTAAATTTGTGACGTGTGTTTCGGATAGTAGGCTGGATGGAGAAATGATGTCTAATTTTTCTTGTTTGGCCGATGTCTCAAGGTAGTAGAGGCCATCCTTTGCCCTAGCATGTCCAATCCTCCTCCTCAAATCCCTTTCCTAAAATAAACAGAAATCTTGATGAAAGAATACCTGGCAATTTGTATCAGAAATTAGTTTTTTGACAAAAATAAGGTTGGTAGATAGTTTAGGGATATGAAAGACATTTTCAGGTTAATGTCACCAACACCAACAATAGTAATTAAGGATCCATCTGTTGTAGATATTTTATTGTTACCAGATGGGGTTTATCAGTTGTGAAAAGGGTTGAGGTATTGGTCATATGGTTTGTAGCTCCTGAATCAATTATCCAGGAACCTTGCGAAAGGAAGTGGGCTAAGGCACTTACACTGACCAGAGCAAGAGACTCACTAGAAAATGCAAGAGAGGTACTACTTAAAGGAGTAGATGATTCCCCTGGTTTGTCTAGTGCAAGGGTCAGTCTGTTAATTTCTTCCTGGTTCAACTTCCCTGTGTCTAGAGCTGGCTGCTCCTGCTCTGTTGTAGCAGCTGCATGCGCATGCGCCTGTCCACCTTTTCTGCGTTGTCCCCCTCTCTAATTCCACTCTTGATTTATCTGAGATTCTCCTTTCTGTCCCCAGTCTCGGCTTGGAGGCGTGCCATGTAGCTTCCGACATTTATCCCTTGTTTGCCTAGGTTTTTTGCAGAATGTGCACCACAATTCACCAAGTTTCTGTCGTCCAGATCTTCCTCCTTCAATTCTGCCCTGTCTGGCAGCAACCATTGCGCCACTTTCCAGTGTTTGATTATCTAACAAAACCATCCTCCTACTTTCTTCTCTTCGAATAAGTGCTACCACCTCATTTAAAGATGGAAACTCCTGCCACCCTAATATTTGGACCCTGACTTGATCAATTCAGGGTTCAATCCCACAAGAAAATCATATACTCTATCTTGTTCCACAAAATTCTTCGATAGAGTAACATCTTTAGAGCATCTTGTTTGCAGCACCCAATAATGATCCAGTTCCTCCCGTAACGTTTTCAACTGATTGGCATATTATGTCACTGACTTACCCCCCTGTTTTGTTGCCATTGTTCTCACTTTCACCTAATATATTTGGGCTGCATCTTTGGCCTTTGAATATGTCTGATGAAGTGTGTCCCAAATGTCTTTGGCAGTTGACAAGAACATGCACGTATCACTAATTTTAGGAATCATGGAATTCCACATCCATGCTATGATTAAGGCATCCTCCTCATCCCAAGCTTCAAACCATGGGCCCCCTTCCTTAGGACCAGTTCCATTCAGATGGCTCAACCTCCTCTTTCCTTTAAAGGTGGTTCGAATAAACTGAGACCATTTCAGATAGTTGTTTGCCATCCAGTTTGAAGGCTAGTTGGATGGTAGCCAAATCTCCCAGAGGAGGCTGCACTAGGGAGTTTGTCATTCCTTGCCGCACTCCACTTGTTTCTTCAGTTTCTGACATCTTCTGGGATTAAGGACAATTGATCTGATAATATGGAGAGGAGGAGAATAAATCGTACCAGCAATGAAGGCTGATACAAAGAGAATTACTGGAATTGTAGGGAGAATTTCCAGTAATCAAGGCTGGATGAAAAATGGCAGTTATTGATCTGACAATGAAGGTCAAATTAGAAGAGGATGGAACTTGCAGTCGAATTGATCTCCTTGTGGCTCTAATACCATGTCAGTAAACTACAAAGAATTTTTGGTAGAGAGACTGCATTCATTCTCCACTATACAATAACGGCTATTCCCCCTTTTAAATGTACACGGTTCACCAAAGTAGAAATAAAAGCTTTGGTAACTGCCTTTAGTTATTTTACAGTTACTGAAATAATAACTATCTCTAATAACTGTCTATCTCCCCTATCAATTAAGGGAAAAAATTCTGAATTAATATTTAATTATTTTAACAATAACACAATTATTTTACTCCTACTTCTTGTCTAATAATGAATCCTAACATAATCTAATTTTCAGCTTTTGTTATCTTCGTTATCAACTCAATTCACCCTCCACCTCATCAAATTAAGACTTATAGATGACTAACTTTTTCCTTTCTTATTTCTTCTATAGATTTTAAGCTCATTTGCAACAACTCTCCCCGACTTGTTTGAAGTTGTCCTCGACGTAGAATGCAACAAATATTGATCATATAAATTTGGATTCAACTTCTAAAATTCAAATATTAACATCCAGACACCGATAAAAATTAGTCTTCCTTTTCACTTGAAAAGAAATTCTCAATATCCTTCATCTCTTGTGGCTACAATTTGTTCATCAAGATTAGGAGTGGCTGGAATTCTTAGAGTTGCAATAAGGGATTGCATATCATCATGTCTGTGATAAATAGTTAAGTCTGCAACATTAAATATAGAACCGATTCTCATGTCTCCTGATAATTCCAAGCCATAAGCATTAGCAATATCTTCTTGAAGATTTTATAAGGCCTAACACTGTGTGAATAAAAATTCTTAATCTTTTACTTTTGTAAAAAGCTTTTTGTATTCAGTGTTTGTACGAGAAAACAGAAACATCCACTAGCCAAGAAGACTAGGGCCTATCCTATCCCTCTCACACACTATTACAGTTGTTAAGCGACCATTTCACCACAACAGCTTAAGCTGTTGTGTGAGGCCAGTTTAATTGGTTTTATATATTCATATCAAAATTTAGGGTTTCAAGGTACACTCTTTATTGAAACTTAATAGGATATATATACATAAAGAGTACAACATAAATTAGGAAACAAATCAATCTAACCCTATCTGAGGAGGATCCCTGATTTTTAGGGATCCTATATCTGATATTTATCTCCTATATTTGACTATCTGAGGAGGATCCCTTATTTTTAGGGATCCTATATCTGATATTTTCCTCCTATATTTGACTATCTAATACAGTATCTACAACACAGATTCTCACAATAACCAATTTGAAGAGTTGATGATGTGTGGACTAAAGAATGGGAGGAAAGACATCATTTATATATCTCAGTAGCTGAACTGTAAATGCATGAAGCTTATGCCTTGATTTGGGCATAACATGAGATATACTTCCGATAAATGATAATGGAAGGTTTACATTTTGATGAGGATGATAAATATTAACAAGTTCAGATTAAAAGGATTCTCACTCGCATGATTAAGGCAAGATCAAAAGATTTGGTTTTAGGGATCAACTACCTTCAAAAACCTAGATTCAAAATTTGAGAGTTCCCCTTATGCACTCCAATATAAAAAAAAAGTGGTAGTTGCACAAGAGTAGCTCTAGATATGCATGGAGGAGTTGAACCTTAGAATTGATTCATATAAACTTTGGTAATTTTGATCAAAATTTTGAAAGAAATTTTTATGCAACTCTCTCTAAGCAATTGGAACTACTCTATTGCTCGATGCAATGAGAAAACAAATCCTAAGCTAGAAGATATCCTTTTGCGAAAGGCTAAGGAACTTTACACTAGAGTTTTGGTTCATCATGCAATTACTCTTTGATTGTAAATGGTGTTGTAATAATCTTGGTAGAGAAAGTACAATTTGATGCATCAAATCCTGAAGTCCTAAGCTCAATTTTCATCATTCGAACCTTAAAATTCCAGCTATACAAAATCTGAAAATTTTGTATTCCTAGCCAAAATTCAGCCTGGAAATTTTATATTCCAGCAACTTAATATCAGCCATATGTCCTAATTTTGTGATCATTAGTTACTAGTTAATACTTCTTCTATTTGGTCTACATCAGATTTTTTGTGAATAGTACAGGAAATATATAGTATAATACAACCCTAATCACGTCCTTAAATCAAGGAGAATTTATTCATTCTCTAAGAAATAAGATTTGTTTAATTTATCCACTAATTTATAGAATATCAACTAATTATCTCTAGAGAACCAGCTAGTTATTTCTATAATATCAACAACTATCAACATATACAAAAGCAGTACAACTAAATACTCTAGGAATAGGCCCGTTGAGATTCTAAAGTCGGGATAATAGGTATTAAGTGTTTGTATGGGATTTCGATTGTCTTACACATGTAGGAGACGTTATTTATCATATGCGTGGTAGTTAGTACTGCCTCCCACGGTAGGATGTAGGAACATTCCCCTTGAAGAGTAGAGTTGAGTTACATTAAGTAAATGCTCATTTTTCTCTTCAACTACCCCATTTTTAAAGGTGTGTCAACATGGAGTCATGAATAATTCCCTATTTTTGAAAGTATGGTGACAAAATCTGATTATAATCTTTAGCATTGTCCGACCTAAAGCTTTTAATCTTAACTCCAAGTTGCTTTGAATCATGGGATAAAAATTAGGAATAGTAGGACTAACATTAGATTTATATTTGATTAAGAAAATCCCTATAATCCAAATAGAATCATCAATCAAGAAGACAAACCAATGAGGCCCAAAAATATTAGGAATAGAAAAGGCACCTCAGATATCCCTATGAACCAAATGAAAAGGATGATGACTAGGAAAGGATATGTGAGTACATTTTACCAATTCCCAATGAAAGACTAACACACCTAATTCCTTTGAACAAATGTGGAAACATGAGTTTTGAAAGTCTAAAAGATTAATGAAGAAAGTGTAAATGGTAAAGCCAAATGACATCTTTATTAAAGTACTAAGAAATGACAATGAACAAATTATTGATGATTTTTCATGAAGATTCCACTCCTCCCTGAATCTTGGTCCTAAAAAACACAATAAGAGAAAAAAATTGCATAACATTTATGGCCATATGCAAGCTTTTGGATAGACGAACGGTTGGCTGATAGTTTTGGCACAGTAGCTAATTAACCATTGACCACTACAATCTTCCTATTACTAAGGTATGGGGTATAGTTTTGAAAAAAATTGTGAAGAATAAGTTGTATGGTTTGAGGCATTAGAGTCAATTATCCAAGCGTTGGCTTAGTGCTTGTGTAAGGGATTCATGCAAAAAGATAGCCAAAGAACTAGTTCCAAGAGGCTTAAGAGATCCTGATAAATTCCTCAAATTTCAATTTCCTTACTATTAAAAACTCCTTTATTCGAAGCTTCATCTTTTTTGGGAATGGTAACTTTGGATGCATACATATTGGGCACATGAAAAAACAAAAGAATTGTCTCAAGACAAACATAGCAATGAAAGTTGCTCATAGAAGATTCTCAAGAAAAAAACCTCAGGGCTTTGATACGATGACACAAAATTGAAGAGGAAATAATTTGTGTTCTTACAATTGATTTTTGAGTTACATGGTTATATATGTCATAGTATATGAGAAAAATAGGAAACAATCTCCTAGGATCCCAAAATCTTTGGGATTTGAAAAAAAATTATTTTTTTAGAACTTGTATATAATTAATCTACAACATATAGAAAAGTCCTTCTAATGTTATAAGCATTTCATCTAAACTTCCAAATAAGGATAAAATCCTATTTAATAAATACTTCTATCATTCCTTGATAAACTGAAACCCTAATCTAACATGGATAAATTAATGTAAATACTTTTCTTTTCCTAATAAAAATTAAATTAATTTTTACTTTGCATTTTTGCTCTACTTCCCTCAATTTTTACTTGACACCATGCCAACTCCCTTAAGCTTCTGTTTTGGCTTCTAGTTACTGTCATTATACATCATGTTGAAACCTGCTTCAGGAGATAAAAGTTATATTTTTTGGTCTGCATGGTTTGAGTCTATGTTTTTGTTTTGATCAAGTTCTATCTTGTCCACAAAGTGTATTTGGATGTACATCTTTGTAATTGACAATAATTTTTGAGGTTTCAAGCAATATCTTTTCATTCATTTTTATGATGTTTTTATCAAATGGATGAATACTTAATTTACTATTTTTTTATAAAAAAATTTCTTTGAAGCATTTGGTGATGATCAATGAGTAATAGATGTGTTGAATAACCTTATTCATATAATATATTTTCATTACTTACCATTACTTAAACTAGAAGAATAGTACTGAGAACAGTTAGCTAACCCAATGGAACCAAATTTCTATTTTGTGGTTGCAATATGTAGTATTACCATGTGCAATCTGTTTGTACTCTTAGTAACCTCGAAAGACCACACAAGGTCTGCTATGCTTTGCTTTGAGACTAAAAGGAAGCCGAAAAAGAGAGGACATGAAAAATTTAGTTAGTAGTTGCCTGCGAATGTATAGGTTCTTGAATTTATTAGGACTAACAAAGCATTGTTTGGGCTTCATGAACGTGAATACCGTACCACGTTTCATTTAGAGACCTAAATGGTTAATCTCTTTTATACTTTGATGTTAGCCCACAAATACACACAAACATATGTGGTATTTCATTAATTAATTTTTATTAGATTTGTGTTGATTTTTCGTTATGGTTTAGTTTGTCATGTAGTTTACTAGTTTTATCTGTCTTATGTATGATTATGATCATTTGATTTTTTGGTAACCAGGCTGATGATGAGGTGCGGCTTGAAGATGATTGGGTGCCTATGGATGAGCAATTGGGGCCAACAGAACTTGATGAAATTCTTCGAGCAAAGGAAGCTCATTCTAGTGCTGTAGTTCTTGAAAGTGTGCGCATCTATACCACATAACTAATCCTTTCACTTAGTATTATTTCTATTAATATTTAGTACTTATGCCATTTATGGAAACAGATAGTATAATTTCTAAAAATATTTTAATACTTATGCCATTTATGGAAACGGTCTTGATATGTGCATAAAATTGTTTCATTGCTTCTGTACAGATTGGGGACATTCCTGATGCTGAAATAAAGCCTCCTGATAATGTTCTTTTTGTCTGCAAATTGAATCCAGTTACTGAAGTAAGTCTTTGTTTTCTCATATGGGGACATAAACTAAGGTCCTATTTGGTTTCACCGTTTGTTTTCTGTTTTTGATTTTGTTTTCAATTTTCAATCCATACTATGATATGAGATTTGTTCAGCATAAATTTCAATCTCTTGATTCAGGATGAAGATTTGCATACGATCTTCTCTCGGTTTGGTACTGTTATATCGTGAGTAGTTACCTATTCATTACCTATATTTGTTTTTTTTCTTTTGTTCTAGGATGTTAGTTGAATCTTTGTGTTGGGGGTGATCAAGTCTTCCGAAAAACATTTGTTTTAAACATAATTAGATGATGACAGGGCTGAAGTCATTCGTGATTACAAGACTGGAGATAGCCTGTGCTATGCATTTATAGGTGTGTTGATCTTACCTCTTAGACATGTGCTTCTAATGGAGCTTGTCTACTTATGCATCCACTCCTTATTTTATATGTCCCTACTCCTATATAATTGTTCTTTCTAAAATATATGTACTCTTGATAAAGAATGGAGAAAGGAAACATAAATGTCCACTAACCCTGATAATTTTCCTTTCAATTTTATGTTTGTTTCATAATTTGTTACATTGCTCGTTTTTGCATTCCTTGTTTCATCATGTGTTTACTAGCTACATCTTTACTGTCGCATTATGATGGAATTGTAGAAAGATATCTTGTTACCTTTGCACTTATCTCCTATTTTTCAGAAGTTTTAATTATGCCTATTACTTGTCACACTTATTATTAATATTTTTTTGTTGAGACAGAGTTTGAGACTAATGAAGCCTGTGAACAAGCTTATTTCAAGGTATGATGAAGGATTTAAATTCCTTGTTTTCTTATGATATTTTTATCTCCTTTTATGTTGAATTGATATATACATGTTACACATCCATTGACTTTGTTTAAGATTGCTTCTCCTCTTATGTTATGAAGGGAAGGGATTTTACTGGGGGCACGATTTTGTTTAGTGATAGTGAGTATATAGTTCTTAGATTGAAAATGTCAACATGGAAATTAGATAAGTAGAGTTCATAGCCCTTTCGTCCATAAAACATATATTTGCTTCTCATTTCAGTTTGCTTTTAAAAGTTACACTCTTTGAAGATGGGACAAAGTGCCTTCTTCAGATGAAAACTTTCACTTAGATAAGAAGTTATACCTTTACGTGTGAAATCAGATGGGCATATACTCTATATAGCATTTTTGTCAATAGGTCTTCTACATTTCATATTATAAGTTTCAGTTCTTAATAGCTTTGTGGGCATGTATGTTCCTTGCGTTTTTTGTAAACATTTCCTAATCTTCATCTTTAAAAATGTGTTTTTAGCTATCTTTCAACACATATACAAAAGAAATAGGATTTCTTAATAACTTTGTAGCGTAAGCTTGGACCATAGGTCTATGTTAAATATAAGGGTAGTTTAGACTTTTTAGTTATGTAGAGTTTTATTTTTGTATAATATTGTTATTTGTAGTGAACTAATGTTAATTAAATCCATTCACTTAGTACAAATGGTATCAGACAGGGAAATTTCGAGCCACTCACTTGACCTCTTTTTATGTAAACATGCTACTTTCTTTGGGTATATTTGTGTCTCATTGTTTCCTTGACCATAAATTTTTGTTGAGTATTATCTCTTCTCTTCCTTTGAACTTCTCCTCTTATCACTTATCTTTTTAATCTTGTGTTGATGAGCTTTATTGTATTGAATTTATTTTTGTCCTAGCTAATGTTCTCCTTGATAGTGGTTGTTGCCTTTGTTGTTCGTTGTTGCTATTGCCTATGTCACTTGCCAAGTTTCCTCATTGCTATACCAAATAACATGATAATTGTAGAGTTACTTCACTAGTTGGCTACCATCCACGTGACAAGCTTTGATACTTGTTGCTACTACTATCCCCTTTGTCACTTATTAATTGATTAGTGACAAGCTTCATTGTTTGTTGCTACTTCCTTTTGATTGTCATGTTAGATCAATAGATATTTTGCTCAATTAGGATTTAAAAGAAAATTAAAAAAGTCTCAAATGTTACATCTTTTCTAAAGTCTCAAATGTTACATCTTTTCTATCTTCCACAATCTTCACTATTGGACAATTTTTTGCTACTCCGATGTTCACTATGGAATGCCAAATTGTCGCGGATTATTCTTTCTGTGATATTTCCATCCTTATTTTGTTTCCTCCTTTTGGTATTGAGAACCGCCTAATCACACTGATCACTAATGTTTCAAATGTAAAACTATCTAAATGGAAATGTATTGATTCTTTGCTCAATTTTTCGATACGACCATGATATCTCAGTTTCACACATGTACTGGATGTTAGTCCCTAGCTACTTAGTGCTCCATCGATGATTGAGGCATAAGCTCATGTGATTTGTGTTTTGCCTCCCACTTCATTTGGGACTCAGTTGACACTTACTACTTACAAGGCCTCCCTTTGATTATACCAACACTGCTCCTACTCTTCCACATGACACTCTTACCTTCATTCCACAAGCTGCTCATTTTTATAACGGTTTGGGTCACAATGGGGGTCGTGGTGGTCGTAGTGGAAGTCATAGTGGCTCAACAATGTTCTTTACTTTTATTGTAGTCCTTTTGGGCATGTTTGGGAAGAGTATCATGTGCTTTATAAATATCCTCCTCAAGATGTTATGTCATTGCTATAGAGTCAAGAGGTTCCTCCCACAATCGCCTATCTACTTAATAGTATTCTAAACTTTTAAAGTCTCTTCAATTCATGTCTTGGAATCAGTTAATAACCATATTATTCTTACCTTTATTAATATCTTTATTGGCCTTTGGATATTTGTATTTAGATCCTATCGACCATCTCATTGGTCACATTTTTCTTTTATCCTCTCTTTGTAATTTTAGTACTTTTAATGTCACTCACATTGACGGTTCTACCACGTAGATTAGTGGCATAGGGAAGGCCTCTCCTATATACTCTTTGATATATATGTCGCTAGCTTTCCTTTAGTCCTATTTCTGCCATTTTCTTAATTGATGGGTGACTTTCCCTCCATCCTTTGATGTTGTGCAAGATTCTGCATAGATGGTTCGTACCATATATGAACAACATGCTATACTATTTATTTGGGCTTATTTCTATTTCCTTATTTCTTGTGATATTCTATACTAAAATTCCTGCCCACAGACTCTCAACAGAATGGGAGTTATCAAGCATAATCATCATCATTTACCTAAAATAGTTCCTACTCTCCTTTGTATAGATATTCCTTCTTTTTGTTGGAATCATGACATTTTTATTTGCTTATTATGTAATCAATTGCATACCGTTCATTCTAGGGTCGAAATCCTTATGTCATGTTGTTTTCTAATACATGGTTGTACGATCTCCCCCTTATTTGATTGTTTTGTCCATCTGTTAGGTCTCTGTTGTACCAAACTCTTAAAACTAATAATTGTCTTCCTATACTAAAATAAGAAGTGATATTTATGTTATTCTTCAAAAGGTTCTTTACTTTTGCAAGCATTACCTTCTTTGAGCATATCACATTGTCCTTCTCTTAACATCAAAGACTAATAATTATCTTCCTATACTCGTAGAAGGGATATTTATGTTATTCTCCAGCCTGATGTCACCTGTTGACCTTTGCAAACATTATCTTCTTTGATTGGCCTTTCACTTTGCTCTCCCTTTTGCTTTTTTATTTGATTGGCCTTTCGACTAATTAGGCATCAAGATAGCTTCCATGATGATATTCAAGAAATCCACATGGAGCAATCTGTTGACTTTTTTCTTAGTGGGAGTTTAGTTACGTGTGTCTAATCAAAACCTCACTGTATTGCCTCAAACATTCCCTTCTTACCTAGTTTCGGAGATTTTGAGTACCTCAATAGAGGAATTTGTCTTTAAGCTGTTGTAAATTTGATCACGTGATCTTATGTTTCTGCAAACCACGGACTTTTTCATCCTATTTTCTAAGTGGATGATATTTGTACTCATTGGAGGTTAATCAATAAGAATTTATATGAGTTGAAGACTTACAATAGCAAGTTCAAATCAAGGATCGTGGTTCTTTACAAAAGGTCTAATCAAGGCGTCTGCTTCTTGTGGACACACTCCTATGGACCACAATGTGAAACTTATTCCTTATCTTGGTGGGTTATTTTCTTGGTCTAGTGAGTTACGGTACTCTAGTAATCAAACTTTTGTATCTGGCTATCACACAACTAGACTACGCATTTCCTACGAGTGTGGTGAGTCAATTCATTACTTTTTTTTTGGTTCGTATGTCAAACTACATCCTAAATTAGATCATTTTTACTGTAATCATGGACGTGTTGATTTAGATGTTTCTATTGTAGTGTTTAATTTTCTTTAACTATTTACCATATTGATTCCTTTGGACTTCAGATGAAGCCTTTTATCTTCCAAGAAAAACTAAATTTTCTGCTTTGTGTTTTCCGCAGATGGATAATGCCTTGATTGACGATAGAAGGATACATGTTGATTTTAGTCAAAGTGTTTCAAAGCTGTGGTCTCAATTCAAGCGCAAAGGCAACCAGATGGGTAAAGGTAATAATGAACGAGTGATTGTATATATAATAACATGTGTTCATATGAATATTATACGTGCGCTTTTATTGTATTCATGTTCTCGTCTTCTCCCTTGAAGTTTTACTGAAAGTGTGTGAACCATTTAATAGGCCACCAAGTCTTAGTGTTCTTGGTACATGAGCCTATTTGATTCTCCTACTGTGTGGATTTTTCTATTCTACTCTTTGGAATTTTCTATTTTTAAAATATTAATATTACAAAATAAAAAATTGACATTAAGTAATTTGAAATATTTCTAAGAAATAAAATGATTTCGAAATGTTTTTATTATTAATATTTTCAATATTATTTAAGGAATAAAATTCAACATTATTACTTGATTTATTATCATAAAAAATTGATATAAACTATAATTATTAGTAGTACAAGTACTTAGTTATTAGTATTTGTCAAGATTAGGAAAGCATATCGATCTAACCGGTTCAAACCCAAACTGTACGTTGGTCCAGTCTGAACAGTACAGAAAATCAGTCAATATATAACCTGCCTGTTTTGTAATCGTTTTTCAGTTGAATGTACAAACGGTCAGTCGGCGCGGTTCAACTCGAGGAAGGAACCCGACAAAATAAAATTGGCTGCCTACAGTAGTCAATCGGGGGAACAGAAGAATCCCTTAAACCATTTAAATTTTTTCTTTTTTTTTTTAATATTCATTACCAAATCATATATATATATATATATATATTCCACAATCATTTAGTATTTTTGGATTAATCTTATTTTGGTGGAGAAAAATGTGGTGTTTGCTAGTTTTTTTCTATGTTAGATGCCTGTTAAGTGTATTACTGAGTTGTCATCTTCTTGCTGTAGGAAAAGGCTGCTCAAAGTGTGGTGCTATGGATCATATGGCTAAATATTGCGTCGGAGATCCTACCAGTAACCAACCTTCCAAATACATTATAAAGGACGATAATGAGCAGCGTGGTGGAGAAAATAATTCAAGGTTCTATTCTTCGACCAGGTGGATTAGTGTTTTTGTTTTTGTGTATGCTTCTAAATGGCCCAATGAAATCATTTCAGGTATGAGATGGTGTTTGATGAAGATTATCCAGAAAGTCCAAGACTGGAACGGACAGATGGACACCAGGATCCATCAAATCAAATTGAGAGACAAAAGATGCGCAGAAGTTCAGAGGACCTGGAACATAGGCGGGCAAAAAAGAAAGATTTACATGATAGATATGAACGTAGTGACAGAAACAGAGGATACGCAGAGGATGAGAGGCATCATGAAAGGAAGGCAAGTCATTATCTTCAAGTTAGACATGACAGAGAAAATTATAGAGATAGAAGAACGGAAGTAGATAATGACAGGCATGGTTATCGAGATTACAAGAATGTAGCAAAAGATGTTGAAGATAGTGGATATGGAAGGGTGGTTGGTGAAGATAACAGAAAAAGAAGAGTAGATAGGGATGGACGAAGGGACATGAGAGAAGATAGAGATGGTAGAGAAAGATATGCAGAAACTGATAGTGTTATCAGGAAGGGGAATGATGATAGAAAGAGTACAGATAAAGATAACAGAAAAAGAAGTGCAAACGAATTGAGTCGCGGAGGGCATCAAGAAGATGATAGACACAATAGAAGAAGATATGTAGACAGTGACAGACGAGATTTAAGGAATGAAACGAGTGGTAAAGATAATGATAGCTACAAAGGCAAGAAGGAGAGAGAACATAGACACCGAGGCACAGCAAATGATGGTGGTCATGACAGGAGAAACCGGGTTGACAAAAGGAGATGATTAAGAACACGCTATACTATGTAGCTTCTCTTCTATCTAGGTTTGTAGTTGATAGTTCATTGGTCACTGACTCACCACTTACATCCTAGTGTTTTAACTTTGGTATCCTGGTGTTTCAACTTTTTTTTTTTTGGGATAAATCAGTAAATTAAATAAATTAACAAAAGTTATGTACAAATCAAGAGATTGCCATGATGCAAATCTCTTTCCAATATCAAAAGGAAAAGCCTCACCCTAAGGATACGAGGATCTTTACAAAAATTGAACCTTATGAGCCGAACATACCACAACAATCAAGCTATATATATCTACCCACCAAGATGACCTTGTAGAAAGGTACGCTTGAACCAGAACACGTACATTTACAGACCAACATAGGTAAGCAGTAAAGTAAAATAGACAAGCATTATTCCACAAAACCAGAATTTTAAGACCCTGCTTCATGGTTGAGATCTCCTTCTAAGCTAGCATAACTCTCACCCATCTCTCCTTGGTAAAACCCGAAGGATACTTCTAATTCTTTAGGAAACCAACAAAGGAGGGATAGTCTCTTACTGTCAAGGACTAGGATAATTTGCAAAATAGAACATTAGAGAAAATAATCCTTACATAATTACCTTCTTTCAGTATTTGTGCCGAGAAGTTTCATAACTTGGAAGACCACTCTTGTGCTAATGTTCTCAACTTCTAAGACTTTATCTTTGAATGTTCGGTGGTTTCTTTCAGTTCAGATGTTATATATGGATAGAGAGGAAAATGATAAGAAAGTTGAGGTCAATATTTGTGTAATTTAAGGGGTGGTTAAACCAGCTTGCAAAGGTTTGAAGAGATCAAATTTGGTAAATAGATCTGAAAATGGTTTAAAAAATGTGTCCATACTGTTTTTGAATAGGGACATTTAAAGAATAGATGGTCAATAGACTCATTTTCCAAGAAACACAAGGAACAGTAACTTGGGACGTATGAAAAGAGAAGTTTGTCCCCCGTTTGTAACTTATTAAGAAAAGCTAGCCATAGGATGCATGAGTATCTTGGGCTAGTTCTTTTGTGTCAAACTAATTTGTACCAAGGGACACAAGGATTGGGAGGTCTCGAGGTAGAGTAGGCCGAAGCATTTGTGTAAGATTTGGAAGAGCTTGCTAGCCACTCTAATCTATCAAGTCGGGAGCATTCTAGTTGGTATGGTAAGGGCTCCAAAGTTTGTATAGTCTCAATTGAGGCCTCTAGCTAGCTCCACATATTATTTCTGATAACATTGGAAACTTTTGCATCATCGGTAATTCTGAACTATTAATCACTTGGGGAGTTAAGAGGTCCTTTAGAATACCTCTTGGATGCCAAGGGTCCTACCATAAGAAAGTAGATAACTCATTTCCTATCTTAAATCTGAATTGGTTCCTAATAAGATCCCTAACAAGTAACAGCTTCTTCCAACACCATGAACTATTATTATTAGGTTGTGCATTCCAAAAAGTTTTCCTTTTAAGAATAATGGTATGCACCCATCTGACCTACAAAGCTTCCTTATCATTAAAAAGCACCCAGATGTTTTTTTTCTATAAGCATATTATTCCACGTTACTAAGTATTTAATGCCTAAACCACCCTCTCTTTTGAACCTACAAAGGTCCCCACCCTCTCTTTAGAGCCTACATAGGTCATTCCACTTTACCTTCACATAAGAGTTAGACAATACATTCCCAAACCACAGGAAATTTCTTAATTTTGTCTCTATATCCTTAATGATGGATGAAGGAAGAATAAAATGACTAGACCAATACACATGAAATGATTGAACCTAACGGGGCAACTATATCCAAGGAAACAAAGATAAAAATGCATTCATAACTATATTTATTAACTGATTTGTAAATCATTATGATAGGTAACTAAAAAATACTATGCTAAAATAGAATAATCATCTTGATATTAAATTATTCTAAAAATGTTTAATTCAATGCAATAATAATTTTATAATTTACAAATTTAGCTACAAGATTGTACAGTATTCATATGATAAAATATAAGTTTTTATAAGTTAGTATTTGTAAAATATAAGAAATTTTAAGGTATTAAATGAACGTCATGTGATGACTTACGTTACAAATGATTATACACGGTGAAAGGACAAGCTATATATATGTTTGTATGTATGATGTTATGGCAAAGGGCTCATCGAAGCATTTTATAGGTGACTTGAGTCATTATTGCTAACACTAGTTTTCCATCAATACAATGATACAAGTTTTGTTGGCCCCTGATTTTTTTTTAATTTGATTAAGCATGATTAAATATTTTTGGAGTCTTGCAAGATTTATGTGTATTGGGATTAATTAGCATGTTAGTATTAATGAG
>JANITX010000211.1:59541193-59560391 GCA_027564395.1 Erythroxylum ulei | reverse complement strand
GCCACAATCGTGACAGAGTGGCCTACTTGTAAGCCTTCTGTCACGATCGTCTCTGTCACGATTGTGGCCTATTGTTTCGACCCGAATGTCTTCTAAAACTCCTCCGTTCTTTGATATTGACCCTAAAACACTAGCAAACACATCAATGTACCTCAAAAACGTAATATTTAAGCTCAAAAGCTTGTACTAACCTATAAAACACTTAAAACACAAATAATTAACAAACTAAACAAAATTCTAACCTAAACACAAACTAAATGATCGGATTAATGGCTAAACAGATATCAAACTATACCCTAAAATACTATACGATTTTCACTTGTCAAGAACCTCAAGTTAATACATATGATGTAAAACTAAGCGTTTAATAGACACATAGTCTGCAAATGCACTAATAGGATACATCCCCCTATATTAGTTCTATGTGTTGAAAAGGGGAGGACAATGTATCACTTATAGATGATGAGCCTACTATTTTTTAAGAAGTAATATTTTACATTGATTCTTTAAAATGGCATGAAGCCATGAGATAAGAAATGGAATCCATGTACACTAACCATGTATAAAAATTGGTGGATGCACCTAATGGTCTCGCACCTATTAGATGCAAGTGGATTTTAAGAGAAAAATTGACAAGGATGGTAACGTAAATACATACAAAGCAAGGTTAGTAGCTAAAAGTTACAAACAAAAATAAGGAGTAGATTTTAATGAAAACTTTTTACTAGTAGCTATGCTTAAATCTATGAGGATCTTACGGGGTACAAGCATATATTATGATAATGAAATCTAGCAAATGGATGTCAAAATAGCATTTCTAAATGGAAATTTGCTTGAGGATGTGTATATGACACAACTTGAAGGTTTTAAATGCAAGAGATTTCCTAATCAAGTGTGTAAGTTACAAAAGTCCATTTATGAACTTAAGCAAGCGTCACAGAGTTGGAATATTCATTTTGATGAGATAATTAAAGAGTGTCATTTTATCAAAAATGTGAATGAACTATATGTCTATAAGAAAGTCAATGGTAGTGGAGTCATTTTCCTAGTGTTATACATGGATAACATATTGCTAATTAGAAAAGACATACCAATGCTCCAGTTTATAAAGATTTGTTTTCCTAAAACTTCTCCATTAAGGATATGGTAGAAGTAACTTATATTTTGGGAATAAAGACCTATAAAGATAGATTAAAGAGTCTGCTTGGTTTATCTCATTCCACGTACATAAACAAAGTGCTAAAGAGGTTTAGCATTTAAAAAGGGGATTCTTACCTACGTCGCATGAGATTTCTCTCTTACATAGTATATGTCTTAAGACATATGAAGAGAGAGATAAAATGGATTACGTTTCATTTGCTCTAGTAATTGGATCAATCATATATGCGATGTTATGTACTAGACCAGATGTCTTTTGTACTTTGAGCATAATGAGCAAGTTTTAATCCAATCCTGATAGGTTTCATTAGATAGCTACGAAAAACATCTTAAAGTATTTAAAAAAGATTAAGATGTTTTCTTGGTTTATGAAGTAGTTGAACTAAAAGTTTAAGGGTGTTTAGATGCTAGTTTTTAGTCAAACCTAGATTATAATAGATCACAGTTATATATCTTCACTCTAAATAGTGGTGTAGTAAGTTGGAAGAGTTCTAAACAACCAACCATTGTAGATTTAACAACCGAGGCATATTATATTTTAGTGTCTGAAGCGACAAAGGAAGAAGTTTGGATCAAGAATTTGATCACTAAACTTGGAGTGGTTCATAACATTATTGAGCCTTTAGTATTGTAACTTGACAACAATGCCGCTATTGCATGAGCAAAGGAATCGAGGTCTCATTATTCGTCCAAACATGTTCTTAGGAAGTTTCACTTGATTAGGGAGATAGTGGAGCAAAAAGACATAACATTAGAGTGAGTTCACACTGATGAGAATCTTGCAAATCATCTCACTAAGTCATTGTCTCATAAAAGACATGATCAACATATGAAAGGATATGGTATTAGATATATAGGTGATTGGCTTTAGTGCAAGTGAGAGTTTGTTAGTTGACGCCCTTGTAACCAATCGATTGGCTGCAATTTTATATATGACATTATTAATTAATTAATAAAGTCATTCTTTATCTTTATATATTATGTTAATTACATTTGATGTTTTAATAATAAAGGTGAATCCTCGAATAGTTACTATGTAATTAAAATTATGATGAGATCATATTTATAAGATTTAATTTGAATTTATGTATCATTCCCAAATTATTCCTAGTTATAGTTTCATCAAGACGAGATATTGATAAAACGATAAAACTAGCACACATTATGTTTCTTAATATATAAAGAAAGTAATTGATCTCAAAAAATAAAATACGAAGATACTTAAACTAACGTGTGAGTGCTTATTAAAGAATAAGTTTATTGAAATGACCAATTATAAGGATCCAAATGGAATATTACTTATGAGTCGGTGGATTTCCTCATTATGATGGTTGTATAATAGATCCTTATACTTAAGATTACCAAAGTAGCTTAGATGGGAATTACTATGTTTTGACGCTACTTATGACCTATCCTATTTAAGGTGGTTCAGTCGATGGCACTTGGATGCAGTATGAACCATATAAAGATAGTTAAGTAAGTCAATAAAGGATTCGTCACTCTAAAGTAATTAGAGAGAATGTTCTATTGCTTTTTATTACTAGTGATTTAAGGAATTCTATGGTTAGAGGGAATTGAGATTTGAAAAGATGTTTTCAAATATCAATAACTAATTAGCAAGAACGAACATGACTGGATTCAAAAGAGTAGACACTATATTCATACTCTATTCAATTGGAACAATAGATGACAAAAGGATTAAATTATACATCATAATCATATATGTATAGTTTCAGTCAAACCACTTTGGCATTCTTGATATTTGGGTAATCATGACATATTGCTAGATGTCAATCTTGATCTATAATTATTGTCTATTTGGAGAATTAAAGATAAATTAAAAAGAGTTTTAATTTTCTAATTCTAAATATTAATTAGAATTATAATTTATAATAATTGTCAATATATTAGGAACCTAATGGGTCACACATAAAGAGCTGTTTAAAAGAGAAAGTTTAATTTCAATTAAGTTGGACTTAATTGTAAAATTTGAGAAACTTTAGAGATCAAATATGAGATATTTGATTTTATTAAAATTAAATAAATTATAATTAGAGTTTGAATTTAATTATAATTGAAATATTTAATTTTAATAAAAATAAAACTCTAATGCTTTTTCTATAAATAGCAATGTTTTAAAAAATAGCCAAAAGTTAAACTGGTAAGACAAGAGGTTTAAGGTTTAAAAGATTCATCCGGTATTATACCATCATAATATCGGCTAAAAATTGAATAAAATTAAAAATTTTGAAATATGATTGAAAGGGATTGTCCTTATTTATCAAATAATTTAAAGTTTAATTGAAAAAAGAGATTGTTAAATGAAAATTAAATGATTTATTTTAGTTTATAAGAACTTATTAATTTATGAATATTGACATATTAATTAATAAACTAATCAGTTTTTAACAAAAAGAGTTATAAGAGTAAATCTAACCAAAAAGTTAAAAACTGAACTAAAAAGTTAGATTGTTTAAGGTTTTTATGGATAAACCGACTGAAATGGTCGAGTTTTTCAATCATTAATATATAGGAACAAGAATAAGAGAGCTAGCAATCTTGCTGATTCCTCTCAAATAGTTGAGTTTTATTGCTTTGTGGACACTGTTAGAAGCTATATGCATGAACAGCTTGTAGTTGACACATCGAAAAAGTTTAGAAAGGCTTTCAACAAGAATATCGGATCAGGTATGATTTCATATTTTATGATTCGTGTGTTTCAAGTTGTTCAATTATTGAGATCCGATTAGAAACTACAAAATTTTATTTTTCATTGTGCTTTTGCTTAGATAATAGTTGGTTTCTAAATAATGGTATCAAAGCTAGGTTGGCAAAGTTTGATGAATAGAGATTCATAGATTTGGGTCAAATGAATGGGTGATTTATAAAAATGACTTAAATCGCTTCACATAAGCTACGGGTTAAGGGGGAGCTAATTTGATTTGGATAGATCCACTTGTGAGGGGGAGATGTTAGAAATTCATAAGTTGATTAATCTCTTATAGGAAAAAGATATAAGGATGAAGTGAGTTATATATACAAAAAATAGGGCTCATAACCCATTACCTTAAGGTTTTGGGTTAAGATATGATATCCTGGTTGTATATAAGCTCACTTGGATCTTGTCCAATTTCTCCCCAAGCCCCCTCAAAACCTTTCATTGGTATCAAAGCCTATTTTAATTGTTCAACTAATGTTGGGAAACCAACCATAATCAAATCATTGGCTTAGTAGAAAAATAAAATTTTATGATTTTCGATCAAATCCCAGAAGTTGAATAACTTGAAAAACACATATTGTAAAATATAAAATCTTACTTGATTTGATATTTTTGTTGAAATCCTTTCAAATCTTTTTTGATATGTCAACTATGAATTGTTAGCGCGTCCAGCCACTAATAGTACACACATAGCAGTAAAAACACCTAACTCTTTGAGAGAAATTAGTAGGAGTACTAGCTACCTTTATGCTTATTTCTAAAACTTTAATTTTTTTATTAAAATTAAATATTTTAATTAAAATTAAAGTCAAACTCTAATTAAAATTAACTTAATTTTAAGAAACCAAATATCTCATATTTGATCCCTAAAGTTTCTCAAGCTTTACAACTAAGTATAACTTAATTGAAATTGTTTTTGCTCTTTTAAACTATTCTTTATGTATAGCCCATCAGGTTTCTAATATATTAGCAATGATTATAAATTATAATTAGAATTCATAATTAGAATTAGATAAATTAAAACTCCATTGAATTTATCTTTTGTTCTCCAATTAAATAATTTATAATCATAGATCAAGATTAACGTATAGCCATATGTCATGACCACCCAAATATCATGAATTTTAAAGTGATTTGACTTAACCTATTTATATATGCTTATGATGTATAATTTAATTCTTTCATCATCCAATGCTCCAATTAGACAGGATATGGATGTAGTGTCTACTCTTTTAAATCCAGTCATGTTCATTCTTGCTAATTAATAAGTGATTTAAAATTAATGCTTAAAAATTTACCTTTTTAAATGTCAATTTAGTTTAGCTAGAGAATTCCTTAAACTGCTACTAATCAAGAATAGTAGAACATTCTTGCTAATTACTTTAAAGTGACAAATCCTTTATTGACTTACTTAACTATCACCATATGATTCATATTATATCCAAGTACTACCGAATTAGCTACCCTAATTAGGGCAGGTCATAAGTAGCATCAAAATATAGTAATTCTCGCATAAGATACCTTGGTAATCTAAAGTCTAAGGATCAATTATACAACTATCATAATGAGTAAATTCACAGACATATAAGTAATATTCCTTTTAGGATCCTCATAATCAATCAGTTTAGTGAATTTATTCTCTAATAAGCACCCACACATTAGTTTAAGTATGTCCATGCTTTAATTTGTGAGATCAATTACTTTCTTCATAAGAAAGAAACATAACATGTGCTAGTTCTACTATTTCATCAATATCTCATTTTGATGAAACTATAACTAGGAATAATTTGGTATAAATACAAATTGAATCTCATAATTATGATCTCATCATAATTTCAATTTTTCAGTAATTATTCCAAGGATTTTACCTTTATTATTAAAACATCAAATGTAATTAACATAATAAATAAAGATAAAAAATGACATTATTATATAAAGAATAACGTCATAAATAAAATTGCAGCCAATCGATTGGCTATAAGGGTATAAGCCAACAATTTATGGCAAAGAGATTCTTAGGATCGAATGTTAATGTTCGAGGATGGAATTTTAAGATGATTGCATTTGGAGTACGATGAAGAATATGCCTTGGATTACCATTGATAATGAGAAATTTGCACATGATGTTGGGTACACTTATTCATTCCTTTGATTGGAAACTTAAAGCTAGTGTAATACCAGAAATCTTGGACATGGATGATAGGTTTGACATAACCTTAGAGAAGGCTCATCCGCTACGACCTATACCTATACAATTGTAAATGTTAGGAGAAACAAGATAAAGAGGAATTATATTTGCATGTATGATGTGAAGGATGAGGACTCTTTATATGGTGTATAATGGAGTAACATATAAGGAAAGAAAATATTACAACATAATTGCAAGATATTTAAGATATAAATAAAGGGATCATATTGTATATATGTTAATAGCTATAAAAGCTAGCTGAAGTTTTCTAACAAAATCACAAAAGCATTGTGGTGGATGAGCTTTAATGAAGATATCAATAACTTGATCACGAAAAGAGATCCAGCCAAGTTTGATAGAATTCTAATGAACATGATGTTAGATATAGTAACAATCATTCTCAATGTGCTTAGTATCAGAATTCTAATGAACATGATGTTAGTTATAGTGCCAATCATTCTCAATGTGCTTAGTATTATTAAATAGCTATCGAAGCTAGACTATCTCAAAACAAGTGTCAATAAGAACCTGATATTTAGATTTCATGCTAGAACAAAACACCACATTTTGATTCTGGCTCCGCTAGGATATTGTTAAATCACCAAAAGATGTAGACCATAAAGTAAAGTTCCTTTCACTTATCAAAAAGTATAAATAACTATTGAAAAGTGAGTGGTATGAGGAGTAAACATGAAATTATTGGAAACATGAAGGACATAAGCTATATTAAGATGAGTGCCAATGAGATAAACTAGACTACTACCTAACAGTTAAAAATGCCATCATTGAGAGGAGTGTCGTCAGTAGCAAAAACATGAACATCGGCCTCATTGGGAGTACTAGATATCTTGTCATTTTGAGAAATGAGATTTGTAGCATATTTTTCTTGAGATAAATAATATCATATAATGTCAAATGATACCTAAAGACGAAGAAAGTAGCTGAGATGCTCAGGATATTTCATTTCAAACTATTTACTTAGAAATGCTTTGATGTCATTGGTGCCTCACAAATCATCACCAATAATGATTATATTATTAACATAAAGAAGTAACAAAATGAAAACCCTCCCAGTTTGATGAAAAAATAATGTAAGACCACAAAGACTTAAATGAAAGCCAATCTGTCTAATAGTAGAGCTATTTTTAGCAAATTATGCTCAATGAGCTTAATTCAGGTTATTGAAAGCTTTTAGAAGATAAAAAACTTTATTAGGAGGATGATTGTATCTAAGAGGTGGTTGAATATAGACTTCCTCAAAAAGATCCCTATGAAGAAGAACATTTTTTATATCCATCTAAAACAACCAATAATACTTGAGAACAACAATAGCAAGAAGGGATACGAGCTATATCAGAAAATATCTCTTCATAGTCAATGCCATATTCTTGTGTGAATTCTTCAGTAACTAAGTAAGACTTATGGTGTTCCACAGTATTATTAGCTAGAGTTTTAATTTTATAAACCCATTTATGGCCAAAAATAAGACTTGTCAGATGGTAAATTTACTAAATCTCAAGTATGAGTGCTAGTAAGAACCTAGAGTTCTTCTTTCATAATTTGCTACTGCACAAGGTTGGTATTAGTCTCATGATAAGTGTAAGGTGAGGTTCATATAAGGAAATAATCATAAAATAATAATGATAATTAGGAAGGGTAATATTAGGTTATCTTCAATGAGTACTGTGACAAAGAGACGAAGGAATAAAATAAGATCTTCTAGTAATTAAGGTTTAGATGAAAAATGAAGGAGAGGAGTTACTAAAATCTATAAACATTGAAGAGTCACTTGGGGAAGGCAAAGAGATGATAGTACTATCTAAACTCAAGTTTCCTATTTACAAGTTATCAAGAAAAAGGAATAGATGGATCTATTAGATATGAAGAATGAACAATTTAAACCTAAACACTCGATATGGTGGAAACTATTTTATTTTCCTAAAAGGTGACATAATGAGAAATCCTGAGACCTTAATAAACTAGGTCCTAGCACCGATAACTATATGTTCTATATCATATCCTAAAAAGCATCATAACCTAGCCTTAAGCTCTAATTTAGTGTGTTTTAAGCATCATTGAGGATCACAATTTGCCAAATGATCTTAAGGTGTTTGAAGTTCAGAGACATAATTATGTATTGTCAAATTAGGTTGTTAGAAATAGAGTTGAAATTGATGTACATCATTAGAAATATAGTATATAGTTTTAGAGAGTCCTGTATCTCATGTGTAGTATTAAAAAAAATGAAATTCTCCCTTAATTCTAAAAAAATAGGTATTATAGAACTATGTCAAACCTTGATGGTTTTTACTATCTCATTGCTCTAGCAGCCTAAATATTTGATTTCATCCTTATAAGTAGTTTTAATGGTTTTGGAAATTTCACTAGTCATATAATGCTAAAAAACGAACTTTCAGAAAACTACACATCTTTTGTGACCACAAATCATAGTTAGTGCCATAAAAATGATAGAGATAGGTTGTAAGATGATTTGAGAGGTATAAAAGAAATTTTTAAAAGAAATTTTGAGTGAGAAAATGACAAACTAGGATAATGAGTTAAAAATCAAGCTTAGAACTTAAAGCTATAAACTAATCATAAAATTAAAATTTAGTGACCTAAAAACCTTAGGAATTGATATGAGAATCTAAAAAATAGATATGGATAATTATGAACTAGGGAGGTTAAAAAAATCGAATTATTTAAACCTAAAAACTGACCAATTAGAGTAGTTGCATTTGACTGGCATATAAGGGCATGTCTAGTAGCTAATCTATTTCTGGTGAGTGGTGTTTGAATTTTCTAAAGATGGAAAATGTGAGGATAATCTTAGATTGGTGTTCGAGGGTCTAGTAAAGGAAATAAATTTGGACAGTAAAGTAAAGACAAGAATAATGCATACCAACCAATAAAAGTTATAGAACAAGAACTTGAGTAGATGGAAACTAAAAATTTAATAGAGTTCTGATACCATAATAGTAAAAACAAGATAAAGAAAAATTATATTTGTGTTATGTGTATAATACAAACAATGAAGGTTTCATTATATAATATATATAAAATATTATAATATAATACTAGAATATTATAATCTAATATAAAATATTTAAGACATAATTATAAGGGTTATGATATCTTGTAGATATGTTAATAATAAAAATGTTCTATTTTTTGGCCCACTAGTTATGTATTACATTTTAATTGTTGCAAGATATGTTTTGCATTATATTTGACTAAAGGGTCAATCTAGCATGAAGCTTACAACTTAAGTTTGAGTTCAACTGAGCTTATATGACTTAAAAATAAATCATATTTGAGTCAATTTTTATGATTTTTTAATTTATAATTTAAAAATGACGTTGTTATATTTAAGATAACTTTATTTTTACATAAAATTTTTAAGATTTAAATTAGTCTAAATTGGACATCCTGAATTTAAGGACAAAACTTAAAAATTATAAAAGCTTAAACTTAACTTAAAATTTGATTAACTTAAATTGACTTCATTGACTTTAAATTAAGTCAAATCGAACTACTTTTTTATGAAGCTAGACTGCTAGGAAAGTTGGCGAAGGATAGAGAATAGCACTGGCTCTGTTACCCTGCACCGAAGGGTTCACAAGGAAACTACAACACCAACTAGCTAAAACAACTCGTTTGGACAAGATCATTGACTAATCAAAGTCAAATTGGAGGTACTGATGTGTCTAGTAGACTATTGTGAAACAACTTGGGAATATACTTGTGACTATCAGGTTTGTTCCAGTTATGATGGACGAGACAACAAAGCTACTTTCCTCGGGCACACAACTCTCATATTTCCTTTTAGGAACCTCTTCCCTTTTCACAACTCTCAGCTCCCACTCTATAACAATAATCTCAACAGTACCTTCACTCTTTCCCCGTTAAACTCTAATCAAGCAGCGGAAATTGTTTTGAATGCAGTCCCAGACTATCATAGACTTTTTGATATACAAGATCCTTAGAAGAGGCGAGTGTAGAGCATACTTGTCCTACACCTAGGCAGTTAGGAACATGATTCAGACCTTGAAGTTTTCATAAAGGATAAGAGACTTAGAAAGAAACAAACTTCATTTATCAAAGAAAGCCTAAAGCACTCAATATCGATTTAAGCATCCATTGAACTAAGTAGCGATTTAAGCATGCTTATAACTGAAAGGAAACCTTGCTTTTATAGGCGAAGCAAAGTTTAGAAATGTAAATCTACCTAAGACAAACTCATTACTTCTTTTAAAAAGAAGACTACTTTAAGGTACAATAATGCTACCTAACTTTGAAAAAAGTAACCTACTTTAACAAAAGTCTAAAGGTACACCATGTGATGATAAGATGAAATCTTGAACAATAGTTTGAACAGTAGTTTGAACAGTGATTTGTGGGGTCATCTTTCTTCAAAATTCGTGAAGTTGGTTGCCTTAAAAGGTGTGCTCACTTTAAAGGGTTAAAATAAGGTCATCAGTAATGGTGGATATTTGTTGTATCCCAATTGGAAGGCCATAAACCATAAAGAGAATTAGATTCTTGTCCTGGATTGTATAATGGGCTGGATAATGGATTGGAGACTAGATGAGGAATGTCACCAGCTTTGATGTGAATCACATATTCTAGTTCGGAAGCCCACTGATCTGGTGATGGAGTAGTAATTGGGTCAGGAAGACCAGTATCTTTATAATAAGGGCCTAGAGAAGTGCATATTGGTGAGAAGGTCGAATTTTGAGATTGATTCAATTGGTCCAAAACAGAATATAATTCTTCGAGAAAGTATGGTTGATCTGTAGAGCAAGTTTTAGAAATTCGCCAGTGTTGGATATGGTTAAATGTGTAGAGTTGGCCAGAATCACTTGTCACATAAGGACGATGGATGAGATAAATAGCATATTGTTCTTTATCATCCAAAGAGGAGTCCCATAATTGATGATGTGTTAAGATTTAGGACATATCAATATGCCATGTATTTAAGGGTTGGAACCACTCAAGAAAAGTCCATAGAAGAGACTTTGAATTGGTTGGATCAGAGAGATGACGATACAGATGAAGAGGTCAAAAGGTAATTGAACTGGCATAAAGGGCAGACATCGCCCAGAGATGCCACAAAGTGGATTATTGAATGTTATCATAAATATGATACAAAATTTTATAAGGAGTAGTAGGATCAAAGAATCTAGGAACTAGTAAAATGTTATGCTAAAGAAGAGTTAGATGCAAATAATAAAACAAACTCTAATGCAAAAGCGGATAAAGCTCTAAAACAGTGGTTGGAGGAGTAGGAAACAAAGGAGGAAACTCCTTTTTATATTTTACAAACTTAGGAAACTCCATTAACCAGTATAATGGAATGGGAAGTTTGAGAGAAGAGGAGACAAATAAAAGAGGTTTCGTAGTTCTAGAGAGATAATTAGCAAGGATATTTGTGTGACCTTTAATATATTGAATGGAGTATTTATAGGAGGAAAACCACTCTTGCCAATGAAGCAATTGACTATTGGGAATCTTTTTCTTGTACTGATCAAGGATTTTTGGAAATGAGGTGTTATCCATTTCAATGACAAAGTGATAAGGAGTGAAGTGGAAAGTGAATTTTTCAATACCTCATTTAACAACAAGAATCTCCTTATAGTTGATATGATAGTGGCATTCATAAGAACTAAATTGACCACTTTCTTGTCCATAATAATGTCGTTGGTCATTGATTTCTTCGAGGGGTACAACACCCCAATGGTTATTAACAGTTTACTTGAAAAAAGGACATTACTGTGCACAATTGGTTTTCATAATTTTATCAACATTGTCCTTCTGATGATTTTGCAATTTGTATCTTACTTACAGGCTACAAAACTAATGTTGAACGAAACGGGTGGAAGCAAGCCGCTCATAATTGACCCCGACTGAGCTTCCAAAGATGCAAGGTCCAGCTAAAGACCATAAATTAGCATGTTTAGTAGTTAGATTTAAATTGTTATGTAGTTAGGTTTGTTTTAAATTCTAAAATAAGTTTTGAATGATTTGGATTTCTAATTCTTTTAGTTTCTTGAATCACTTATGGAAAACACTCTTGATGTCAAACGGATTTCGTCTTAACACTATTACTAGCACCACCTCCATCATCATAAACGATTTCGTGTTCTAACCCTTTTCTTTTCATTTTTGTTAGTTCTTTCTCCTTATGTTTATCGTATATTGTGTTTTATTCCCCATTGGTGTGTTTGTGTACCCTTCTCACATTGAGGAAAATGTGTTGTTCAAGTACGGGAAGGGTTGTTTGTTTTTACCTTAAGTGTGAATTTTGCATATTGTATGATAGTTTGTTTAGGTTGCATGATGTGAATTGTGAATGCATCAATAGTTAGGACTTAATAAGATAGATTTACCCTTAAACATAGCCTTTTAGGTTGCGAAGTTTTATTAGCTCGTGAAATTAGTGACCTAAGTTACTTAGGGCTAAATATGTTGTTAATTAGGATACGATGTTAGTCCATTCACCCTAGGAATTTGCCATACTCATTAATAATTTTAGGCCAATCAAATAAGTGGCATTATTAGTACATTTTTTTAGAATGATTAGCTAAAGCAATAAGGTAGGCAAAATTTTGTGTAAAAAAAGAGAAAAAATTTGTATAAATTTTAACTAAAATAACTATTCCGCTAGCCTTCGGGTTATGAATAGAGCTAATAGTCAGTTGAGAATGTGATATAACTAAGTAACCGGATTGACACACATCATAAATCTGTGCCTTTTCATAAAAAGGCTATAATGATTTTTCAACCAAGCAGCTTAATAACAACATGACTTAGTTGAGTAAACATTCATCATAAATGTTTGCCTCCACGTAAAAAGACTAGGTTCATATCCTTAAAGAAAAATCAACAAAAAGAATGTTTTAAAAAAACAAACTATCAAACTTGTTAGTATCTTGATTTTTCATGAAAACCTACTAAGGAATAGCTACACTTTTGCTTTGACTGAATGACTATCAATGTGTGTGTGCAAGTGATAGAGGTGAATAGACTCAACATTAAAATTTTGATTAGTTTGTATATTTAGTCCAAGGTGCGTAGACGCAAATTTTGGTTGTTAATAAGTTAGAACGACTTGAAGGATTGTGTTTATAGTTAAATTTGTTTCGCTAAGTTGAAGCCATTGTCTCATTATTGCATATGCGTGCTTTGTGTTTTCTTGATTTGTTTGATTGTTTATTTTTGCTTGAGGACAAGCAAACATTTATATGTGGGGATGTTGATAAGTGTAAATTGCATCGTGTTTTAGGGCATAGTTTGATATGTGTTTAGCCATTAATCTGGTCAATTAGTATGTGTTTACGTTAGAATTGTGTTAGTTTGTTAATTATTTGTATTTAAGTGTTTCCTGAGTTAGTACAAGCTTTTCAGCTTAAATATTATGTTTTTGGGGTACCTTAATGTATTTGCTAGTGTTTCAGGGTCAATATCGAAGAACAGAGGAGGTTTGGACGACATTCGGACCGAAACAATGGCCCAGGCCCCAATCGTGATATAAGCTTTAGAATTAGGCCACGATCGTGGCCTGCGTCGGGTAGATGTGCAGATGCTTACAGACTTCACGTTTTGAGAGATTTTTTGGACCTTTCGAACCTTAGAAAAACCCAAGGGTTACTCAAAACATAAAAGACTATTTAAAGAACAACAAAAGAGAAGAAAGGAGCTTTTGACATTAACTACCTTGACAAACCCTAGAGAGATTTCATCAAGAGATAGAGAAAGAGAAGAAGGAAGAGAGAACAGGAGAAGAACTTGAATCAACGTACTTCTCAGATAAGGAGTTTCCTGACGTCGCTGCCTCCCATCATCTGTTCAGAACGAATTTCCTGTTTATTTTCAATTTATTATTTTATAGAATTGGAATAACAGTTTGATAATAGGATTTTTGAATGTTGAGGATGTTCTAAACTCACATTCGGAGTTTTATCTTTGAATTAATGGAATTTGATTGTTTATGTGTTATTGGGTTTGTTGTGGTTTAAATGAGGAAGTGCATAATTCGATAATAAACTGAGAGGATGAATTGAATGAAAAATGATTAAATTGGGCTAATGAGAGTTAGGTGATTTAATAGAACAAGAGTTAAATCAAATCAGTAAATTGTACGAAGAGAGATCTTACATAGATTTTCAGTAGTTTATTGGAGAACTTCAGAACTAATTAAAGTTTTGGATAAGTCGCTAATTGAGAGATTGCAACTTCCATAATTTGATTAGGGTTTATAATTTAGGGTTAATGGTTATAACTCGAGAGAGAGTAATCAACCCTGGAATCATCTAGAACTAACAATCTAGTAATTCATAATCAATTAGGTTAGCGTTAAGGATAAGTAAAATTCTCTTTCTCTCAATTGGTAATTCATTTAGGTTGATTCTTGGGTATGTGTTGCAACTACTTAACTATTAACATTTTCGTGATTAATTCTTAATTTTATTTGATTGATTAAATTGAATTCTCGTTTTAGTTTAGTTATATTTTGAATTTCTTTGATTTGTTCTAGCCTTAGATTTTAGGATTAGATTATCCCTCCTTGTGGGATGGATACCTTAGATACTACACTAATGAACTAGGCACTTGTGGATTATCGAGGGTATTATTAAAAATTACACACATCAACACTCGATCAGTTCTTGTTCCATCTTGATGTAAATTTATGGCTCTTAAAATTCTCTAAGTTCTACCTCACTCTCACTACTTTCCTTAAGAATAAAGTCTCTTTATAGGAATATAACATGCCTTGAGATAAAGATTTTGTACTCAAGGGGATCATAAAATTGATATTTGATACTCTCTTTCAAATACCCCACAAATTTGCATTTACCTTATTTAACTTGAAGTTTATCAACTATTACACATTTTACATAAACATCACATGTCCAAATCTTTAAGTGTGACAACCTTGGTCTACTACCAGTTCATATCTCATATAGTATATTGTCAACCGATTTAGATGGAACTCTATTCAAAAGTTAAGCTGCAGTTTCAAGGGTATATTCTCACAAGGAGACAAGAAGGACTACATGACCCATCACAGAATGTATCATATCTAATAGAGTATTATTTCTCCTCTCAGATACTCCATTATATTATGGAGTTCCAGGAAGAGTCCATTGTGAGTTAATCCTATTCTCTTTTAAGTAACTAAGAAACTCGTGATCCAACTATTTAATACCTCGATCTGATCTAAGCTTCTTAATGCTTTTACCAGTTTGTTTCTCAAACTTAAGTCTAAATTCTTTTAAATTTTCAAATGATTCAGACTTTTGTTTCATTAAGTACACATAATCATATCTAGTATGATCATCTATAAATGTAATGAAATATGAGAATCCACATCTAGCACAAGTAGACAT
Source organism: Erythroxylum ulei (assembly GCA_027564395.1). Classification (NCBI taxonomy): domain Eukaryota; kingdom Viridiplantae; phylum Streptophyta; class Magnoliopsida; order Malpighiales; family Erythroxylaceae; genus Erythroxylum; species Erythroxylum ulei. The sequence goes on along the minus strand of JANITX010000211.1, from coordinate 59,544,937 downwards.
AGGGTCACATACATCTAAATGTATAAGCTCTACTAACCCATTGGCATGTTCTCTCTTTTCACTAAAGGGTAGTTTGGTCATCTTTCCCAAAAAATATGATTCACAAGTTTCATATGATTCATAATTAAGGATCCAAATATCCTTCTTTTTGTAACTTTGTGATTCTAGTTTCATTGATATGTTCTAACCTAAAATGCCATAAATAAGATGGATTTTGGTCACTTTAACTTTCTTTTCTTGCTATTTATGTTAAGGATAAAGGCTAATTCATACAAACCATTTGTAAGTAATCCAAATCCATAATAAACATCATCTTTATAAAAAGAACAATTTTATTTCTTAACAATAAAAACAATTCCATTCAAATCTAAATAAGAAATAAAAATAATGTTTCTAGTAGCAATTGGAATATAATAACAATTATTTAGTTCTAGTTTGAGGTTAAAAGTCAAAGTTATACTAAAGTTCTTATAACTAATGTAGCAACTCTTGCTCCATTACCAACTCACAGATCCACTTTGTCTTTTCTCAACGATCTACTCCTTGTTAACATCTATATATTATTACAAATCTAAGAATCATATTTAGTATCTAATACCTAAGAATATGGAACAGAAGTAAAAATAATAATAATCTCAATCATAAACATACCTGAAGAAACAACTTTTTTAAGCTTCTTATCATTCAGGGTAGCAAGATAAACTAGGTAGTTCCTCTTTCAGTGTCCATTAACTCCACATTAAAAACATATGCCCTTGTCAATGCTCTTCTTCTTGACACCACCTTTTGGCTTTGTTACTCTAACAGAAGCCTTATGTTTTTTGTTGTTGTTTTTTAATGGACCTTCTTATTGCTCTTAGAAGAATCCACAACAAGAACAAAATACGGTTCCTTCTTAAGGCACCCATTTGTAGTCTTAAGCATATTCAACAATTCAGATAATGACACATCCTTCTAATTCATATGAAACTTCAAAATGAACTGTGAAAAGCTTGAATTAAGATAATGCAACACCATATCAATGCTTAATTTATAGTCCATGACAAGACCTAATTGGCTTAATTTTTTTATTATAGTCAATCATCTTTAACAAGTGTAGCTCAACTGAAGATCCTTCTGCCATCTTGCATTGAAATAATGCATTAGAGAACTTATACCTCTCAACCATGCTTTGTGTACCAAACAACTCCTTGAGATGCAAAATTATAGAAGAAGCAGTTATATTCTCATGATGCATCTAAAGCTCCGGAGACATTCTAGCTAACATTACGTATGTAACTTGTTCGACGTCATCAATATAATGCTAATATCTCTACCAAACCTTATCAATTGCATCTGAAGTAGGCTTTGGTGGAATAGCAGTGTCAAGAACATGCAACTTCTTTTCTTGCCTGAGAACAATTCTCAAAGCTAGTAAAAGAAATTAAGTCCAGTTAGCTTATTACCATCAATGATAATTTGCAGATTTTTGGAACAAGAGGTCAAAGAAAGCAGATATGGTATAAAAATTCCCAAAAAAAATCATAAATTAACTAAATCATAAAACTTAATACAATAAAACAAGATTTCCAACCTTAATTTATATCAAATCAATAACATTCAAGTTAATTCAAGATAAATAATTAAAGGAGAATATGATAACAGTGGAAGGTTTTGAGGGGGCTTGGGGAGAAATTGGGCTGGATCTAAGTGAGTCCATATACAACTAGGACATTATATCTCAACTTAAAACCTTTAGGCAATAAGTTATAAGTCCTATCTTTGTATATAACTAACTTTATCCTTAAGTCCCTTTCCGATGAGGGATTACTCCACTTGCAAAGTTCTAACATAAATGAGTTTGCATTCTCCCACATACTTAAATCTCTGCCTATCGCCTAGCATTGACTAGCATATGTCCACATTTTGGAACTGTGAAGCCACACATTTCTACATCTGCTTTGGCTTTCCGATGCAGTGGCAAAGGAACTGGTGGCTGCAGCCTAAATGTTTCTTTAATGATAGCATGCAAATAAGGTAAATATCTTCTTAAGATAAATATTTTAAATTAATATAATCAAAGGAGAGGTAATAGTTGACAAGATGTGAAAAATATCTTATAATTTAGATACTTTAGATTTCCAAATATAAAATTGATGTAAAAATGAAGAAAAGAAATTATAAACTGTTTCGCCTTGAATTTTAATAAATCGTATGGATTTTATTCATTTCAATTATATTTAAAATATTAAATTATGAAATATTAGTTAATAGTTAATCTCTTAGATATAGTTTTATATTGTATTATTAGTATCATGTTCTCATACAAAACTATAGGTGAGCACCACACAATCAAGTGAATATTAAGGAACTACGAAAACAAAGTATGAGAAACAAATAATTTTTTATTAAAATAGGAAATATTGATTTTGTGATTAATGTGGGAGTTACCCCTAAATATATGGATTGTATTGGAAGTTTTGGAAATAAAGAGTCCAAATTGATGTCAAGGTCTAAGCATAAAACAACAATAACACTATATGAGAGTTCCGCAAAAAAATAAGTACAGAGAGGTCTAGTAATACGTAACCTCACCTCTACTTAATAGAGAGGCTATTTTACTTAAATACCAATACATGATGATATAATGTTCCAATTCACTAAAAAACTTTACTATTATAATTAATATGATTACATAATAATAATAATAATAATAATAATAATCAACAAATGACATCAACAACAACAACAACAACAACAACAATAATAATAATAGTAGTAGTAATAAGGAAAACTATTTCTAATTATAATAATTTGTAAAAAAAATTGGTTTATTTAAATTTACCGATATGGAGTTACTCGTGTCTGTCATTCTTTCATACATATGAATTAAAATGATATGTAAAAAAATTGAAGTGCCTTTGGGTTGTCCTAGAACCTAGGGGTGGATTAAGCCTGTAAAGAGAGCGTATGCGATTCTAATTTGGAGCAGGAGGTTTTGGTTTACTGGGTAGAATTGTGGCCCAAGGTAATAAAATTTTCTGTAAGTACTCATCTACATCAAGGTAATAAAATTCCGGCCTCGAACATCAACGTCCGATCCCAAGAATCTCTCTGGCATGCATGAGTCTAGATCCTCCCACATGCTTGGATCTCTGTCTATCGCCCAAGCATTGACTAGCGCCTGTGCACCTTTAGGAACTGTGAAGCCACACATTTCTGATAGAATTTTATCATTATTCTGTGGGCTAGCATAATAAACATAATTTTGTATAAACCCCGATTAATTAGAAGTCAATGGTAATTTTCTCTTTAATGTGTCATTGGGCCTGTGTTCATAGGCTCGCTATGATGGGTAGGCTTGGCCCATGTATTATAAAACACAGGAGGCCCTACTACTAGCCAACCTTTAAATACAATCCCTCTATTGAGAACTATATGTGTGTTTTTGCTGATTAAGGTTCGGAATAGCAGTAGTCAATCATCTACGTCTCTGTCGCTCTGCTTCACAGAATATTACAATGGATTCAATGTTTCCCCAATTTCCAGGTATTTATGCATCCAATTATTGAATATAGTATGTTGCAATTCTAGGTTTAATTACTTGTATTGATTAATTATACAATTAATCTGGAAATTTCGTATTAAATTTCTTTCAATTGGTATCAGAGCCAATTAACCCTAATTATGACTGCTATTTTGTGTAATTTTTGGGATATTATTTTCATGGAATTTGGGGTTTTTGGGATTTGTTAATTGTTTTTT